>CM044432.1:6223024-6233861 GCA_024363595.1 Xenopus borealis | reverse complement strand
TTTGCTTGAGTAACTTGATAAAATAAGATTTGGAATATTTGTTTAGGTGACAGGTCCCCTTCAAAGTAGTCCTTTTTAATTTGCTGCAAAAAGTGGTTGTAAAACTAAAATTTTCAAGCTTTATTAAGAGCTAAAATCTTGAAAATAAAAAATGTGGCATCTAAAACCTGGCAAGTCAATGGGAGTTGTACAGGTATGTTATCTGGAAATCAGTTATCCATAAAGCTCCAAATTTAAATTATTTTTTTTTCTCTTTAATAATAAACAGTACTTTGTACTTGATCCTAACTTAAAATATAATAAACTGGAGGCAAAACAATCCTATTTATTTAATGTTAATATGATTTATTAGTAGGATTAAAGAATGGTGATAAAAATTACAGGAAATGCCATGTCCCAATCAAGTATTCGAATGCTGAGCTTTTATAAATAAGCACACATTCAACTTATTTTTAGGGGGAAAAAACTTTCCACTAAAAAGACTTTTGCCACTAAAATAAGATACAGTATGGAGATATTTATTAAAACTCATTTTTTTCTCATTATTTAAAAAATAAAAATTCGACCTAACTCCCATTCATGATTTGGCTTAATTTACTAAAGAATCCACACCAAATGTAGACATGTGGGAAAAGTCTAGACAAAATTGCACAACAATTTGGATTGTACAATTTTTTTGAGGTCTTGTCAAACTGCCCAAAACTCTTGAAAATCCTGAAGGCAAAAACATCTTCCAATTGTAAAATGGTCATCTGCCATTGACGTTTTCATGATTTTGACAGGTTTTAGCTCGGGTATTTTTAGATTCAGATTTTTAGCAGCTTCGGAGCATATTAAATCTCAAAAAAATTCAAGGTTTTTTTCAACCCGACCAGAAACATTTGAGGCTAAATAAAAAGGTCCCTTTTCACCATCTTCTAAAACATAGAATTTACATCATTTTATTGGAAAATTATGAAAATGCAACCTGTGACATTTAAAAATATCTTGTTGATTATCATATTATTATTAGCAACTCTAAAAAGCAACTGACGAAGGGAAAAATATATTTACAGAATTTAAATAATAAAATAAATATAACCAAAAAAATCTGTAAAAAGTAACCATGTATGGGCCCTAGATTATATAGTTTACAGAACTAACACTTATTGGCAGATGTATCAAAATCTGAGATTAGATCTTGCCACAGAAGAATTAACCCACTTTCTATGTTGTCTTTAAAAGTGTATTTATCAATGGAATTCACAATTTGATAAATACATTTCTAAAAATCCCATAGGAATGAATGTAAAGTGGGTGAGAATTCTGTGGCAATCTCCAATCCAGGGGCGTAACTATAGAGGAAGCAGACCCTGCAGCTGCAGGCGGGCCCAGGAGGGTTAAGAGCCCCACAAGGCCCTAATTCTTATACAATTCTAATAAATATTGGTAAAACAGGTCAACTTCTAGACATTTTGGGGGACTGAAAAACACTTGCTCTAATCTCTCATTTCGATAAATCTGCCCCTAAAATGAGCTACAGGTTCTACATTTGCAAGTTCTATTGGAAAAATAATTTGCCTTGAAATACTCACTTTAGAGCTAAAAGTTCCAATCATGCCTTTTACATTTAATGAATATGCCTCATGTGCCTTCAGTTAAGGGTTTGGTTAAAAAAAGGAATCATCAGTTTTATATTTAAAGATTATTAATAACATGTTTCATTAGTACAATGGTTACAAATGCCCTTCACTCAAATTTGTTTTGCAAATGTACCATTTTCTTGATTCTAATGGTGAATAGAAGGAGATTCTGCACCAGGCAGAAAATACTGATATTTAAAAAATTGTGATCATGGTACTGGGTCTTTACTGATTATGTCATCAAACGATTTAACAGATATATTACTACCAACAAAAACACAATTATAATTAGAGATACACAAAATGTAATCTTAATTTCAAAATATAGCCGTTTACAAGCAAAACTTGAATCTCTTTAGTTTAAATAGGTATAAAATATTTTAAAGGAAACTTTTGTTATAATGTTCATATTCAGTTATAAGATTAAAATTTCCTTATATGTAATGATGCCAAGAAAAAAAACATTTTAAAAAGCATTTTATCTTCTACAAATGTCATATTAGAGCTGAAGAGAACCTTTCTGCTCAGAGTCCAAGCTGAAATGAGGAGTGGGAGTGTCTCAACATTCTCTTACAGAAAGTGGTCTGGTCACAGTACTGACTGACAGGCTGAAGTCTAGTAGAAGAAACCCGGCCTATTTTCCTCCTTGGGTCTTTCTCTGTTCCCAGTGATTGTTTTAAAAGATGCATATTCATATTTTATGTTACCCATTCCAGAACAACAGCTGGTTTTCCTGTAACTCACTACAACTGATCATATACAGTTTCTGTGGGGGTTATTTAGTAAAGGCCGAATGCTAAAAATCCAAATTTTAAGTGGAAAAAAAAAACAACTTTGGATTTTTCGAGACTTTTATACCCCCAGGATGCAAAATCTGAAAATTCTCCATCTTCAACCTGTCGAGGTCCTGTAGTAGAAGTTGATGGCATAGGTCCTACTTGCAATTTGAAGATATTATGGTCTAAACTGGGTGAACTGTGGATTCTAGTTTGGTCAGATTTTTTTATTTAAATCAGGAGAAAAATTTGGATTTTGATAAATAACCCCCTATGTATGTCACAGCCATTGTAGAGCAATTGGATAACTAAATAGTGATGTTCAGAAAGGGTATAGGATGCAGGGAGTTGCAGAGGAAAATGTTCAGAAACAAGTTGTTATTTTTGAACAATATACAGGTATGGGATCTGTTATCCGGAAACCTGTTATCCAAATAGCTCCGAATTACGGAAAGACCGTCTCCCATAGACTCCATTTTATCCAAGTAATCAAACTGTTTTCTTTTTCTGTGTAATATTAAAACAGTAGCTTGTACTTGATCCCAACTAAGATATAATTAATCCTTACTGGTGGCAAAACCAGTCTATTAAGTTTATTTAATGTTTAAATGTTTTTTTAGTAGAATTAAAATGGCCAGTGTTAATATAATTTACCCTCTTGGCTTCAATTTCTGTATCAACAACATTTCTAGAGTCATCCATTAATAACATTTCATCAGAAATGTGATCTGAGATGGCATCCTTTCACAAATTTAAAAAGAAAATAATATAATGCGCATAGGGAAAAGCGGTCACTGTTTGGGCCCACTTTTCTTAATGCGTATGAGCGTCCACTGTCATGGCGGCTCGCACCGGGAGCTCCCTCCAGTTTTTTAAAAATAAAAAGTCCTCGTACCTTTGGTTGGGGGGTAACTTTTTTTTAGCAATAGGTGCCCTTTAATATAATATATCTCCACCCAAAATCTGTCATTGGTAGTGATGGGCGAATTTGCGGTGAATTCCCGCGATTCGCCACTGGCGAATAAATTCGTGAAATGCCAGCGAAAATTCGACTGGCGAAAATTCGCAAAAAAAACCTAGTGAAAACGACGCGACGAAAACGTGCCGCGACTCGTTTCGCAAATTTTTTCGCCAATTCCCTAATTTTGCTGGAAATTCGCTAATTTTTTCGGCGAAGTGAAAAATTTCGCCCATCACTAGTCATTGGCATAATCAACAAATATGCAATTCTAAGTAAAATTCGAATTTGTTGAACCCTTTCTGACAATGCAGAGATCAGTTCAAAATTTTGAAGAATAAAAAAACTAGTTGTACAGAAACTATATACAGGCAGATTTTGCAAATAGCTTTAAAAAAACAGTTATGTAATTTATGTATGGTGTAAAGTTGCTTAGAAAGATATTTGCAGAGAATATTTATAAAGTGGAGATCCCTTTTATTTATAAAACGGTTAAGTCCTGATTTATTTATTACAAAATACAACTCACTGAACTATTAATTCATGATTAACCACATGATAAACCTATGTATAAACTAAATTATCAACTTTCTACAAAATGTTTCACAATGTTACAATTATTATGTAATTAGTGTATATTGGAAAGTTGTTTAGAAAGATATTTTAAATATGCAAAGAATATTTATAGAGTAGAGATCCCTTTTATTTATAAAACTGTTAAGTCCTGATTTATTTATTACAAAATATAACTCACTAAACTATTAATTAATGAATAACCATGTGATAAATCTATGTATAAACTAAGTTATCAACGTTGTACAAAATGTTTCACAACGTTACAATCCATAAATAAAATCCATGAAATAGTATTATTACAACAAAGTAAAATTATACATTTTCAATATGAATATCAAGACCTAAGAACCATTGTCTACTGTTATTGTGGTAAGAATGATTGCAATAGGTATTTATTAAAGAAATTAAGTTTTAATGTTTAATTTGAATTTAGATGTGCTCTAATTGATCAACATTCAAATACATTTTTTTAACACAATTCAAGTTTCACTCATTAACTTAAATTAAGGTTTACAAATTTCTAATGTCCAATATGCATTAAGCACGATTTTTCTAAAATCAAATCAAACATAAAAACTTGAGCATGTAGAAAAACCTTTTTTTAAATTCAAATTGTTCAAATAAGCATAAATACATAAATAAAAAAAAAACAAATTCACAGGCCTCCCTGTGTTTCTTTTGGCTGTGGTCAAGTTTATACTTAAAAATTGTATACATAAATACTGTACAACACAAACACAAAATATAACTTATGGAAATATTGTGGAAATTATAAAGCAATGATTCAAATAATTTTATGCAAGTGAATGTCAAAAGTATTGACCTAAGTACAAAATATATCCAAAACAGTACATTAATTAATATATAAAGTAAATAACACAGTTAAAATGTAAATTTAAATGCTAAATGGAATTTCTAAACTATACTTTATAAACTATATCTTTTTAGAAAACAACATTATTGGCTAATTTGTATATAAAATATATTATTTCATGTCCATAAAGTTACGACTGGAATGCAAATAAGGTTATATAAATAGCATGGGTTTGGTAAAAAAAAACTGTTACTTTTTAGTTAAGCATTTATTAAAATGATCAATATTCTATGATTTCCCTTAACTAATGTTGTAATTGTAATCCATATAAATGTAGCATTTACATTACTGTAGACAAAACTGATAAATTCCATGAATGAGATACAAGCACCGGTATGGGTGGCCCAACACTCCTCTTAATAGAAGAGATACTTCAATAAATATAAAATCTAACATTTATCAAATATTTAGTGAATAATGCACCTCCTTGTTGTAAAATCTAAGGAGATTACATGTCACAGAGGAGTTCCATATCCACATAAAGCCATGAAGCTGAAGACCAGGTACTTTTATACAGGTCATAGAACTCTGAGGTGACTTCTAATAATCTCATATACCAACAGGGGGTATAATAAAATGTTGTGGGATGGAAAAATTACATTGCTAACTTTTTTATTTATTTTTTTTCCTTATTACTTTGTTTGTATAATTAATAAACTGATCGCTAGTAATATATAAGATTGTCCAACTCATCGTGGAATATTCTGTTAAAACCTGGGTTTGTCATATTTGATGACCTTTTGTTTATTAGTATTAAAATCTAGAATAAGTACAATCTACAATATGGGGATCAGTTTATAATTAACAAAATGTAAACATGTTTTATATATATAGTCATAGTTGAAAGCTCGTTGGTAATCTTCTCTCATCATTTGAATAAAGAATACTTTCAGACTGTAAAAATATGATTGATATAACTGTTATTTCATTGGATCAGCCGACTGATACAAATGCTTAATTCTAATATTTAAAATTATATAATTTTCACATATAAGCTATCAGTGTACCTCATTTGTTATCAGAACATAAAATAAAATTAATATTTCCCACACAGAAATCATCTTGTCCCCCCCCCAATTAGGGTTGCCACCTGGCCGGTATTTTACCGGCCTGGCCGGTATTTTTCATGGTTGATCCCAATGTTATAAATAGGAAAAAATATAAATATATAGGAAGGCCGGTATTTTTTTCAAGAAAAGGTGGCAACCCTACCCCCAATATAGAACTTAACATATTTCTTAAAATGATTGATGATAATTCCATATTTTATGGCAATTTATTTATACGCCAACAATAAAAATGAGCTTAAATGGAAAAACACACATTAGTCCATAAAAATATAGTTTTGACAGTTGGGTAATATCCTCCCATCTTCATTAGAAACCTAAAAAGAAATTCATCAAAAAGATTTACCTCAGCATTATCCATTTTGGGAATTAATTTAATGTCAGCATGATCAAGTTGCATATAAAAAACAGTGTTCAAGCCATAAAAAGAACTAATTTCTAATTGGGATTGAGTTGACATGCTTAAACCATCATGAAAACCAAGGACTATGGAAACATTCCACTAGAAGAACCAACATCCAATGAGATTACAAGAAAGCCCTAGACTTAGCCAAGAGAATCCTCCATTACAGGGCAAGAGAACCTGCCCACAAAGAAAGTACATAAAATGGCCGCCAAGCCCTTGCCTATCCCTGCCCCTCTCTGATGGGAGCCGCCCCTAACTACGGCCAACCACCCGGCGCCCAGTTATTGGCTACACCCAAGCGTGTCTGTTTTATAACACCGAATAATTTTCTCTTCACACTTTCATGATCAACCAAGCCACCAGCCTTTGTTCCACCCTTCGTTTAACCATGAAACAAGATGGCAGCCAAAGACAAATAAAATGCCTCGTTGTGGTGCAGACTAATGACTGCGCATGCTAATCCCACCCATCGTCAGTTGCCACCCTACCCCACCCCCACCTGTAAAATCTTCCCCCGCTGCGGACGCTTGCTGCTGCACGTATACCACAAGCCCTTATACGGACTATAGATTCCTCCGCGTCCCGGGACTACATCTCGGTCCAAAATCGGGTGCGGTAGCCGACTGCAGACTTTATTATTAGCTCGGTTGGGGAAAAGAAAGATGAGTTATCCCTTATGCATACACATTTGTAGATATAAAACAGCTTTATTTGCAATGAAATGTGTCGCCCAATGAGGCGCGGAGGAATACTTTTGCTTCTGTGTGAAGTTGCGTCACTGGATTCCCCAGCACAGGAGGAGCGGAAGCGGTTTGGTGGGAGGTGCTTAGGGGTGCTTGGCAACTAGCTTGTGATTGACATCCCTATGGGCCGGCCAATTGCAGAAAGACAGTGTCTGTGCTCCTCGCCTACCGTATCGCGGACAGCCAATCGTGAGTGAGGGGGGGCGTGAACAGTGCTGTGCGCGTGCAATGTTTGTCCGCTTGGTGTTGGAATAGTAGTGGCTGTGTGAGAGGGAGACTGGCTGTGTGTGACTGACAAAAGGACCATATTCTTCATTTATTTCGTGCTAGTCTATAAACTCCGCACGACTTGATAGATGTTTTCGTCGACGGTATAGAAGGTAAGAGCCTGTCGTTCAGTATCTGCTGGTGGTATTGTGTGTGGGGAAATCGTAGTGGAAATGGAGCTAGCAGTAGCTGTAGCGTTGTATGTATCAGGCAGGAGTGGTGGAGGGTCATAGGAGCGTGGAGGGTAAGTCACTGTGTCACTTGCTGGAGGCTCACTTGCTCTTATAAGCTTGCAATCTACTTCATGCCTCGGTCTTATTTCCCATCAGCCTCTTTCATTTCACGCCTTCTCTGCATCGATTTGCTGCTTTTAAAGGAGACCTCCATCAAGAAACTCCCAGATACAAGTCAATATACACACAAGTTCCACCTTTCCCCTGGCTGTATTTTATAAATTCAATAGCCCTTGAGCTCCCTGTTTATCCCTTTCTCTTCTGACTCTTCTCCTTCCTCCTCAGCTGCTGACTTGCTACATTGTTTCAGCAGTGCCAAGCAGCAGTGCAGAGGACATTAACAGCCAGACAAAACTGTGCTCTCCATAAACAATAACATTAGGATCTGTAAAATGTTGGAAACGCGTTCAGGGTTGTATTTTCTTTCTTGTATATAAATAAACAAGCAGGGTTTAGGCGGAGATCCCTTTTAATTCAACGGTGTCGCCGCCGGTGCCAACAGCATGTTGGGTTTACTGGACCTAGAGGAAAAGTCACAGGCTGCTTGCCCAACTTCTATCAAGTCCCAACATCATCGTCTTCATCTTTCTTGAGGAGTGTTGATGATTGGGACATGTAGGGACCACACGATGGGCATCATTGATTGAAACTCAACAATGTTCCTTTTGGTCAGTGGTTAGAACGACCCAATTTGGCGTATTTTTTTGGTAGCGGCAACAAGAGGGATAATTTCTCTTTGACAGTCATGACGGGAAATGTAACGCAACAACATGTGACCTATTGGCAGTTGAATGTCCTAGATGAATGTCATCAAAAAGTGTTCTCTTCTATCACATTTGGCAGTTTAGTAGTGTCTCTAGTTATTGCTGTGCGTGAGCCATGGTTGACTGTGCTCAAGTTGCAACTTCGACAGCTGTGGGTTCCTTTAGTCTATGGTCTGATCCTTCAGAATAAATCCAGGTCTAGTTGAATGTTCAGTTCCTTGATATTGTTTTTTTTTTTTTTTTTTTCCCCAAAGTTGGGAGCGAGTCAGAGCTTAACCCTTTTATTATTTCTGCTTGTTCCAGGTGTGGTTGCCGGCGAAGATGGTGCTCACGCAGCAAGAGAACTTGAGCGTCCTCGTGGGCCAGCGCTTTGTGTGCCTCCTCGGGAAGGATGTGCAGCTGGACCCGGACACTGTTTCCGAATGGCCGTGGAAAAGCGGGATTGTCCGAGCCGCTTCCCATAAAGATCTCCACAGCCCTGAGATAAAGGTAAGTTACTGGTGATTCTGCTCTTTTTGTGCTATTCGTAATGAAATTCCAGCAGCAGTGGGAGGGGAATAGCAGTTGGCATTGGCTAGTGGTTCATGTTGGATTTTGCATTGTGTCCGTTAGTGCGGCTTGTATAGTAATGCGGTCGATTATGCCAAGAGCTTATGGTGCCGGTTGTTGGTGCATGTATGTCATCATAATGTGGTCCAAGTGATGTATGTAATTTTATTTGTATAGCGCTCCTTGAGGGCAAAACTCTGTACAGCAAAACATTAAACTAGTAGTAACAAACAAGCAGTAATAAGTGCATTATTAGAAATACAATTCACATAAATATAAAATATAATTACACTACAGATTAAGTGCTCAGTGTCAGGAGACCCCCCCCCCCCGTAGAGCTTACAGTCTAAATTGGTGATCCCCAACCAGTAGCTCGCGAGCAACATGTTGCTCTCCGACCCCTTGGATGTTGCTCTCATTGTCCTTATAGCAGTACTTATTTTTGCATTCCAGGCTTGAAAGCAAGTTTTAATTGCATAAAAACTAAGTATAGTACCAAGCAGAGCCTCCTGTAGGCTGCCAGTCCCAAAGGGGCTACCGAATAGCCAATCACAGCCCTTATTTGGCACCCCCAGGAACTTTTTCATGCTTGTGTTGCTCCCCAACTCTTTTTGCATTTGAATGTGGCTCACGGGTAAAAAAATGTTGGGGACGCCTGGTCTAAATGTTGGGGTAATTTACAGACCCAATTCAGTGGGTTAAGTGCTGTAGGTGTAACGCTGTCATATAAGTGCCAGTTCCCAGTTCAAGCATTAACAACGCTGCTGTGATGCATTTTGGAGTAATTATGTACCAGTGGTGAGTTGTCACGTATCGTAGACATGGTCCTGACCTGCCAATACACAGCAGCCTATGAAATGCATAAATATGGGTTTCTTTACTCAAGCCCCATCTCCTCGTTGTTTACATGTTTCGTTCCACCCACACTCTCTCCACATGTACTTGAGGGGAGGGCAAAGTTTCATGGTCCCACCCCCTAAGTCAGTGAAGGCAAATGTACGGGTCTGGCCGTGCTGAGGATCCATGTACAAGAAGCAGTGTAGGCCTTTCTCAGATGATTTTTTGTCTCCTTCATTGACCATTACATCTCTAAGGCCCATTCTGAAATGACTCCTTTCCACACTGTGCAGCATGCCAATAACTCTATCGCTCGCACTCAGCCACCTCCACATTTGTTACTACCAGCACTTTTATATAGCTGTGTGGGAACATCAGTACAAGAACTGGAAATATTAATATGTCTATGGCAAAGAAAGCCTTCTGGTCAGTTTTACACCCCCTCCCCTTTCTTGACTCAACTTGACTTTAAGCCATTAACAGTTCTGCCCCTCGGAACATTGCTAATATTCTTGATGTGCTAACCTGTTTTTATATTAAACTTGACCTTCTCACGGTTTGTCAGTCTACATTATTTCTTTAAATCAGATCGCCCCCGAATCTCCCCGTCTGGACTAAGCCTTAAGGCTTGAGAGAGTGATGCAAGACATAAGTACTAAAAGACGTTGAGTTGTCGTGGTCCCTATGTACTTGGGAAGCCACTTTTTAAATATTAATCTATTTGGAAAACTAGTTATGGTGTTACTAGATGGGTGTTATGTTTTTTCTACGTGTAAAAGAGAGAAGGATGAAGCGTGTGCATTCAGCGGAGAAGCTGGAGTTGCTGAGACTTGAATATCTTGTTCCATTTAACATGCTAGACTAGATGTACAAGAATGCCCGTGACTTTGCATGTTTTATTCATATTATATGTGTAACTTTAATTAGTGGTTTGCTGACAAAACTACTGGTAACTTCTTGATTTAGAATGAAAATCCACATTATCCTGGAGAAGGAGGGGACTGCGTTTAGCCTGTGACCTGCGCTAGTTTATCCGTGTCAATGTGGTGTGTTCATTTCTGGTCTCCATGTGTTCCATTAAAGGTTAAATCATCCTGGTGTTTGTAGCTTTCCCCAACTGATTGCACTGAATGACATTACCTGAATAAGGGGCTAATGGAAAGCC
>CM044432.1:6198562-6212496 GCA_024363595.1 Xenopus borealis | reverse complement strand
TAATATATATAAAATTTCTCGCTAGCTTTAGTAAAACAAACTTTCTCGTTTGTCATCTGTTTAGATAAATCAAAGAAACCTCGAGCCTCTAAAAGAAAGTCTCAGGATACGGAGTCTGAGGATCAGACTGAAGTAAAACAAACTCGTAATGAAGAGGTATGTTGTAGTAAAGGTACTGATTTATGGTTATGTCGTTAAAACAGCCCTTGTTTCACAAGGATTATGACCGTCTTCATAGCAAAACGTGGAATATTATGCTATTGGACATGCTGGTGCTTTCCATACATCCTGGCATGCTTGGGTGCTAGTTCTACATGAGCATGAAAGCAAAATGACAAAACAGTTTAGTTTAGAAAAGCAACATCTTTAGCAGATATACCTACAGTGATGTGCTGTGTTTGTGTTAAAATAGTTTAGGCAAGTCTCTCAGAAAGAATTTGTGGCTTGTTTGTTTAAAGAATAAAAACTTTATTTTATCAGGCAAAGTTAGTAGTATTTTGGCAGAGTATATGAATAGATTTTTTGCTTTGCTTAGCATTTATACCCAGGTGTCATTAGATACCATGAGCACAAAAAAAATAAAGCATGTTTTCAATATAATTAATAAGGCACCAATGTAATGTATAAAGGCTGAAGTGACTGGATGTCGAACAGAACACTACTTCCTGCTCATCAGCTCTCTTGGTTTGCTAGGATTGGTTACCTGGCAGTAACCATTCAGAAGCTTGAGGGGGCCACATGGGTAATAATTGTTGCTTTTGAATCTGACCTGCATGCTAAGGATCAATTGCAAGCTCACTGTACAGTTATGTCCCATGTTCCCCCCTTATAGTCACTGACTAACTCAGAGTTAGAGAGCTGAAAAGCAGGAAGTAGAGTTCTGTTCTGTTACACATCCACTCACTCCAGCCTTTATATATTACATTTTTGGCTAGCTAACTATATCAGAAACATTCTCTATTTTACACAGCCTATCTATTTACCCAGTTTTTATTTTTTACATTGAACTGTTCCTTTAAGACTTCATATATGGGTTGTGTTGCCTCAGAGACAAATTTAATTTAAATTGTTTGACTTCTAGAAATGAAAAGATTTTTTTTTTTAACTATCTGGTGTTTAGGTGCCTAGTAAGGATGTTACACAGAAAACAAGTTTTCTTACATACCGTAGAGATGATGGAAAAACATTAGTTGTGGTTGACAACCCAAAAGCTACAACAAACAACCTATTCAACTGCATGAATCCAGCAAATGAAGATCAGCAAAATGTAAGTGAGACTTGTACTAAAACAGTGTTTTTCAGATACTAGTATGAATGTCATGCGAGCTGAACATCTAATACTTTGCAGGTACAACAGAGTCTGTCTTCCAAGCAGTCTGTCCCAGTTGGATTTGGAGAAGCTTTATTGGGATGTGCTGCTACAACACCAGGCATCCAAAATGCTGCAACTCCTCCTCAGGCCAACTCTCCTCCAAACTTTGGTGCAGCAACACCTCAAGGGTAAGAATATGAGAGGGCTTATATTATTATTATATGCCTTTTTAAAAAAGGGTTGTTCACCTTCCAAAAACTTTTTCTCTGTTCAGTTGTTCACCAGAAATATTTTTTTTACAGTTTTTCAAAAATTAATACAGTGACCATACAATAATTTTTGACCATTTGCAACGAAAATGTAGGCTGTTGTTTTTTTTTTCGAAATTATTTTAAATAAAATTAAAATCCAGTTGGCCAGCTACTACTGGCACAAGTTTGTACTCATCTGATAAACTTAAGGGAAACGTTTATTCTTCTAGACTTTAAAGGGATTTAGATATATTTTATTCTTTGACAGGGAAAACAATTTGTAACATTTATTATACAGAGAAGATTATTAATGTTGTTCTTGTTTTTAATTCAGGAAAGGCACCCAGAATTTGCCAGGAGATACTACAGTGTTGAATGGTGATGCAAACAGAGAGGAAACCAATTTGTTCCTGAGCGCTGCTGCATCCCAGGGCAATAAGAGGAGCATGGGTTTTGGGATGATGGAAAGCCCCAGTTGTTTTTCATCATTATCTACGATGCCTTCATGGTCTGGCCAACCAAAGAGTGAAAATGGCCTCAAATCAGAAAACCTTTTTGCTGCATTTACAAAGTCATCAACAGTCTTTCCAAAGGGATTTGAGTTTTCCGTGAAGAGTTTCCCAGAGCAAAAGATGCTCTCTGTAACAGATTCTCCTAAAACTGAACCACCAAAGACCTGCGTGCAGCAGCAACCGCAAAAAGTCATTAAGAACCCAGAGAACAATCATACCAGTGTGAAAGCCATTAAACCCCAAGAACCATCGTATCCGAAGAGCCCAAACAAAAATGATGGTGGTATGTACCAATAATTTTAATTGTATTCCCCCCCCCCATTGTATACCATGTAAAAAAGCTAGACATTTTATAAATAAGCTCAATTCTGCATTAGTGTTGTGTAAAAGCTATGTCCAACCTGTGGCCAGACAGATGTTGTTGAACTGCAACCCAGGGGTAGATGCTAGTTATAGTCCAGCAAAATCTATAGGGCAGAAGGTTTCCTGTTCCTGTGGTATAGCTTTATAATTGGGCGACAAAATACATAAATTAGAAAAAAATTTATTATTCTGTTTAGTCCAAGGACCATTTAACATTTCATTGATCATGGATCAGACATATTACTGAGATAGGACTGAGATTTGTTATACCTTTTTATACTGCTCACATTTTTGGCACAAATGAAAGTCGCAAAACGAAGTTGTTTATTCCTCTTTCTCCAGTAACCTACCCCAGATCTATCCTGCTGGATCCACAAAAGCTCAAAAGGTTGCAGCAGAGCGGGGATTGCTTTGTGCAGGACGGCTCTTGCAATAACATTGCGCCTCATCTTCATAAGTGCAGGGAATGCCGTCTGGACCGCTTTGGCCGAAGCAGGGAGCAGCGGGACTCTGCTGTATTCTGCAGGTTCTTCCATTTCCGAAGGTATGCGATAATCATTGGCATTTAGCCTTACGGAGTTTAATGCTGATCCAACACCACTAAAAATAATGTATTCTTAAAGGTTGCACTTCAACAAACACGGCATGCTGAAGGAAGGTGGCTTCCTGACTCCTAATAAGTATGATGCAGAAGCAATAAATCTGTGGCTCCCTCTGGCAAGCAGCGTTGTGGACCTTGATCTCGATACGGCAAAGTACATCCTGGCTAATATTGGAGACCACTTCTGCAAACTAGTTATGTCTGAAAAGGAAGTGATGTCTGCCATTGATCCATCAAGTAAGAACTCATTGCATCTTTAAATGATGTAGCTGAAAAAACTGGCTTTACCAGGGACTGACTTCCTGTTTGATAACCAGTAGAAAAATGTATTCCTGTAAAACCTTCTACAGAGCTAAAGCTGAGGCTTTAACGGATTCTGTCATGATTTTTATGGTATAGTTTTTATTTCTATATTAAATTACTGTTTACGTGGCAAGTCATTCACTCTACCATGTAAAATTTCATACCTAACCCAACAAGTGTATTTTTTTTGTTGTAATATTGGTGTGTAGGCAGCTATCTTAGGTAATTTTGCCTGGTCATGTGTCTTCAGAAAGAGCCAGTACTTCGGGATGGAACTGCTTTCAGGCAGGCTATTGTTTCTCCTGCTCAATGTAGCCAAAGGAGTTGCATGGGACATGGATTTTTAATATTGAGTGCTGTTCTTCTATCTACCAAGGAGTTATCTGGTTAACCTTCTCATTGTTCTTCTGATGGGGGAGGGGTAGGTAACAGGGTGATGTCACTCCAACTTGCAGTACAGCAGTAAAGTGTGACTGAAGTTTATCAGAGCACATGACTGGGGGCAGCTGGGAAACTGGCAATATGTCTAGCCTCATGACCGATTTAAAAAAAAAAAATGAAAAAAAAAAGAAATCTTAAGAATTCTTAGCCTGCTGGAGCAGCACTATTAACTGATGCATTTTTAAAAAACGGGACAGTATCCCTTTAAGTATCGGTTTTATGGAATTTGACAGTGCTTCAAGAAAGAAGAAAGTGTTATAAATGTTAACTATCTCTAGTCCACAAGTGTAGGGAGTGTTTGGAAAGGTCCTACTGGTCACAGGTGGACCCCCCCCCATACTTAATTCTGGAGAATCCAACCTTTTAACTACACAAAAGCAGCTTGCTTAGATCCTATATTAAATTCACATAGTATCCCTCTGGTATCTCCCCAAAAGTGAGTGTAATATATTGATTTCCTTGTGACTCTGCTAATGTTGTATTTCGAGTAATCTTAGTTAAGACTTCGTATATTTGCAGTGAAATCTCAAAGCAGTGTTTTATTCTAACTCTTGTAGAACAAGTTGCCTGGAAGAGAGCAGTACGTGGGGTCCGTGAAATGTGCGATGCATGTGACACAACCATATTTAATCTGCACTGGGTGTGCCCCAAGTGTGGCTTTGGAGTCTGTGTAGACTGCTATAGGATGAAGAAGAAAATTTTAAGCAGTGGTAAGTTTTAATGCCTTTAACACCACTAGAGCAGTAATATTATTCCCTTTGTTGCCATGTAAACTGAGGTTATTTGGATGCTTAGTTTACTTTGCTTAAAGGAGAAGGAAAGGTTACAATTAAGTAAGCTTTATCAGAAAGGTCTATTTAAATACACCAGTAAACCCTCAAAGTAATGCTGCTCTGTGTCCTCTGTCAAAAGAAACACAGCATTTCTTTCCTTCTATTGTGTCACATGGGCTTCTGGATCAGACCTCCTGATTTCATCTTAAACCTCTAAGGCTAGGGCTTGAGCATGCTGTAATCTGTGCCAAGAGCTATGAATCAGCAGGGAAGTAATGTCACGCCAAGCTAATATGGCAGCTGCTATCCTAAACAAACCGAGAGAGCTTCTAGAGCTGGATACTCGGGTATGAAAAAGCATTCTGCAGAATGAATGGAATGTTATAACTTGCACAATTGTGGCTAATCTATTGGCAATAAACTGCTTCTGTAGCTTTCCTTCTCCTTTAAAGGAGAGCTAAAAACTGATGTACTCTGTGTACTGGACTTACTGTATCAGGCTGGTGTTTCAGCAGCCGAATAACAGTAACGATCCAGGCTTTCAAAGCTGCCTATGGCAGTTTCCTCGAATCTTGGTAGACCTTTTATGTCCGATATGGGTTACTTGGAAATCAGAAAATCCATCTGCCACAGAAGCTGATGTTATAGGGCATATTATTAATTCTGATACCAAATCCACTGGTTTCTATGCTGCCATGTAATGTGAATCTGAATTTGCTACTAAACAACCTTCTATCATGAGTTTTATATTGTGTGTGCATATTTGACTGTATATTGTGAGTCCCTAAGTACAGGTAACTGACGGCAGATCAGAACACGAACAGTGAATAATTAAAGGGGTTGTTCACCTTTGAGTTAACTTTTAGTATAATGTAGAGAGTGATATTCTGAGACAATTTGCAATTGGTTTTCATTTTTTATTTGTGGTTTTATAGTTATTTAGCTTTTTATTCAGCAGCTCTCTAGTTTGCAGTGTCAGCAATTTGGTTTCTAGGGTACAAATTACCCTAGCAACCCTGCATGGATTTGAATAAGAGACTGGAATATGAATAGGAGAGGGACTGAATGATAAGTAATAAAAAGTGACAATAACAATACATTTGTAGCCTTACAGAGCATTTGTTTTTAGATGGTGTCAGTGACCCCCATTTGAAAGCTGCAAAGAAACAGAAGAAAATTGCAAATCATTAAAAAACTATGAAAAATAAATAATGAAGACCAATTGAAAAGTTTCTTAGAATTGGCCCTTCTACAATATACTAAAAGTTAACTTGAAGGTGAACCACCCCTTTAAAAGACTAGGAGCTACAGATGACATCTTTGAAGGCACAGATTTCTCCACACTCCCCAATAAAATAAAATAATATTGCTTATTGTTGCCCACAAAAAGAATAGTTCTTCTACAATCTGTTTGTTTATGAGCTTTTCCGCTTTTCTATTGGAAAGTATGTCAGCATGTTGAGCAGCTGGAAACCTCACTATGTAAACTATTATTTTTTCTTTAGGTGAGGAAGGAAATGAAATGTTCTCATGGCTGAAGTGTGTAAAGGGTCAGTTACATGAACCAGAAAACCTAATGATAACACAGATTGTTCCTGGCAAAGGTAATCCAGATGCTTCTAGTTCAGTTTGTGTATTACTGTAAAGGATCCGACCTCTCTTTTTACAATGTGCCTTTGTGTTTTGCAGCTCTTTATGATGTATGTGACATTGTCCATTCTGTGAGGGGAAGATGGGGAATAAAGTCCAACTGTCCATGTTCAAACAAGCACATACGGCCAGTATCTAAGCCAGTTGTAAAGGAAGAAGTAAAACCGGTAATCCTTTGTTTTTGCATCTGTTGCAAAATTGCTTGGGAAGGGGTCCTAATTTCTTCTCTAACTATATGTTTCATTACAGAGCACTCCTGAACCAGAGCCCATAAAGGCACCTCTCGCACAGCCCAATGTATGCACTGTACCTGATCCGCCAGCAATTCCTAATAAACCTCCTACACCTGCCTGCTCTAGTCCATTAAGCTGGCTGACAAACCTTCCTCAGACGACTGTAAACAAAGAAAATAAAGGTAAGCATTGATTTATTAGTCTATTGCAGGGGTCCCCAACCTTTTTTGCTCGTGAGCCACATTTAAATTTAAAAAAAGAGTTGGAGAGCAACACAAGCATGAAAAAGTCCATGGGGATGTCAAATAAGAGCTCTGATTGGCTTTTTGGTAACCCCTATATGGACTGGCAGCCTACAGGAGAGAATGTTTGGCAGGACATCTGTTTTTTATGCAACTAAAACTTGCCTCTAAGCCAGTAATTCAAAAATAATCACCTGCTTTGAGGCCACTGGGAGCAACATCCAAGGGGTTGGAGAGCAACATGTTACTCACGAGCTACTGGTTGGGGATCACTGGTCTATTGGTATCATTCCTTTGTGGGTATTTTAATTAGATTTGTGTTCACAAAAGTCACGAACCAACTTCCATATATCTGTCCACTGTTCTTAGGCTCAGCCCACACCAAACTTAAAAATGTCCTTATTTGTGCATATATAGGTGCTATATATTGTTAATTATAGCATTTTTCTCTCTTATTACTGTTCTCAGTGGTCCTGACCATAAAACCATACTATGGTGTATATATACTAGAGATGCACCAAATCCACTATTTCAGATTCTTCCTGAACCCCTGAATCCTTCTTGTAAGATTCGACCAAACATGGAATCAAATCTAATTTGCATATGCAAATTAGGGGTGGGAAGGGGAAAACATTTTTTTTACTTCCTTGTTTTATGACAAAAAGTCACACGATTTCCTTCACCACCCCTAATTTGCATATGCAAATTAGGATTAGGTTCGGCCAGGCAGACGGATTCAGCCGAATCCCAAACTAAATCCTGGATTTGGTGCATCCCTAATATATACAATGTCACAAACCAGTAAAATTGAAAGCATTAGGTGGGGGTGCAATGAGCTTGTGACCACATTCACTCAACCAGTGATCAATATATTGACATTGAGACATTTAGTGCATTACACTACTACTTTAAACAACAATATATACCACATCCACGGGATATTCACATGTGGCCTTGGTACAAAGCAGATATTCACGTCCCTTTCTTCCACAGATAATTTATTTGCTTCCACTATTTCTAAATCCGAACACAAGCCACTGCCATCATTTGCCAGCTTCGGGAAGCCTGTATCCGCACTTCAAACATTTGGCTCCTCAATTCTGACGCCAACAACCAGCAATAACTCTGGTTTCTTACGGAACCTTCTCAATTCTTCCAGTTTAAAGGTAGGGGGGGTGAATTTATCAACTAGAACCAATGAGACTTGGCTTTCAGTTAATCAATTCAGCTTATTAGTTTTGTTTACAATTTGCATTCACGCATGTCCTTGTTTTTGTTCATTTTTAGCAAGAAACAAATGACAAGAGCACCCCGAAAATACTCGACGACATATTTGCTTCACTTGTACAATCAAGGCCGTTGTCTGAGTTTGCTCGAAAACCACAAGGGCTTCCAATCCAGCCCAGCTTGATGGGATTTAATACCCCACACTACTGGCTGTGTGATAACAGATTGCTGTGCCTGCAAGATCCCAACAACAAGAGCAACTGGAATGTATTTAGAGAGTGCTGGAAACAGGGCCAGGTAATTTCTGATGTATTAGTAACTGACAATGAATGTGCAGTCAAATCACATGACTTTATATTCACTAAATCTTCCCCCCCTCCCCCACTAGCCTGTGATGGTATCTGGGATCCACAATAATTTGAATTCAGAACTTTGGAGGCCAGAATCCTTTAGAAAGGAATTTGGTGATCAGGAAGCTGACCTGGTGAATTGCCGGACCAATGACATAATCACCGGAGCAACTGTGGGAGATTTCTGGGATGGCTTTGAAGACATTCCAGGTAAGCAGGTGGACACAATAATTAAGGTTTTCACCTGTAGACTGAGAGGCCTCCAATTCCAGATACTACAACCTGTGTTCAAGAAACACTCTGCAGCCTCTGTGTAGAAGCATAGTTTTACATGGAACAAAGTGGTTATGATTTTTGTCAGTACATTAGATCAAGTCTGCATTGATGCTGCATTGCACTCCAAAAGCAACAGGTTGCTAGTATATGTCTCCCCCTAGAGGTATCCAGAGGCTGCAGCATTAAGCTGTAGTGTTTATCATTTTGTTTTTCATGCCAAATTAAGTTGATGTCTGGCACTAGTGTCATCTACAATTTCACATACACTAATGTGTTTTACAGAAATCATTAGACGCCTTAAAGGAACAGTAACACACAAAAATAAAAGCATTTTAAAATAATTAAAATATACTCTTGCCCTGCATTGGTTATGCATTTACTACTATAGTTTATATAAACAAGCTGCTGTGTAGCCATGGGGACCACCATTCAAGCATATAATGTTTATATAAACTATAGTAGAGTTTCTAAAGGGAACACACCAGTTTTACCAGTGCAGCACAACAGTACATATATTTACGGCACACCTGAAGCTTTTGAGAGCCGCCGTTCTACTTGTGTGACCAGCAAATCCTTTTCTGATTCCAGGTCGTCTAAAAAACGATACAGGGGAATCGATGGTGCTGAAACTGAAAGACTGGCCTCCTGGGGAAGACTTCAGGGACATGATGCTCTCCCGGTATTAAAGATTTCCAGATTTCCTTTGGCTCTTCCAATTGTTCTTGTATTAAATCCTGTATTTGTACATATTTTGGTTAATAGGCGTTAAAGTAACAGTTCAGTGTAAAAATAAAAACTGGTTAAATAGGCTGAGCAAAATAAAACCTGTTTTTAATATAGTTAGTAATGTATAAAGGCTGGAGTGAGTGGATGTGTAACAGAACAGAACACTACTTCCTGCTTTTCAGCAGGACGTTTTGGGTCACCAGGCAGTAACCAATCAATAACTTGAGGGGGGACACATGGGACATAACTGTTGCTTTTGAATGTGAGCTGAATGCTGAGGATCAATTACAAACTCACAGAACAGTTATGTCCCATGTGGCCCCCCTTATAGTCACTGACTAACTCACAGTTAGAGAGCTGAAAAGCAGTAAGTTGTGTTCTGTTCTGTTACACATCCACTCACTATATTTTGCCCAGCTATTGCCTAGCTATTTACCCAGTTTTTATTTTTGCTCTGAACTGTTACTACTGAACTTTAGCTGCGCAGTTATCCATGGCACTCTTCTTACTTTGCCAGCAGCCTGCCTATATAGTTTTCTCTTGTATAGAAAATCTGAGGCTGGTTGGTCCCAGGACCATCACATTTTGTGGCTTGCAATCGTGTTTACTTGTATCTTACGTGGAATTTTCTACCCATAGCTTTGAGGACTTGATGAATAACATCCCACTGCCCGAATACACCAGGAGGGAGGGCAAACTGAACCTCGCAGCAAGACTTCCAACCTATTTTGTGCGACCAGATCTTGGGCCCAAAATGTACAATGCATATGGTGAGTGACATTCTCTAGCACTGCCTTCTATACAACTATAGTGTATATAAATGTTTTAGTGCAAACACTTGGTTGACCAATGATATGCTGACACTTAAGTAACTCAGGAAGAAAGGAAGACATTGTTCTTGAACATAGAACTAGGGGATAGTAGTCCTTAACATGGGGGGAATATGTTCCACATTATTAAATTAGTTGAATCCGCTGTTTCTGCTCATTTTTGGCCTTTCTGCGGTTTTTAATCTTGATTGCTAACCCAGTCTTTCATTTATAGGCTTAATTACACCAGAGGACAGGAAGTACGGTACAACTAACCTCCACCTGGATGTGTCTGATGCTGCCAACGTCATGGTGTATGTGGGAATTCCTAAGGGGGAGCATGACCAGGAGCAAGGTACATGTAACTCCGTTGTGTCAATAGCAAATTGTTTCCCTCTCTGTTCAGCCATTATTAAATGCATTGTCTTTACCTTGCCACAGAAGTGCTCAGGACAATACAAGATGGCGACGCTGATGAGCTGACCATCAAGAGATTTATTGAGTTCAAGGAGAAACCCGGCGCTTTGTGGCACATATATGCTGCTAAGGACACTGAAAAAATCCGCCAGTTTCTCAAAAAGGTATGAAACTGTTCTTAACTGTGGCCTATTTTTATTATAAATCTTGGTATGGGCAGCAGGTGGCACCTTCACTGACATTCCTGTTATTCTCAATAGACACTGGCAGCTTTGTATTACTGCTGGGGGTGGAGCATATGTCACGTGACACAGGTGGGAGTGTCCCAGTCAATTGATACTTCATGGTGCTTCCCCTTTGGCTAGGGCCCCAGGCTATAAAGGTGGCCATACACCTAGAGATCTGCTCGTTTGGAGAATTCGCCAAACGAGCAATCTCTCCTGAAAATGCCCAACTTGAGGTGGGCGATGTCAGCTGATCCAATTTTTTTGCCCTATGACCCAACAATTAGATCATAATGAAAGGAATACGGCCGGTCAGATCCGTGATTTTTGTTCCGACTGACAACTGGTCGACTTTCACTCGCATCTCGATCAAGGAAGCCCATCACAGGCCAATAAGCTGCTTACTTGGTCTGTCGGCAGCTTTTATTGGCCTGTGTATGGCCACCTTTACTTCCATCTGCTGGCTAGCTTGGCTGATGTATCCCTCCTATCACTTCAGTCAGTAGTTAGCAGTTTGTAACAAATATAGAGCCCCAGCCACATGCAGGATTGAAAATAAATCAATATGAACCATCATATGGAATAAATAATTGGCTAAGGAGTTTCTATGCCCATTGGGAATGCTGGTCTCCGAATAAAAAAGTGCATCCTACTCTTTTAAGGTGGCAGAAGAACAGGGCCATGAAAACCCTCCCGATCACGATCCCATTCATGATCAGAGCTGGTACCTGGACAACACACTGAGGAAGCGGCTGCTGCAGGAGCACGGGGTTCAAGGATGGGCCATTGTACAGTTCTTGGGCGATGCCGTCTTCATCCCAGCGGGGGCGCCACACCAGGTACCCAGCAGAGTTTGCTTATAACATTATTTGCACTTTTTTTGCTTTCAGGTGATTGCGCCCATCTTAAAGGAATTGTTCAGCATAAAAATAAAAACTGGGTAAATACATAGGCAGTGCAAAATAAAAAGAAATGTTTCCAATATAGTTAGCCAAAAAATATTAGCCAGAACACTACTTCCTGCTTTTCAGCTCTCTGATTGGTTACCAGGCAGTAGCCAATCCGAGACTTGAGGAGGAGGGCACATGGGCTTTTGAACCTAAGCTGAATGCTGAGGATTAATTGCAAACTCACTGAACGGTTGTGGCCCCCCTTCAAGTCACTGACTACATCTATATTATCCAGTTTTTATTTTTACACTGACCTGCTCCTGTAAAGACGAACCCTTAGTGGTGATCTTGTCTTGAGCAGCAGCTTATTAGAAGCACTTATCTTCTCTGTATATTTACTTTGTACATATGGGGGGGGGGGGCTTTTTATCTCTTACTGTGTTTGAAGCATTATTCTTATATATCATCACTTTCCTGAGAAATGTTTTGGTGACTTCTCACACAAATGTCATACTAATTTCCCCTCTCTCTTTAGGTTCACAATTTATACAGTTGCATTAAAGTGGCGGAAGACTTTGTATCCCCAGAGCATGTAAAGCACTGCTTCTGGCTGACTCAGGAATTTCGCTACCTTTCCCATACACACACAAACCACGAGGACAAGTTGCAGGTAATGTTACAAGTTGCGGTACAACCTTACTGTTTTATTTGGGCTTTTTGGATCCTTCATGCGTTACTGGTTTGTCACAATATCTTCCAAGCTACACTTTAAACTGCGCATTGGGCCAGCATGAGAGGGTTAATCACTGCACAGCTTCTCCTTTCCATGCCCCCAAAAGTTTTTCAAAATGCATCAGTTAATAGTGCTGCTCCAGCACAATTCTGTACTGAAATCCTTTTCTCAAAAGAGCAAACAGATTTTTTTATTATTTAATAATGACATGGGGCTAGAAATATTGTCAAGTTTAACAGTTGCCCCCAGTCATGTGACTTCCGTCACTCATTACTGCTGTACTGCAAGTTGGAGTGATATCACCCCCTCCCTCCCCCCCCCATAGTAAAATCCAGGTCCCACTGAGACACATTCAGTTACATTGAGTAGGAAAAACAGCCTGCCAGAAAGCAGTTCCATCCTAAAGTGCTGGCTCTTTCTGAAAGCACATGACCAGGCAAAATGACCTGAGATGCACCTACACACCAATATTACAACTAAATACACTTGCTGGTTCAGGAATTAAATTTTATATTGTAGAGTGAATTATTTGCAGTGTAAACAGTGTCATTTAGAAATAAAAACAACACAATGACAGAATCCCTTTAAGGTGCACAATGCTGACCAGACAATTCCAGCAGCTTAATGGCCCGTGTATGGGACCCTCCTGATAACCTTTATGATCATCTAGAGGAAAAACAGACCGATACTGTATATTAGGGATGCACCGAATCCAGGATTCGGCCATTTTCAGCAGGATTTGGATTCGGCTGAATCCTTCTGCCTGACCAGACCGAATCTAATTTGCACATGCAAATTAGGGCCAGGGAGGTAAATCATGTGACTTTTTTTTGCACAAAACAAGGAATATGCAAATTAGGGTTCGGTAGTCGGCAGAATCTTTCAGGAAGGATTCGGGGGTTTCGGGCGAATCCAAAATAGTGGATTCGATGCATCCCTACATATATATCTGACAGATTAGAGAATTCAGTTTGACCAAGGATATATTTATCTAAATATGTATTATATACACATATGTATATGAGTGTTCTTGGTTATAAGGTTTTTTTAATGAAAGGGATCAAATATGTATTTATTTACACATCTGCAGAAAATAATACACATAAAAACCCAGTTACACTACATACAATATATAACCAATATGTACAAATATGTTGGATCAAAGTCCACTGCCTCCCTTATATTCCTCATTACATTGGGTCTGGCATCTGTGTCCTCACTCCCTCGCTAACTTGTATTAACCTAAAGACTGTCAGGCTCTGATTGGTCAGTGACCAATAAGTTAATCTTAAAGGAGAATTTAACCTGTTTGGGGGGAAAAAAACCCTATACCCCCTGCCCCACATAGACCCTCCTCCCCCAGCCTAATAACCCCCACAGGTGCCATCTTTCTTCTGAAGGAGACCAGTCTGCAGTGCATGCGCAGTTGGAGTAATTGTTTGGTCCGGAACAACTTTCCTTACGCTGAACATCACGAAAATGTTTGTGCCTTTTGGCGCATGTTCAGTTCTGAGAAAAGTAGTTTGTAGAGAGGAAGGACTGGATTCTTAACTGCTCTTGGTCAAAGGGGAGGGGACATAGCAAATGTGTTCTAAATAGGA
>CM044432.1:6150666-6162991 GCA_024363595.1 Xenopus borealis | reverse complement strand
ATGTTTGACTACATATGTTCTAGAGCCCGTTAATTTAACGGGCTTAATGTCTAGTATATATTTATTAAACACCAGGATTACTCATAAAAGAGCAGTGAAATATGTTATAATATTCTGTGACGCCAATAAACTTTATACCATGTTGGGCTGAGGGAAATGGAATCATGTGGAGCCCAAGTGCGATGTGAAATATAAATATAGAATCAAGCAACGAGAGAGATGTGAGATGAAAGGCTCGGTGTGACCCACACAAACTAACATTACTCTATAAAACCCAGCATGAAAGCACCGGGCAGTACAGTTCATTTCCTTTGTGGTTTAACCTCTTCCGTTCCAGCACAAGTCACTTATTTTGTTGACTATTAAAATACAGAAAAAAACTTTATTTCTAACTTTCATGGAATGCTATTCTGCTAAATATTCCTTTAGTATATTTCTTTTGCATTATGCCCTTTTAAGTAATCCTGGGCTACTGTCAGCTACTTCTGTATGGGGGTCAGTTATCCAGAATGCTCGGGACCTGGGGTTTTCCGGATAACAGATCTTTCTGTAATTTGGATCTTCATACCTTAAAGGGGTGGTTCACCTTCAAGTTAACTTTTAGTATAGTGTAGAAGGGCCAATTCTAAGAAACATTTCAATTGGTCTTCATTATTTATTTTACATAGTTTTTTCAATGATTTGCAATTTTCTTCTGTTTCTTTGCAGCTTTCAAATGGGGGTCACTGACCCCATCTAAAAACAAATGCTCTGTAAGGCTACAAATGTATTGTTATTGTTACTTTTTATTACTTATCATTCTATTCAGTCCCTCTCCTATTCATATTCCAGTCTCTTATGCAAATCAATGCAGGGTTGCTAGGGTAATTTGTACCCCAAAAACCAAATTGCTGACACGGCAAACTAGAGAGCTGCTGGATAAAAAGCTAAATAACTATAAAACCACAACAAATAAAAAATGAAAACCAATTGCAAATTGTCTCAGAATATCACTCTCTACATTATACTAAAAGTTAACTCAAAGGTGAACAACCCCTTTAAGTCTACTAGAAAATCATATAAACATGAAATAAAGCCAATAGTCTGGTTCTGCCTCCAATAAGGATTAATTATATATTAGTTGGGATTAAGTACAAGCTACTGTTTTATTATTACACAGAAAAAGGACATCATTAATAAAAATGTGGGTTATTTGGATAAAATGGAGTCTATGGAAGATGGTCTGTCCATAATTCTGAGCTTTCTGGATATTTGGATAAAATCGAGTGTTTCCGGATAACGGATCTTTCCATAATTTGGATCTTCACCTTCAGGGGTACATTTACAAAATTCACATGAAATGATCGAAGTTCGATCGAATACGATACGAATTTTTTCGGAGGCTTGAAGTAAATTTTACGATTTTTTCGAGAAATCGAACAATCGGTATCCGATCGTACGAATTCATTGAAAACTCGAATAGCGAACAATCATAGCCTAAAACAATTCGATAAGCATTCAATGGTCGAATGCTTATCGAATTTCGAGTAGGATCGAGGGAATTTTGGGGAATAATAGCAAATTTGCCCCTAAGTCTACTAGAAAATCATATAAAGATTAAATAAACCCAATAGGCTGGTTTTGCTTCAAATAAGGATTAATTATATCTTAGTTGGGATCAAGTACAAGCTACTGTTTTATTATTATTGATATGTGACCCATTATACAGAATGCTCAAGACCTGGGGTTTTCCAGATAACAGATCTTTCCGTAAAACGGATCTACATGCCTTAAGTCTACTAGTAAATTATATAAACATTAAATAAACCCAATAGGCTGGTTTTGCTTCCAATAAGGATTAATTATATCTTAATTGGGATCAAGTACAAGCCACTGTTTTATTATTATGGGTATGGGACTTGTTATACAGAATGCTTGGGACCTGCGTTTTCCAGATAACGGATCTTTCCATAATCTGGATCTTCATACCTTAAGTCTACTAGTAAAGCATGTAAATATTAAATAAACCCAATAGGCTGGTTCTGCTTCCAATAAGGATTAATTATATCTTAGTTGGGATCAAGTACAAGTTACTGTTTTATTATTATGGGTATGGGACCCGTTATCCTGAATGATCGGGACATGGGTTTTCCGGATAATGCATCTTTCCATAATTTGGATCTTCATACCTTAAGTCTACTAGAAAATCATATAAACATGAAATAAAGCCAATAGGCTGGGTTTGCTTCCAATAAGGATTAATTATATCTTAGTTGGGATCAAGTACAAGCTCCTGTTTTATTATTACACAGAAAAAGGAACTTGTTTTGAAAAATTTGGCTTATTCGATTATAATGGAGTCTGTTGGACTTTCCCATAATTTGGAACATTCTGTATGGCCCCAGGGGGTAACAACATTTCTTCTGTACCCTAAACCTGAGCCTGCTTTTACCTATAGAGGTGCTGTACTTACTTAGCGTGCAGATCCCTATTATCTGGGGCATGATGCAGGTATGGGATCCATTATCTAGAAAAACGTTATCCAGAAAATGAAATGTCCCATGGACTCCATTATAATCAGATAACTCAGCTTTTTAAAAAATGATTTCCTTTTTCTGTGTAATAATAAAACAGTAGCTTGTACTTGATCCCAACTAAGATATAATTAATCCTTGTTAGAGGCAAAATAATCCTATTGGGGTTATTTAACATTTAAATAATGAGCGATATATGGAGATCCAGATAATGGCAAAATCCCTTATCCGGAAACCCCCAGCATTCTGGATAACTGGTCCCATGCCTGTACATTTGCAGATACGGGATGACAAACCAATAGCTCTGAGACCCCGTTATATAATATATAGAAAAAAGGAGAGAGAGGAGAACTGTACCAGCAGGGTAGAAGAGCTGTAACCCAGGACTGATGGAAAGGACGGCGTTGACGTTAATCATACAGTAATAAGTTCCTTCATCCTTCTCCTGGAATGGGTTTATTTCTAGGGTGAATGCAAACGACCCTTTCTTTGCTGTAAAGTGATTAAAGGCGTTTTCATCGCTGAGCTTCTGCTTGGACACTGGGCTGAGATACAAAATAGACTCGGGAGTTTTTGTGTCTTTCCTTTGGCGGAACCAGAACACGGCATTGTCCAGTGACTCGTTGGGTCCGGGCTTGCAGTCCAGCTTTAGTGTCTCTGCCTTCCCCTTTGTCAGGGAACCTGAGGGTTTTGTGAGCACCAGCTGGTTTGTCCCTAAAACAGATTATGGGAAAGAAATGTTTCTTTTTGCATTTCAGTCCAATATCCCAATGAGTGAATATACTCTATATTATATACAGTATTGTTATACAGTAGAACCCCCATTTTACGTTTTTCAGGGGACCAGAAAAAAATGGTGTAAAATTAGGGAAAACTTAAAATCAGGGAAATGTATTATGCATAATATATAGGTGGGACCACAAAACAACAATGTAAAATGAGGGAAAACTTAAAATCAGGGGATGTAAAATGGGGGTTCTACTGTATAGTGTTTCCTCTTCCTTTACAGCACTGACATAGTTATACCATGCAGGGGTTACAGTTAGACTGTAGATCAATTCAATGCATTATGTGAAGCCTTTGCAGCTGAATTATCTGGGCGCGCTCCTGATATTTTCAACAGTATCTGATAACCTTGCTCTTTGCCCCTAATTCATATTGATGCGATTATCTGAAAAGTTCAGAATTGAATACTGAAAAACTACTACATCCGCAATTTTAAGAATACGGCCATTTATCATGAAATCTCAAATAAAAACAAACAAGGAAGCTTCTTATGGTTATACATTGTATATACACATAATGTGATGTATTTAATGCTGATTTCTCCCATCACCCCTCTCATGGGTACAATCATTTTAAAAGGAGCACAAGTGTTATTTCATTTATTCGGTTCGTAGAAATGACCCACCCTGTGCCTAGTATCCCCTCTAGTACAACTCCTATCAGTGCTATACCATAGATTCACAGGGTGCTCAGCCTCCATAATCTCAGTTGTAATCACTTCCAGAGTCATTCCCGAAACGCGTCAGGCCTGGTTGTCCAACAGCTTGTGCAATTAGTTATTGCTTTTTTAAACTAGAGGGCCACCCGGTCTGTGCTTGAGAGGAATGTTATTCATTTATCATCACATATAAAGAATATCAGAAGTAAGTATGTAGGCAAAAAGGAACATATATATATATATATATATATCTATGGAGAAAGCAATGCAGTGATGCATAACTATGGAAAAAAAGAGGTAGAAATGGAGAATGAGGGGCAGAGAAAGAAAAGAGAAAGAAAAGAAGAGACATATAGCTATGGAGAGTGACGCTCAGAGATACATAGCTATGGAGAATGAGGGGCAGAGAAAGAAAAGAAGAGACATACCTATGGAGAGTGAAGCTCAGAGATACAAAGCTATGGAGAATGAGGGGCAGAGAAAGAAAAGAAGAGATATAGCTATGGAGAGTGAAGCTCAGAGATACAAAGCTATGGAGAATGAGGGGCAGAGAAAGAAAAGAAGAGACATATAGCTATGGAGAGTGAAGCTCAGAGATACAAAGCTATGGAGAATGAGGGGCAGAGAAAGAAAAGAAGAGACATATAGCTATGGAGAGTGAAGCTCAGAGATACAAAGCTATGGAGATTGAGGGGCAGAGAAAGAAAAGAAGAGACATATAGCTATGGAGAGTGAAGCTCAGAGATACATAGCTATGGAGAATGAGGGGCAGAGAAAGAAAAGAGAGAAAAGAAGAGATATATAGCTATGGAGAAAGTGGGGAATAGACACATTGTTTTGGAACGGATGGGACAGAAGTTCATTGCTATAGAGAAAGAAGAACATGCACCTCCATGAGGCTGACCTAATTGGTGATCTGAGTTTGGTAAGAATTCACTAACCTGTGATCCAGTTACAGAGAAATAGGGCAGCAAGGAAGAGTTCCATTGTGTAACACAACGTTAGGCTCTAGCCCAACAGCAGTGCAGGTGCAGAAGGTGTCGGTGGCTTCTGGAGGGGGCCGAGGGTCTGTGAGGTTTGGAGAGGAAGTGACGTCACTCATTTATTTTGAGTTAATCATAAAGCATCTTCTCAGGACCTACATTTCAGCAGGTGCCTAACATAACCATGCTATAGCTTGAGTATAGGTGTCATATAATACATTTAACTGATTTAAGTAATGGTCCTTTGAGTACACCTCATGATCTAGCCATTGTACAACACATCTGTGTATAGACAACAAGCCAGCTGCTACACATTTTACATCTTGGCGAAAAAAAATGTAGATTATAAATAAAAGTAGAAAGTTTAATTTTAATTCTATGCTTCTGATTAGGGGAAAGCTTGACCTTATCCCACCCATACCCCATAAGTAGTAATCATCAACGTTTGCCCCTACTGTGTAAATCCTGTTCCCTTCATTCCCCCTTCCCATCGCCTGGTGTGAAATGAGGGGTAACCCTACAGTTCTATATTATTGTCACTAATTGGCCATTGTGATTAATGATACTGAATAAACAATCCAGTGGCACAAGAAAAAAGTATCTGCTGCTGTTCTTTGGTGAACCTCCTGTTACAATGTTCTTCAGGCCATCCCTAGTATAACCCAAACATTCTTCCACAACTCACCTTTCCACTTGGGCCTATCAGCAACTTCTGTTCTGTCTCAATATCTCAATATCTCATGTCCTCCTTCCACCTGACATTGTCCCACACTTTATTTTTTTGTAGCTAATGTGTCAGACTCCAGCCCTGTTACCAGATCTTCTTTATAGAAGAAAAAGGAAGGTAATGCAAAGGGGAAGTAATACTCTGGTCAGTGTGAGCAAACACATCAAATGGTGGTGAGATGCCAAGTCACGCTCATTGAAACATGTTGCAGTGAAACTAGAACAGAAACTAAATAAACAAATCTACCAAACACAATACTGGGTCACAAACACAAAATTAGACACCCTGAAGGGGAGCAGCCAGCAAGTTTCTGTCTATACTTCTAATGGGGTCCCAGGATTGGTCATCTCACCCCAGCATCCTGATTGGTGGGTTGGGGTCAGGCAGTCAGGGCTGAGCCTGCCCTATATAAGTCCAGTCCTCCTCACTCTCCTTGCCTGAGCATTAGCCTACCTAAGCACTGTGGCATTGTCCCTAGCTTGGTTCCTGCTCCAGCCTTCTAACCTGCCTTGTCTTGTACCTTTCCTTGCCTGAACCTTATCTTGCCTTGACCTTGCTTGTCAGTCTTGTTCTTGCTTCCAGTCCTATTCTGCCTTATATCTTGTACCCAGGGTTGGACTGGGGGGTCTGGGGCCCACCGGGTTACTGCCCCAGGGCCCTCCCAGACGCCAGTGGCATGAGCAGTGCATCAGTGCACATGGGTACACACTGCAAATTTCTTTTTTTTTGCCGTGACCTCCAGCAAAGGGGGGGTCACAGATTCAAGAAATCAATGTGGGTGTGGACCTGGGCCAACGAGGCCCACAAGGGTTGAGGGGGACTACCAGGTTTTTTTTCGACGGCCCAATCTGGCCCTGCTTGTACCTTGCACCTTGCCTTATATCCTTGTCCTGCCTGAATCTTGCTCTGCCTTGCCCTCCTGTTCCTGCTTCAGTCCTTGTACCTGCTCTAGTCCTTGTTCCTACCCAGTCTGCACCTGTTCCTATTCTACTCCCACTCCGACCTGCTGCTACCCAGTCAGCTCCTGTTCCTGCTACAGCCGCTTCACCCTGACTCATTGCCCTCTTCACCAGTCCAGTTGTGGCACTTGTCACCCTGTTCCTGCCCCTCCCTTTCCATGTCCCATAAGCACATACAGCTCCTGCCTCAAGGATTCCACCTTCCCACCTGCCTCCACATCTCCCCCTAACCTCACCCTTGACAACATGATACTGGGTCATGAACACAAAATGAGACACATTGCAGTGAAACTAGAACAGAAACTATAAAACAAATCTACCAAACACAATTCTGGGTCGCAACATACAGTAAATCAAGCTATCCTTGAGGTTGTCTTTGCTTCAGTGTCCTATGACAGATGAATGGAAGCAAAGCAAGATGATTCGAAACATAATTTCATTAGTAGTTTTGCACCAGACTGCAAAACTTAAATTAGCGAAGCATTGGAATGGCAGAACCAGTGCAACTGATCCATTCCCAAGTGTGAACCTGGTATCTGTTGGATTATCATTCCATTGCAGAGCAGTTGCTTTAATAATATGTCAGTGGAGATGACTATGGGCAGGGGCACATGAAGCTACTGGGGGAGACCAGTCACCCAACGACAAATTGCCTCTTCCTCGGGCGACTAATTTCCCCTAAATGCCTTCTCGCTGGCTAAAATGTAAATCACTGGCGGGATGGCACTCGGAGAGCTGTTTTATGGTCACCTTACTTAGTATGTTTTAGCATTATCACAGGTGATTACACCCCATAGAAATAATTTGGGAAGATTGAAAGCTCTACAGTAAACTGGTAAGATTAAAACCTTCTCATGCCCATCTTAGAGCACCTCCAACTCATTAGCTGTGGGAACCCAAGAATCGTAAAAGATTTCCTTGTGAAACTTGAGTGCCATCAGCTCCACATTAGATGATGATCTCAGAGTCCTTCTAGGGTAATCTCAAAAGATTATGGTGGTAATATTCTAGTAGATGCAAAGTTGGCTCTGGTCCTGGTAACTTATACCTATAGCAGCCAATCAGTATGCAGCATTTAATGGCCTGCAGTTTAAACACAAGCATTTGATTTATTGTTTTGGGTAACCAGGACCTGGAGCAAACTTTGCATCTTTCCCTATTGTTCCCCTTAAAGTTGTTGTCATGGTTGACATAAGGGTTGTTTACTTTCTACAAGTGCAGTGTGCATGGGACACAATCACTCTCTTTTACCCAATGAGGCAGAGACAGTAATCGGACGCCACGGTTGGCATCACTTCCAGCAATTGTAAAGATGCAATTTGATGCAGGTCTCTGTGGGAACCATGGAGCTAGTGCTACCTTCATAGGTGGTGGTTTCTGCAGGATTGCCCTGTTTCAACTGATTTACTTGTGTCGATGGTACCGAGAGCAACTATGCCAAAGTACAAGGTTTGGCTTTGGATGCAAGTACCTTAATTAATGGAATTCCTTATATGTAGGGGTGCTGCTTCCATGAGGTTCCTTAGGCTGCAGCAGCCCCCAAGTTGCCAGGGGTGGCAAAAAACACTCCTGGTAATTTAAGAGCCACATTTTTGAACTGGAAATTCATGGGCTGGTGCAGAAGCACAAAACATCATGTACAACATTACTATCCACTTCTTTAATTAAGTTCTAGTTATCCTTTAAGGCTGATGCTTGGTTTTAAGCCTCCTTTTGGTCCATGCACCCATAAATAACAGCCAGACAGTTACAGAAACATTGTTACTGGTATTGGAGTATCAGCCTTTAGCATGGTTTCTCCTTCCCTGACAAGGCAGGAGGCTACATACGTTGGCCCATCTTGTGCCAGATGAAGGAACACCTTTACATTATAGTGCTATTATCTTTCTACAACATAAAGGATGTCAGAGAAAACATCTCACTCAAAGTACAAAGATCTCTTAGATGTTCCCCAAGTGTAGGCAAGGCAGCCTCTTACAGTCAGGTGTTGCCTTCTTTTTACCACTTTCCTACAGAGGATGTGGGGTGAAGTCGTTGAGGGTCTTTTAAGAAACCCACCAGTCAAGTCCTGTGGTCCTAGAGTTTAGTATGTAGGTGCATTTCACGCTGTGAGCTTAACCGCGTTCAACTTCCACCCTCTAAGTTGTTTATTTATGAGCAGGCAGAGTGCAGGGGACATCGATGAGACTTTCAGGCACAAAAACAAAGACCAAATGAATGAAGGGTTGGAAATAACCGGATGTAACCGTGTGCACAAACCATGATTTGTTTGGTAACTCACCCTTACTTAAAGGTGATTGTGCAGCACTAGAGAGGATATTACCTCTTGTGACCTGGCTGCCTTTATCTGCAGTATAAGGGGGTTATATATAGAATTTAATGTAGTTGTTCACCTCCGAGATAACTTTTAGGGGGTTATTTATCAAAATCTGAATCTTTCAAAATAAAAAAGTTGAACCAAACTAGAATCCACAATTTGAACTTAAAGGGATCCTGTCATGGGAAAAAATTTTTTTTCAAAATGCATCAGTTAATAGTGCTGTTCCAGAAGAATTCTGCATTGAAATCCATTTCTCAAAAGAGCAAACAGATTTTTTTATATTTCATTTTGAAATATGACATGGGGCTACACATATTGTCAATTTTCCAGCTTCCCCAAGTCATGTGACTACTGCTCTGATAAACTTCAATCAGTCTTTACTGCTGTACTGCAAGTTGGAGTGAAATCACCCCCTCCCTTTCCCCCACCCAGCAGCCTAACAAAAGAACAATGGGAAGGTAAACAGATAACAGCTCCCTAACACAAGATAACAGCTGCCGATAACAGCTGCCTGGTAGATCTAAGAAAAACACTCAATAGTAAAAACCCATGTCCCACTGTGTACTATTCAGTTACATTGAGAAAGAAAAACAACAGCCTGCCAGAAAGCAGTTCCCTCCTGAAGTGCTGCACAAGTCACATGACTGGGGCAGCTGGGAAATTGACAAAATGGCTAGCCCCATGTCATATTTCAAAACTGAATATAAAAAAATCTGTTTGCTCTTTTGAGAAATGGATTTCAGTGCAGAAGTCTATTGGAGCAGCACTATTAACAGATGCATTAAAAAAAAAAAAAAAACACGTTTTCCCATGACAGTTTCCCTTTAATTATTATTTAAGAGGCACAATTTCATTGGATTGGGGACAAACTAGATAAAATTGAGCGAAAATATGAATTTTCTTGCTTTTTCCCTTATATACTTACATATACTTATGTAGGGACCCATGGGGTTAATATGATCCTAAGGCTTTAAATCCCTACCCTTCCTTCTTTCCCCTGGTTGCTGGGCAAAAGCAAATGTGTCTAGTTATTATTATACACATCTATAGTTTTTGCCAAGAGGCGTAATGACCACTTCCTACCACAATTCAATATAATGTGTGAAAAGGGGTGGATCTTCCTCTTTGGTTTTTGGTGTCCTTACCAACCGGATGTTCCCACTGAGCCTGGGTACACCAAGGCCCAGTAAAGCCCTTTTGCCCTAGAGGGACAGCACCTTTAGTATATGGGGAGCAGAGATCCTGTGAACAAGGTTAGCTGGAGACAGGCTAATATCTGTTATAGACTCTCTACGAGCGTAAGATAGTGAGGCAAGAGAGAAAGAGCAGCTTTGTGCTCCATCAAGGATCTGTAACAGGGAGTAGCTTCCCAAGGCTCCTAGATTGCCTTTAGTGAAGGGACCACAGTGGATAGAGCATCAGGCTTAGACTACTTCACCCTGACCATTCCACTGGGTGAGATCCAGACCACTTCAAGTCACATCTTCCTGGAATTCCCTTTAGTGCTTGATTACATCCGCAGGGGAGTCACATTCTCAGCTGTCTCATGCACCTGTCCAAGCCTACTATATACTATATTCTGCAAACGCCTCATTGTTTGTAAGTAACCCTGTGGATCATTTGTCTTGGACAAATAAACAGTTATCATATGTTTTCACTGTAAGAATCTCCTGGCATCTATTCTTTTATATTTTTATGGCACAGTAACCTGTGGGAGTAGCAGTTGCATTACACCACACATTTATTCTTCCACTTAGCAAAGGTCCTGCCTTAAAGGAGAACCAAACCTGTAAGGAAAAAATAGCCTCCACCCTCCCCTGTGTAGACCCCCCTCCCTCCTCCCCCCCGCCTACCCCTCAGTGTTACACTAATGGCAGATTTTTGGATTCTGACTTTTTGCAGCGTCAGACTTTAAAGGGATTGTTCACTTTCAAACAACTAGTTGTTTTCAGATAGATCACCAGAAATAATGACTTTTTCCAATTACTGTCTATTTTCTATTTGTAACCGTTTTTCTAATATTGAAGTGTAAATTGTCATTTTTCACCTTCTAAAGCAGCTCTGGGAGGGAAGGTCACCGACCCCCCCAACTGTTCTAAACTGATACATTTAAAGGAAAACTATACCCCCCAAAATGAATACTTGAGCAGCAGATAGTTTATTTCAAATTAAGTGACATATTAAAGAATCTTCCCAAACTGGTATATATATTTCAGTAAATCTTGCCCTTTTACATCTCTTGCCTTGAACTACCATTTTGTTATGGTCTGTGTGCTGCCTCAGAGATCACCTGACCAGAAACATTTTTTCCCATAACAGTATCCCTTTAAGGCCTAAACAGGTGTTCTGTTACAACTTTGCATTAAATGAGTGGTTCACCTTCAAGTTAACTTTTAGTATGTTATATAATTACTTTATTGTTTCTTTTTTATATAGTTTTTATATTATTTGCATCTTTCTTCTGCTTGTTCCCAGCTTTCAAATGGGGGAATCATTGCCCCCCAGCAACCAATAATTATTGCACTATGTGGCTACAATGTTATTATTACTTTTTGTTACTCATTTTCTATTTTTCCCTCTCTCCTACTGATCTTTGTGTCTCTTGTTCAAACCACTGCCTGCTTGCAAGGGGAGATTAGCAATAGAAATAGCTGCTGAAATACTGAAGAGCTGCTCAACTAAAAGCCATATAACTGAACAAACGTAAAAATAAAAAAAAGGAAAAGCAATTGCAAATTCTCTCAGAACGGTAATGTATACATCTTATTCAAACACTCTGTTTGGCCACTAGGGGTCGCTCTTGAGTTTTACAACAGCATATCCCCCAACCCACTCCCTGGGTGGCCAATTACAAAAGTTGACAGCTCTATAATTATTGGAAATTCATGAGGTTCGCTGGCAAGAATGAATGAAGAAACTCATATACTTGCGCTATTTCTTAAAGCAGTGTTCACCTTAAAAATTAACTGTAAGTATGCTATAGAGAGTGATATTCTGAAAAAATGGTTTTCATTTTTCATTTGTGGTTTTTGAGTATTATTTTTATCCCGCAGCTCTCCAGTTTGCATTTTCAGCAATCTGGTTACTAGGGTCAAAATTTCCACAGCAACCACACATTGATTTGAAGAGAGTGGAATATGAATAGGAGAGGCCTGATAGAAAGATGAGCAATACAAAGCAACAATAACAATAAATGTGTAGTCGTACAGATCATTTCAGAAGAAGAAGGCAAAATTATTACAAAAACTATAACAAAATTAAAACCAAAGACCAATTAAAAAGTTGATTGGAACTGAACATTCTATAACATACTAAAAGTTAACTTAAAGGAGAACCATCCCTTTAAGCAAGTTGTAACTTAAAGGAAAACTATACCCCC
>CM044432.1:5948463-5962376 GCA_024363595.1 Xenopus borealis | reverse complement strand
GAGAAGAAGACAATAATGCAAACACCCCAGATATCTCTCATGCAAGTTACTTTGTGGTACTAACTCATTAAACAGCGTAATATTGTTAGGGGCAGAAAAGTACATTCAAAATTTTTTTTGGTTAAAGTGCTCAAATTGTTATTGTGAAGTATCAAAACTCCATTCAAATTCAAATTTTGAGATTTATCAAACCATTACTGCGATTAATTTGAATTTGACTATTCGGCACCTTAAACCTACCGATTTCATGTATAAGTCAATGGGAGAGATCCAGTGACCAATTTGAAGATGTTACCAGCTTCCTGACATGGTTTTTCGGAGAAAAAACTCGATTCGAGTTTAGTCAAATTCGATTCGAATTTGATTCAAGTTTTTAGGTTGGTAATATTCGTTAGAGTTTCAGATATTCCATTTTTGGAGACAAGGAACATCACTGAAAACTGGCCTTAATGAGATTAGGGGTGGAGACAAGGAATAGCAGTAATCTATACGGACAGTCTGAAGTGTGAGCTCCAACGGCCTCCAGTGACTCTGCATGACAGTTCAATCCCGAATAGTCCTGACATTACCCCCACTTCAAGTATCACCCTCCGAGTGATACTTAAGTCAAATACACTCTTTTTTAACAGCCAGGATCTGGAGCCCGGGTAGAGAAGCCACCAGGATTAGGAGCCAGGGTAAAGAAGCTGCCAGGATCAGAAGCTAGAGTAACGAATCAGCCAGGATCAGGGGCCAAAGAAGAGAAGTCGCCAGGGTCAGGAGCCAAAACAGAGAAGTTGCCAGGGTCAGGAGCTGAAGAGCCGCTGGGGTCACAAGGTGAAGAGCCGCCAGGGTCAAAAACCAGAGCTTGAGGACCAACCGGATCAATGGCTGGAACTGGATCGGAATCACCAGAGTCAGCGGTGAAAGCAAGAGAGCCATCCATTCCACCCACAACAGGTGTAGGACCAGCATAGGCACCCATTACAGGTGGACAACCAGCATAGGCACCCATTACAGGTGGACAACCAGCATAGGCACCCATTACAGGTGGAGGACCAGCATATGCACCCATTACAGGTGGACAACCAGCATAGGCACCCATTACAGGTGGAGGACCAGCATAGGCACCCACAAGTCATAAACCGCAACAAGGGGATTGCCCAGGACAGCAGAAGACCACCATAGATAGCAATGAGACAGTTAGAATCTGGAGCACCAGAACTATCAGAACTCACAGCAGGGAAGGCAGGTCTAGAGGTAGATTTGTCCTTGGGCCCACAGGACATGTTACACAGGTCCACGGAGGCTGGAACCGGCAAAAGTTGCTGGCACGGAGGCTGGGTAAATCAGGAACTGGGTAAATCAGGAACATTGGCACAACAGGGGCTACAACACAGATATAGGACAATGATCCAGCAACAGCTGGCAGGAAGGTAATGGTTTATATAGGGCCTTGGTGATAAGATCACTGACATCTGGCCTTAATGAGATTAGGGTTGGAGATGGAGACAATGAATTGCAGTAGCCATGACTCTTCTGGGGGATTGCTCAGCATCCTGGCTTTCCTCAGTCAGACAGACTCTATCACTTGGTCATGGGCTCCCTCCATTGCTTGCAATTGCAGCACCCCCAGCCCCTCCAGGAGTTCCTCACACAGGCAGGTAACAGTCTAATAAGAATTCTATCCTTTTCTACAGGACAGTCTTCCCGTGGAAAGTGAGCTCCAATACGTGTGCTGGACTACTGGATAAGAGTACCTGGCTTGCCTTCCAGAATACTCCAGCTTCCAGAAACTGGCCACCAAAGTCTTTAAACAGAGAAACTCTTCTGTGTTTATTTACAACCTTCTAATAGGGAGAAATCTAAAGAAAATCACACCTTTTCAACCATTGCCTTCATCACTCCACCACATTATATATTTGGAGTACAGGCACCTCCAGCCCGGAAATGGCTTTTCCTAAAACTCTCCAATGAATCAAGGAGTGTGGCTAATGTCTACATTACTGCAGCAACGTGAATCTCCACAGTACAAGACTATGAGACGTTATACGCAAATGCCTTCAGATACTGGTTTTAAGGTCTCTTTAAATTAAAATAGGATATGAGAAGTAAAGTAACAATATGAAATAATACAGAGATAGACAAAGAGACAGACTGACAATGGAGTGGGGAGTCTTCATGAAAAGTTTGAGCATATGTTGCTGTTGGAAAGACAACTTCATAACAAGTTGGGCTGGTAAAATATAAGAACTGACATACTGTATACATTGATAATCCCTCAGCACAGCTTGAAAAGTTACAAGCCTCTTCTTTTTTTTTTTATCTGAAGTTTGAACTGAAAATCATTATCAGGAGAAAAAAATTTGTACTGATATTCACAGGCTTGTGCAATAGACATTTTATGTCTTGTTAAAACGGAATATTAATTGAACTATGTGGTTAATTGTCCTCGGGTTGACAAAGGGGCATAGTCAAGATAAAAGGGCACTTCTCACAAAATTTCTTTCTAAAATCCCTGAGTTTTCATTCTACCTATAAATAAGCCTGAGATGTGAAAACCGTGACCTATATGAAGAAACACGTTATAAAGTCCCAAGAGAACCAGTCAGTTGTGAATATCTCAAGAAAAAAACCTTCATATCAAGCTAGAACAAGTGTTCTTCTCTCTGCTACTGCTACTTTCATATATGTGTGGGATACACACATCAGTAGCTACTTGTTGAGGTACCAGCCAACAAACTAAAAGTAATTATGCTGCACCATCTGCCATGCAATAAACCAAGCCTCAGAGTATGTGTGTTGTTCATGTACTCTACCATATACTCATCCAAGGGGCCATTATAAGCCCTACTGTTAGCAATAACATTATATATAATACCATCATACCATTATATACATACAACCAAAGAGCAGATTTGTTTGAGGGTTTGGAACCACACTCACATTTATTGGACTTCATGGGAATTAAAAAGGTCTGAAAAACAATTCCCTACAGGGCCCTTATTAATGAAACTGGTCTGCATTTATGGTACCCACTGTGCAAAGTACATCCGAGGGGTGTTATAGGCCCTTCTGCTAGTAATAACGTTATATTTAATACCATTAAAGCATTATATGTGTAGGGGACTAGTAACAGAAATATTAAGCAGGCAGTCCCCTGGTGTATAATGCCTAACTGGGTCCTAAAATACAGCGAGGAGGGGGAACTGTTTCCTTATCCTGCTTTAAGCTATGCCCCTTGATGTTCACACAGTGACCTGTAGATGGCACTGTGTTAAAGTATAAAACCCTTGTGAGCCATGTGCTCAGGGTCCACCTTGTACTGGTTCTAGCCTGAGCAGGTAGGCAGAGTTTGAGTGGAACCTAGACAGGTCAGGTTTAGTAAAGATAAGCTACTCACCGTTATAGGTCATTGTAGGAGTGACAGATAGACAGGATATTTAGCTAAGCAGCTTGACGCTCCTCTGAGGATTGTGAGTGGGATTATGATCCCGGGTACTAATTGCCCAGAGTAGGGACTAAGTGTACAGACCTAGGGATGAGAGTTTCCCTTCAGGTTCCATTTAGGGAAAAGACTGAAAGCTGGGTGTACCTCCTCGAGGCTGCATACATTGTCTCCCTCCTCTGCGGGGACAGCTACTGACCAAAGGTGTTGCCTATCCACTGTTGATCCTGTATGTGCTTATTGTACACTCCAATGAGGATTGTATGCTCAATTAATCTGTTCCTTTATTTAAGTTATAAAAACTACTGGCACCAAATTATTGTACCCTGATTACAGTTACACTACACCCTACCTCCACGCCGTTTGAGAGGGCTTACTCCCTACGATTTAAGGTCTCATAGTAGAGTAAGGTGCTCTCAATTTACCATAGCACTACATATGCATATATAATGCATCTGCAAGCTTTCCTTGTAAGATTCTACGTACAACACCAAATGGTTATTGATTTATGGCATAACCTGGTTAGTAGCAATGTTTCAGGACACATCCGACCTTTAAACAAGCTTGTCGAGATGTGGTCTGAAATAATTTTACTAACCAGGTTGTGCCATACATATTCAATAAAAGAATTTTAATCAAATATCATGGGTGGGCCACTGATGGCCACTATTTCAGATTACTGGATAATTGGAGCTGACTCAATTGAAGCTGCAAGTTTTCCGGGGGAAACACAATGAATTTATTTTTAACTTTATTTTTAACTTTTTTAGTGTGTCCTTTCAAAATGTTGGTATCATTTCTGAAAAGAAATGTTTGTGCTTGAAAATACCTATAGTTTTTTTGGTAGGTCATTTAGGTTTAGGAAAGGAGACAGGGAGGGAGTTTGGGAGTGTCATAGACCTGGCAAACAGATTAAAAATGGCTAAAATTAGACGAGTCAATAACCAAGGCCATATTTACCATATAGACACTCGCAGTGACGTAACTGCTGGGGGTGCAGGGGTTCCTCACCACCTTGGGGCCCACCAGAGCCATGATTGGGGCGGCACAGCAAGGAGACTTTTTGGCATGCAAGCCTGGAGTGTGCTACCACACACATTTAAAGAGGGGAGGGTCTGGTGATGGGGGCCTGCATCCTACACTCGGGCCTGTAGGTGCTTACGTACACCGCTGGGCACTCAAGAGCCTGTGCTAAGGGCCGCAGCTTTTGGGAGGCGGGTGTCATATGCAAATTTGTAGATAGACCACAAAGGCCTGGGCCTAGGGTGTCAGGATTTTAGGGGGCGGCATGCTGCTCAACCACATCCACATTGCTTCACAAGCACTGAATATGGGCAGAAGATACTATAGTTTTTTTATACTTTATATGTGTCAATCCCCAGTGTTCTAGACCCGATGATGAAAATTTGTGCATTTGCACAAATGAAGGGAAGGGGACAGAGGAGACGATTGGCAGCAGGTCTGGGGTGTCCGCTATTTAAATCCAGCCCTAATCATATGGAAAAAAGGGGCTGGGGGGTATAAGGTATGTGGTTGATTCACAGCAGTGCATTATTTTTGCATGGCACTTTTGCCAATGGGGTGCACTTAGGTCTCCATAATCCACTGCCAATAACAAAGATACTGCAATAAAATGAACAGCTTGTGCCTGTAACAAATTGCCTATGACTCCCATCAGCCCAATGTCAATTTATGGCATTATTTATGGCATTATGACATGGACATTTTGACCCAGTACTGATGCGCAGCTAGTGTGGAATTCTGGGTTAAAGCACAATTGCCCCTATGGGGAATTGTTTTTAAGACCTTTTTCATTTCCATGGAGTTCAATAAATATGATCCAAACCCTCAAACAAATCTGTTCTGTGCCACCTAATAACATCGATCATGACAAACATTGACCCATGTTATAGCTGGAAGGTTTGTTAAAAGTAAAGATTAAACATACGCAGCACATGACTAATCCACAGAAAAATATCCAGCAAATCTGTTGCTTATAATGAATAATGCAGGCATGTACTGATCCCTCAATGGATTTCTCACTGTAACAATCAAGATTCTGCACAATGGAGCAGATTGCCTCTCCACAATGGAGGTGTCAGTCACCAGCACAGGGTGATGTATAATTTATGGATCACAGGGAGATGTTGAATGGGATACTGCAATTTAGAACTTTATTAAAATGAGTCCTATAAAAGGTGCTCCACCGAGACTCTCCATGCTTGTCATTACTTAGAAGTGTGATAGCCAATAGCTTCATTATTGTGTTGAATGAATGACAGAGAGATTGATCATGCTCTTTGGATTTTACAACAAAGAGTGGAACTAACTTTACAGCTGGCACTCAATTAAAAGTGTCCTGGGTGCTCATATCAGCCATGTATTAATTTGCAGACAGGGTACACGCATGCTGGTGCGGAGAGAGAGAGAGAGATGAAGTTATCCCCCCACACCAAGTGGAGTCCTCCAGGCAAGGGTTCTTTATTAACACAACTGCACCTGACAATCACAAAATTGCATTGTGTTATATGTGGTCCCCTATGCTTGTCCCCTGCACTAAAGTGCCAAAGGGATTATTGACTAATTTAAGTGCAAAGCACAATAACTCAAGTTCAAAAGAATCCCAATCTTATGTTTTTCAGGGGACAAAATAAATATAGTGTAACTCTGGGAAAATGTAAACTTTGGGGAAAATATCTAGTATAAGTAATTCTAGAGCAACTAGACTTGCTGAATAATCATTGAAGACATTACACTACTAATCCAAACAGCTTGTTCAGTTCAACTGATGGTTTGCAATGTCCTTGGCAAATACGTAAATTCTTTCATTTATCCAGTCAGAATGGCACATTGTAACTCTTCAGAGAGGTGACATGTGAAACTCACAGAGGGTGATTCTGTGGGATTACTGATGTCGGACGAGCTCGCCGAGGACTGGCATCCCGTATGGAAGAGTATGAAGCAGATCCATACTGGGCAAGTACTGGATACATACTCTTCTTTCCCCTTTGCCTTCTGTGTCTCTGGTCGTCAGTAATCCTCCCACAGACGTTCTCCTCCTTCTGTGGCTTCATCGGGTATTGAAACCTGCATTCTTCCACCCCCCGTTATAGTGGGGATCTGCAATCCTACAGAGGTTTTGTTACTCAGTGATCCAGTTCAAGTTCCAGTCCACCCAATACTCCAGCGAGCAAGCCAAGGTGGGGTATGCAATGTCTCCTTTAGAAGGGAAACCTCTGTGGGCAACACCAATTTGGGAGTAGAATTATCCGCTCACCTTCAATTTCAAGGCCTTCCTTCATGCCTTCCGTACTGTCTTTGACGCTCCTGGTCAGGTCGCCCATGTCTCTTCCCGACTTCTACAGATTCTGCAAAGCAACCGTAGTGAGTACACCATTGATTTTACAACCTTGATGGCTGAAACTGCCTGGAACAATGAGGCGTATGCATCTGTGTTCTATCAAGGCTTGTCTTCCAGACTCAAAGATGACTTGTTCTCCAGATAATTATTAAAAGACCTAATTGACCTCGCCATCAAGGTGGATAAACGGCTCAGGGAACATCAATCTGACAGGGGGCATAGCAAGAAACTCCAGCTAACTTTTGGCCCTACACTTCCAAAGACCCCTGTTGCCTCTGCCATCCCAGCAGCCTTCTGTTACTCCTCCAGAGTAACCCATGCAGGTTGGAAACTTCAGAGGTGTTTGCTGGTCTGTGTCTGTACTGTTGTGGCCAAACTCACTTTGTCAATTCCTGCCCTGTGAAGCCAAATGGTTCTCTTCTTTGAGGTAAACCTGGGGTGGCACATGTGGGTGGCATTTCTCCTAAATCCCAAGAGAACTCTCACAGGTTTCTTCTGTCGTTACAGATTCATCTGTCCACTAAGACAATCATCGGCTTGGCCTTCCGAGATTCCAGGGCTGCCATGGAGAAGAAGGACTGTAGTTTGTGTCCCTGCATTGAGGTGTTAACAAGATTATAATTAAAAACCGGTACCCCTTGCCTCTTATCACTGACCAACTGAAAGGAGTTAAGATTTCCATCAAGTTGGATCTACGCGGGGCATACAATCTCATCCACATACATGAAGGAGATGAATGGAAGATAGCTTTCAACACCCCGGATGGGCAATTTCGAATACCTCGTAATGCTCTTTGGTCTCTGCAATGCCGTCTTCCATGAGTTTGTGAATGACATCTTCTGGGACCTATTGGGGAAATCCATTGTTCATGTACCTAGATGACATCTTAATCTTCTCCAAAGACTTGGAAAGTCATCACTCCCAGGTGAAGGAGGTATTCTCTCATATGAGGAAGAACTCTCTCTTCTCCAAGTTAGAAAAAAAAAAAAAGAGGTAAACCTAGCTTATGGCCTCCTCCAGCCATAGAAGCATTCCCATCCCGGAAGGATGTTTTCACCACTGCTTTAGTCCTCCGACATCCTGATCCTATGTTACCCTTCTTCATTGAGATGGATGCTTCTGATATTGGAGCTGGTACTATTCTTTCCCAAAGACATTCTGCTGGTAGGAAATTACACCCATGTGCATATTTCTCCAAAAAATTCTGATAAAGAATTACAGTATGATGTTGTTCAGTCTTAAAAGACTGAATCCCCGACAGGCAAGACGAAGTTGAAGGCTTCTTTTCTAGCCTTCAACTTCGTCTTGACCTACCGTCCCAACTCCAAGAATCAGAAAGTGGATGCACTTTCCCACAGCTTCACTCCAGTAGACCATCTCCCTGAAAGGCAAGATCCTGTTATTCCTCCCGCTTCCTTTTTTCCTCAGTTTGCTGAGCAAATTCTGTCTGGTGAGTCTTCCGCTCCTACTGATACATCTATTGTGATGGTGTTTGTACCCTCTGAGCTTCGCCTGCCCATCTTACAACAACTGGACATCCCAGTCCAGAAAAGACTCTTGAACGTCTATGATTTTTAGTCTGGTGGACGACTATTCACAAAGACATCAAGGACTTTGTCGCTGCTTGCACTATTTGTGCCACTAGCCATACTTGATCCGGCGGCGGTCTTTAACAACCTCTACCCATACCCTCTCATCCATAGACACACCTAGCGATGGATGGAAGGAAGACTGTCGTCTGGGTAGTTATAGATCGCTTCAGTAAAACGGCATACTTCATTCCTCTGCGAAAACTTCCCTCAGCAATAGAACAATCCCAGCTCTTCATCCAATTTATTTTTCGGTTGCATGACTTCCCGGCTGAGATAGTCTCTGACAGGGGATCTCAATTCACAGCTTAGTTCTGGTGTTCCTTATGTAAAGATTTGGGTATCACTCTTCAGTTCTCTTCTGACTACCATCCCCAGAACATCGGGGCAGCAGATATCCCTAAATGAGACGATCATGCTGCCAATATGTCTGCTTTTTGGGCTGCGATCAAAGCAAATTTTTATAAGAGTGCTCTGATGGATAAGGCTTTTGCTGATCGCAGATGGAGATACTCTCCTCGAAGACAAGGTTTGGTTGTCCACTAGGAACATTCATTTAAAGGTTCCTTCTCCCAAGTTGGGCCCAAGGTTTGTCGGGCCTTTCCCCATTTAGTAAATAGTTAATCCTGTGGCAGTCTGACTACCACTTGCCAATGAGGTACGAATTCCTAATGTGTATCATGTCTCCCTGGTTAAACTAACAATTTCCAATCTCTTCTCTCAAGATCAGTCTTCTCCTTCAACCATCTCTGTGGATGGTTAACAGGAGTACGAGGTGGAAAAGATCCTGGATTCCAGACTCTCCAGGGGTTCTCTTTAGTTCCTCATTAAGTGGAGGGGCTTTGGTTCTGTAGAATGCTCTTGGGAGAAACATTTCGATGTACATGCCCCTCGATTGGTAAGGGAATTATCATTATTAACATGTATTTCTATAGCGCCAACTTATTTCGTAGCGTTGTGTCAATTTTCCCAGAAGTCAAGGTTTGGTGGTCGAGGGGCCCCCCTAAGGGATGGGGAACTGTCAGGAGCACCCGATTGTGTTCCAGTCTCTGGTGGCGCCCATGGGCCACGTGGGCTGACGCCGGCGTGATGGCGTCACCTGCCTGGTGCAAAATTCAAAATAAAAGGACGTAAGTTCAATGCCCAATCATAGGATTTGTTTTGTGAAGTCCTAGCTGTTTGGTAATATGCGTAATATTGATTCCTGGACTTTTTGACCCTGCCTGAACTTTGACCCCAAGTGCGTCAAGACTTTCCTTCTGCTTTAAGGTCTTTAGTGTAGCATTCAATCAGTGCAAATTGGGCCTCCTGTTTCTTACAAATAAGAAGAGTCTGGAAACATTGACTCTGCAGAGATTGCAATCAAATGCTGTTGATTCTGTAGAGGTTCAAGGAGACCCAGCCTTAGTTTTGGAATCCTGAGTCTACAACAAAAACAAGGTCCTTCACCACTGAAAAAAACAATTAAAGATTTCCTAGTTTCAAGATTTGTTTGTGTGTTTTCAGTGGCCAGTCATCAGTCATCAGAATGCATCAGTTTATCTGGTCTAGATAACGTCCCCTATTTTTTTCTCAGATCTTTGTACAGAGCAGAGACGTGGCCATTAGGGGAGCTGTGATGTATCCAAGTTGTCTCACCAGTAAAGGGAATAAAATAGATAATGTTGAAAGAGGAGAAACTGATGGACTCCAGGAAAGTTTGGATTCATGAACTAGATGCACTGTCATGGCTGCTTTTATCTATTACGTTTTTTAGAGAGGTTTCTATGTTGTATTCTTGGGTTATGAAATATATCTAAGCTGTAAAATGAAATGATATGGAGTATAAGGCTAAATAAAAAGATAGGGAATTGAAATAGAAATAAAGAGGAAATTTAGAATTAAGAGGGCATTCATTTTATAGAATAAGAGGGAGAACAGAGTGTACAAATGAGCAGGCGTGAAGTTAAATAAAATGATCAGGTCAAGAGTAATGATCTGTATTTTTACTTGTAAAATGTAATGAATTATATAATTTGTAATTGAAAATATTTTATTGAACCTATCATTATAGGGCTGGGCAGGCTTTGAGCATGGGGAGCAGAAACAATCCGGTACCTCTTGATGAAGTGGACTGTGGATTTGCAAAATCATTGGAAGGCAGTTACTTACAGTACAGTGACTTAAGCAGAAGGTGGACTTCCATTGGATCCATCACATCTTCCATGAAGTTCATTTGAATTTTTTGTTGAATGTGTTGAAGGACAGTTTTAAGGCGTTAAACACAGGAATTGTTTACTTGAATTAACAGGTTCTTTACTTGAATTAACTATCATGCTCCAGCACTCCCTTTTTGGATAACTTTCGCTAACCAAATATGTAAAGCCAACAGAAAAACAATCGTTATTAACACTCCATTTTTGGATAACTTTCGCTAACCAAATGTGTAAAGCCAACAGAAACACAATCATTATTAATATTCCATTTTTGGATAACTTTCGCTAACCAAATATGTAAAGCCAACAGAAACACAATCATTATTAATACTCCTGGTTGTAAATGCATCAGCTGTCACTCCAGTGCACTCCTAGGATATTTAAAGGAAGAAACTCATCCTCTCACTTGGTTCCTTGTATTGGTCGGTTTCCCACTAGCCAACCCTATCATAATATCAACACTGAACCTAGAATTAATGCTGGTAAAGGGGATCCCCATTATGACTTAGGGTAAGGTCACATGGGGTGTTTTTACATTGAGTTTTTTAAATCATAAATATTCAAGAAATTAAGCCTTACTTAAAACAATAGAATATTTCTTATTATAGCAATTCCCACTGGGTGTTTGTGAGCCAACAAGACTCCAGTATTTGAATTTTTCATCAAAAGAAAGACCATATTAGTGAACTCTATGGGATCCGCAGGTTTGGAAATAAACTTCATTGAAAGACGTTATGTATTTTCAATATGGCGGCCAAACTCTCACTAGATGGAATGCGCGTCTGCTGGTGACATAATTCAGCTGCGTATTGACGATTGGTCCGGCTTAATTTTGCATGTAAATTTCTTTTCTGCTTGGCTTTTAATTTCAAGTAATAAAATTCTTCCAAGCAGAATGAGAAAAACCAGAAATGCCTGTTGGGAAAAGAAAACAACAGGCTGAAAAACACTTTATCGTGTGCATGTGGTTTCATTGGAGTATTTACGCTTTTTCTTAAAAACACCCCATGTGACCTTGCCCTTAGACTGGTTCCGGGATCTGCTTACCTCAACTCTACCTGCAGGCCTAAGGATCACTATATATTGCATATATATCCTATATATATATATAAATACAATTCTGTCTGTTGAAGGTAAATTCATTCATGACGTGACTTATAAGACAGAAAGGATTTAATTGGCCTCTGATAAGGGAAACAGCGTATGGAGCAGCGCATGTCTGGATGGGGAATTGTTGGTTTGCTGGGGAGCCCTTTGATTAACACGGTGATACTCTTTTCTGACTTTAGTGGGAGGTATGGTAAGTAAAACACACTTTGATGTTCATACCTAACTCATCCTAAATTCACCTATAATATTAGCCAAATTTCAAATTAATAATTCACAATTAAATAAGTATAACTTTAGCTAAAGGAATAACCTTGTCAGACTGTTAAAGGGTCCCAACAGATCCAAGATACTGAACTAGACTACACCCCTCCCTTATATACATTCTAGTGGGGTTGGGGTCCTATAGTTCTGTCTCTAGAAGGATATGCTTATTAGCTCCCCTACTACAGCACTCCTATAACTAGGTTCCTACTTACAAGTATAGGCTATCATCTGGTTGGTTAGTCATAGCTCATACAACCCCACAGATATTATTTCAATTAAGTCGAGTTGTTTCATATTTCAATTAAGTCGAGTTGTTTCATAGGCCCAGGCATAAGGGTCTATAATCTTCCAGCAGTCTCTCCCTAATATGTTGTATTTGTCCATAGAGATTGTAGAGAAAGGGACTGTCCTGTGGCATAAACAAATAGATTACATAGACTGACCTAGGGGTAAAAGAGCCGAGGGGAAGATAACAGATGGAGTCAGTAAATTGGTAATCAAAGCCATACTACATGCCATTGAAGTAATAGGTGGTGAATGAAATATTGATTTAGACTCTATAGATGCCATGTTACCTTCTTATCATAGCTCAGATAAACTGAATTGTGTTGTTACAGTATCTGCTTACTATCGGTCACAAATCCCAATGGTTTATTTATATCACCCCTGTAATGGCTTGTGTTGGAGTCCAATAGGGGAAATTCTTATTATAGCTCTAGTGAGGGAGGAAGAGGAGGCTTGGGAGGACTCTGGCTCTTAACTGAGTAGGTAGAAAACACAAAAGTGCAATAGCATGGAGAGATAAAGATAATGCAATGGGATCGGTGTATAGAGGTCGGGGATCAGGAAAACTAAGGAAAGTGACGTCTGTTTAACATAATGGGCCCTAATAGAAATTCTACAAGGGAAAAACAAATATAGATCCGGAATATAATGAGGCAATCTCACCACTATTATTTAGAATAGATGACCAATAATTCCCATGGTTCAGAGATGGGAATGATTTGACGTCAGCCAGAAGAGGAAAACAGTGGGGAACAGGAGGGAATTTAACAGAGAGAGAAAGAAGAAGATTGAATGAGGAGAGAGTGGCTAATAAAGGCAATGAGAATGTGAGGCCACTATCAAAGGGGTTGTTCACCTTCCAAACACTTGTTTTCAGATTGTTCGATTCAATTGCTTTCCATCTTTTATTATTTTACAGTTTTTCTCATAATCTAAGTTTAACGTTTAATGTTGGTGTCTCTGGTGTTTCAGTCTGGCAGCTGAGTGATCCAGGAGCAGATTCTGTCACAATTTGCTGCATTTAGTTCATACAATTAGTCAATACATTTCTCAGCAGCATCTGTGGAATATTAGCGACTATTGTAACAAACGAAGGGACTCAGCTCCGCAGTAGTGATGTGCGGGTCGATAAAACAATTCTCAGACCAGGAAGTGATGCAAGAGAAGGATTTTAATAGGGCACACCCAAGCTGAAAGGGAAAGCTAGGTGTAAAGACCAAATTCACCAGTGCTCTTTTTGTTAGTGGTTAGGGCAAGGTAGCAAGAAATTTGGAGCAAATTTGGAGCAGAACCTTACACTAGTTGGGGAGACACTGGATGTTCAGGAGAGCGAGTTTGAGAGACACTGAAGGTTCAGGAGAGAGGGTTGGGGAGACACTGGAGGTTCAGAAGAGAGAGTTGTGGAGACACTGGAGGTTTAGGAGAGAGGGTTGGGGAGACACTGGAGGTTCAGAAGAGAGAGTTGTGGAGACACTGGAGGTTTAGGAGAGCGAGTTTGGGAGACACTGGAGGTTCAGGAGAGAGACTTGGGGAGACACTGGAGGTTTAGGAGAGCGAGTTTGGGAGACACTGGAGGTTCAGGAGAGAGGGTTGGGGAGACACTGGAGGTTCAGGAGAGAGACTTGGGGAGACACTGGAGGTTCAGAAGAGAGAGTTGTGGAGACACTGGAGGTTCAGGAGAG
>CM044432.1:5888901-5902147 GCA_024363595.1 Xenopus borealis | reverse complement strand
TGCGCAGAATTTAACTCTGTGTTTTCACCTTGGCATAGCTTGGCAACGACTGTCTCATTGGCCAATAATTCCACACAATAAAAGGCTCTTAGATGACTTATTCCAAAACTATGGGGTTGTCCCCTCTCTGGTGAGGCCTGGAACAATAAGAGGAGCTTGAGCCTGAAGAGGAGATTTGGAACAATTGCCTATTAGCACTTGTATAAGCACAACCTGAAGGCCAATTAGGGTGAGATTTGGGATAATACTGCTGTCCGAGATATTGCTGTGAACAAAGTGAGGGCTTTGACCAAAGGCTGGATCTCTAAAAAGTCACTCGACTCTGCTCCAATATTTCCTTTCAGGGTGGCGTAACTCTGGAATAGATCCAGAAATACTTTCATGCAATACATTCCTATTACATGGAACATTTTCCTCCATCCTTTGTGCCCCCACTCCGTGGCCTCTGCATGAGATGTGCCCATCGTTATTTTGAGTTCAATGGAAAGTGCCGATCCCCTGACGGCCGAGAGAAATGATTGTGATTGTGCCCCAACCATCTCATTAAAATAACATATAATAACAATAATTTAAATCTAAAGAAACACAACTGAAATTCATAATTAATTCCTGTTGCTGGAAATGCTTGTTTTATTTCAATCTCCAATCTCTCTTAATTGCAAGTTGCAAACAGAGAAGGAAAAGGCAGTTTGACTCTCAGATGAGCGGAAGGATTCATTCAGTGTGTTGGTCCAGCTGCCTACATATCCAACGCTGTCTCCTCAAAGAAGAACAAAAAGTTGCATTTTTCATGGTTATTTTTTTTTAAATAGCAGTACCAGTGGTGTAACTACCCAAGCCACCTGTGAAAATACCAACACATGACTTGGGCAAAACCATGGGTCACCAGCTGGTCTACCCCTATATACTGTAGTTATGCCGTGGGTCAGTAGTATCTATAATACAGTATATTAAAAATAAGTCAGCAGGCATGCGCACGGATGAGCAGGACCTGTCCAGTGTCGGACTGGAAAAACCAGGAAAACTCCTCGGTAGGCCAAGGTGTCAGTAGTCCCTCATGCTGCTAAACTTTCATTTCATGGCCATTCCCTATGGTACAAATTTGCGTAGCGCTTTGTAGCGCTGGCAAAAATTTGCCTGGCAACGCTAGCGCAGTTTCGCCGCTTAGTGAGTTTGCCCCTTAGAGTTTGGTGAAACAGTAGAAAAAAAATAAAATAACGGAAAGTAATTGAAAAACGTCTTTATTTCTGAGGAACAGTCTGAAAACAACTGAACTGAAAAAAGGGTTCAGAAAGTGAAGAACTCCTTATATATAGATATGAGATATAAATATAGATACGAGATATAAATATAGATATGAGATATAAATATAGACACGAGATATAAATATAGATATGAGATATAAATATAGATACGAGATATAAATATAGATATGAGATATAAATATGACAGTTACTGTGCCATAGGGAGGCTGCTGTAAGTGACAGTTGGCACATAAAACCTGCAGGTGGAATATGTAACAAACGCATAAAATAAATACACAAATATTCCACAGCAACAATCACTGTCGTTAAATTGAAGTTAATGAGACATAAACATTAATGGCATTAAACGTGTATCCTCTGGTATATGAGCCGTAATATATTCTGCCCTCATCCCCAAACACCAACTCAACTATAACCATTAGCCATCAACTATAACCATTAGCCATCAACTATAACCATTAGCCATCAACTATAACCATTAACCATCAACTGTAACCATTAACCATCAACTGTAACCATTAACCATCAACTGTAACCATTAGCCATCAACTGTAACCATTAGCCATCAACTGTAACCATTAGCCATCAACTGTAACCATGTCTTCCCAACACTGGCTCCAGTAAGATCTCACATCATGTAATTGTTTGCTTTGCTACTGGTTATTACTTGCGTTCCACTGTATTTAAATATATTAGCTCTGCTCTCCTTCCCCCGCCTGAAGTAAGCCTGTGCCTATGGCTTTAATTAGCCAGGTTTTACTGTGGAGCGGGAGCCTAATTAGCAACTGTGTGATGTTTAGCATTTGAGACTAATTAGCATCTGCCTGCAAATGTCTGCAAGATAATTGTTTAATTGAAGCAATTACTTTCCCGGGTCAAGGTCTGGGTATACTATTGTCATTCCATACATGGCTTGTGCGTATCTTGGAGTTGGCTGCGCCCAGACCAGTGACTGTTTATATTAGAGAAGAGAAACCTATGGCTTCAGCGCTGGTAAAATAATATATCAGGGCTCTAACATACAAACTGGAATATTGAGTCGCTCTGTATATTTTAATTAAGGTTAAAGGGAAACTGTCATGGGAAAACATGTTTTTTTTTTTAAATGCATCAGTTAATAGTGCTGCTCCAGTAGACTTCTGCACTGAAATCCATTTCTCAAAAGAGCAAACAGGTTTTTTTATATTCAGTTTTGAAATCTGACATGGGGCTAGACATATTGTCTATTTCCCAGCTGCCCCTGGTCATTTGACTTGTGCCAGAACTTCAGGAGGGAACTGCTTTCTGGCAGGCTGTTGTTTTTCCTTCTCAATGTAACTGAATAGTACACAGTGGGACATAGGTTTTAATATTGAGTTCTGTTCTTAGCTCTACCAGTCAGCTGTTATCTTGTGTTAGGGAGCTGTTATCTGGTTACCTTCCCATTGTTCTGTTGTTAGGCTGCTGGGTGGGGGAAAGGGAGGGGGTGATATCACTCCAACTTGCAGTAGGTTGAAGGTTATCAGAGCACAAGTCACATGACTTGGGGCAGCTGGGAAATTGACAATATGTCTAGCCCCATGTCAGATTTCAAAATGAAATATTAAAAAATCTGTTTGCTCTTTTGAGAAATGGATTTCAATGCAGAATTCTTCTGGAACAGCACTATTAACTGATGCATTTTGAAAAAAATGTTTTTCCCATGACAGTATCCCTTTAAATCAGAAGCTTGCAGGGAGTTCCTCCCAAGTCTCTCTGACTTCATTCCTGTGCCTTCCAGAGTTACTGATAGTGATGAGCGCATCTGTCCCGTTTCGAGAAATTTGCCAAAAAAGAAACGGCAAAAAAGGCATGCAACAATTTTTACACTGGCGGCTCTTTTGTCCAAATGCAAATGGGAGTGCGATAATTTTTTTTTGTTGCATCGAATTTTCCAACTGCAAATTTTTAGCCCTATCGCCAACCTCAATGTGGGCACATCGGGGGGAGATGCGCTCGTTTGGTGACATCACCAAACGAGCAAATCGCAATGTGTATTGGTCACCTTTAGTGTTCAGGGTAATAGCTAAGCTCTGCACAACACTCTGGATGAAAAACCTAAATGATGATCACAGTATCGCTCCTCATGGATACAGCAATGTCTGATGCAGGCAGCACAGTATTCATGGGCACAGTAGTCATTTTCTGTGAGTCCAAACTAAATATCAGTCCTGAAAAAAATCAATGTCCACAGTCTCTGGCTTGCAATTGGATCCCTTATCCAGAAACCTGTTATCCAGAAAGCTCTGAATTACGGAATGGTTGTCTCCCATAGACTCCATTATAATCAAATAATCCAAATCTTTAAAAATGATTTCCTTTTTCTGTGTAATAATAAAACAGTAGCTTGTAGTTGATCCCAACTAAGATATAATTAATCCTTATTGGAAGCAAAACCAGCCTATTTGGTTTATTTCATGTTTATATGATTTTCTAGTAGACTTAAGGTATGAAGTAGGTTTGCACCGAATCCACTATTTTGGATTCGGCTGAACCCCCCGAATCCTTCCTGAAAGATTCGGCCGAATACCAAACCGAATCTGAATCCTAATGTGCATATGCAAATTATGGGTGGGAAGGGGAAAACATTTTTACTTCCTTGTTTTGTGCCAAAAAGTCACGTGATTTCCTTCCCTGGCCCTCATTTGCATATGCAAATTAGGATTCGGATTCGGTTAGGCCAGGCAGAAGGATTCAGATCAGATTCAAATCCGAATCCTGCTGAAAAAGGCAGAATTCTGAACCGAATCCTGGATTAGGTGCATCCCTAGTATGAAGATCCAAATTAAAGAAAGATCCGTTATCCGGCAAACCCCAGGTCGCAAGCATTCTGTATAATAGGTCCCACACCTGCAGTGTGATAGTGTTTCAACCAGCACCACTTTAGTGCTCAGAGAGTAGATTAGAAATTCCTCCTATATATACGTGAACCCTTTTTGTTATCACCATCACCTTCTATATCATAGATAGGGGGAGGTTTCAAACTTTCCTTAATTCATTTTCAGGTGAGTACTCACAATATATATATATATATATTTACAATATACTTTTCATTCACATGTAAAGACGTTTCCTAGCAAAATATGCAGCAGCAAATGGTGTAAAAACTTTTTCATTTAAAAAAAAAAAAAAAAAATGAAACAAAATGAACTCACATGGCGTCTCCTTTAAAATAGCATAACTGCTCTGTCCTTTCGGGACTGTCCCTTTAAAGTTGGCGCACAAGTCCCTGTATCCGCGGGGTAGAAAGACCAGCCCACACCGTTCTCCGCGTGCTCTCCCCACCGGGCGCAGTCCAGTGACGTCACAACCTTACGCGTTTCTTCTGTGTGGTAATTTTCTGTGCTATGAAACAGAGTGCAGAGACCTGTGCCAGTTTATCCAGGAATATTCATAAACAGTGTGCCAAAGACTAGTGATGGGCGAATCTATGCAGTTTCACTTCGCTGAAAAATTAGCGAATTTCCAGCGAAATTCGTGAATTGGGGAAAAATTTGTGGAACGGGGCGCATCTTGTTATTGACGAGCAATGTGTCGTTTTCGAAGCATGTCGCATCATTTTCGGCAAGCATCGCTTTCGGCGCACATCGGGTTTTTTGGACGCGCATCTCATTTTTTTCTGCTGGCGTTACGGCTTTGGAGCTCGCGAGGGGGGGGCCCAGCTCTTGGAAAAGTGCAGCACTGCCGGGCCCCCCTTCAGTCCCGGGCCCGGGACACTTTTCCCCCCTGTCCCCCCTGATGGCGGCCCTGCAGGTCTTACCTAAACACCGACAGGCTCTTTAACATCCTTTCCACTAGCACAATGGTCCTCTTTTGGATAAAGTCCTAATCCATTGTGGATCAGAGATATATAACAAAAAAAAATCAAGTAAAAGGGATCCTGTCATGGGAAAACATGTTTTATTCAAAACACATCAGTTAATAGTGCTGCTCCAGAGCAAATTATACATTATAAATCTGACATGGGGCTAGACATATTGTCAGTTTTCCATGTGCCCCCAGTCACCTGAATTGTGCTTTGATAAACTTCTTGTTGTGTTTGGTAGCTTCTGTCACTCTTTACTGATGTACTGCACCCAGCAGCCTAACAACAGAACAATGGGAAGGTAACCAGATAACAGCTCCCTAACACAAGATAACAGCTGCCTGGTAGATCTAAGAACAACACTCAATAGTAAAATCCAGGTCCCACTGAGACACATTCAGTTACATTGAGTAGGAGAAACAACAGCCTGCCAGAAAGCAGTTCCATCCTAAAGTGCTGGCTCTTTCTGAAAGCACATGACCAGGCAAAATTTCTTGATATCGCCTATACACCAATACTACTTGGATGGAGGCGAGAGCAGCAGGTAGAGTCCTGCAGTGGGTCGGGTAACCGCGGGTTACATGCAAAAACATGCGGTACCCTGTGGGTTGCGGGTAGAAATTCCAGATTTGAGTATAGATGTGGGTTGGCGGTTCTGCGGGTTTGCGGGTTGAGCTGCGGGTCTTCTCAATAGCGATTTTCCTTATTTTTATGATCACGCCTACTTCCGATGATGTCACCTCCGGTTACAATGACAGCACTTCCTCATTCTTGATGTTCAGCGGGTCACGGGTTGCGGAGGAGGTACTTGCAGGTCGGGGTCGTGTAGCTGGTCCAAGCGGGTAGCGGATTGCGGGTTGCAGGTTGCGGGTACGGGTCGGGTGCAGTTGGACTCGCGCAGGACAGCAGGGGAGTGAACCCAGACTAATAGTAGGTAGAAGACCTTTTGACATTGTTGTGCCTGGGCAGGTGCCTTTTCTGTCTACCCCTAGTTCCTCGTTTCTTCACTTTACACTTTGCTGTGCTCTAAATAAATGTCCGCATTTAGTGATGGGCGAATTTATTCGCCATGGGGCGAATTTGCGGCGAATTCCCACAATTCCCTGCTGGCGAATAAATTCCCGAATCGCCAGCAAAATTTCGCTTGGCGAAAATTCGCCAGAAAAACGAGTCGTGCGTCGTTTTTGACGCGACGTGACGAAAACGACGCGACGCGCAACGAAAATGACGCGACGTGCCGAAAACGACGCGCCAAAGTTGACGCGACGCACATCAAAAGCGTGCCGTGCCTCGTTTTGCGAATTTTTCACCAATTCGCGAGTTTCTCTGGAAATTCGCGCATTTTTCAGCGAAGCGAATCTCGGGAGATTCGCCCATCACTATCCGCATTGAAAGACCTTTCCTTTAGCTTAGACCTTAAATCAAAGATTCCTTCTTTGCTGCCCCACCTGCCATTTAGTCGTAGGTTTACTTACCCACAAGCCACTGCGGCCAAGCTCTGGGGAGCAACTAAAACATAATAAAAGAAATTGTGCCAAGATTGTCTCAGAAAAAACAAAGCGGAGCCGATTTCCTACAAATGACAGTTGTGACTTGTAATAGTGAGTCCAATGCACTGACTTGTTGATGAATGAGCCCCATGTAATAACACAGGATCTGGGCAGCTTTTCTCCCTCCAGATGATTAAACTCTGTAGGACCATTCAGGCCATAAATCTTATTGCTTAATTGTGTTATAAATGAATCGTCAGAGAAATATTTAGGGTGCAAAACTATAATAGAGTTATTATAGCACCTTGTCCCTGAAACACAGAAATACAAACTTCAAACTTTCCCATTTCTAAAAAATGTAAACATTAAATAAATCCAATAGGCTGGTTTTGCTTCCAATAAGGATTAATTATATCTTAGTTGGGATCAAGTACAAGCTACTGTTTTATTATTACACAGAAAAAGGAAGTCATTTTTAAAAATGTGAATTGTTTGATTAAAATTGAGTCAGTGGAAGTTGGCCTTCCTGTAATTTTGAGTTTTCTGGATAATAGGTTTGCAGATAATGGATCCCAAACCTGTGCCAACTTCTGTAGAATAGGAGGAAATTACAAGTCACCCCTGTGTTCTATAATAACCCGTATAAAGACATAACTCCCAACTGTCAAGTTTTCTGCGGGACTGTTCCGATTTTGATAGCTCAGCCCGCAGTCCTGGATTTCTATGAAAAAGTCCAGAGTTTCTCCTTGTTCTCCTGCACTGAAGATAGAAAAAGATACAACGTTTCTGACACTTAGGGGCAGACATATCAATGGTCAGATTTCAAAGTTAAAAAACTTCGAAATTCGACCATCAGAGTGTTTTTTCGATCGAAAATGGATTGGACGGAATCGTTCGATTCAAGTGATGTTCACAAAAAAAAAAAATGTTGATTTTCAAAAACACTCCTTAAAGGTTCTAGGAGACCCCCCCATAGGCTAAAACTGCATTTCCGCAGGTTTAAGGCGGCCGAAGGGTCGAATTTTTTTAAGAGACCGTACTTTGATTTTCAAATGGTCGAATTTTAAAATTCAAATCAAATTTTATTTCAATTCGAATAAAATTTTGGGTTGTTCGATAGTCGAAGTACCCGAAATTACTTTGCAATTCAATTTTTTTTATTCGAATTTTCAACCCTTAGTAAATCTGCCCCCTAACTGAATAAAAGAGCCCAGAATACCCAATGCCTGCATTTAGATACATTTGTAACCATTCAAGCTAGCCAAAAAGAGAAAATTGGAACTATTTAAGATCAGCAAGTCTCTTGGGGAAACGGAGAATCACCATCAGGGCAATTTTACCTTTATTTGCAAACTTTCATAACCTGACAAATTTTGACAAAAAATAGCCATGGTAATTGGGGGGCGGGGCATATAATGGGTGTGGTTAAAAATCCACGTTATGCACAGCAGATCTTTTTGTCCCTATTTTTCAAAAGTTGGGAGGTATGATTTTTTGATGCAGCAAAATTTTGCCGCAGTATTACGAACTTATTCGATGGCGGCAAAACGCAGAAATTCATGGCAAATTCGCACCTGCCGAATTTTTTCGCAATCAAAAATAAAAGGACAAATGACAGTGGTAAACAGGGTGGGACTGGAGAATTTGGGGGCCCACCATTGCTGCAAAACGAAGGGCCCTCCCAGTAGTCCCCGGGAGCCCCCTCCCAATTTCCAAATATGTGCCGCTTGCATATGCAAAAGACGTGGTGCCACGCCCATGCGCATGTGACTTGCTGCAGCAGCTGATTGGCTAATCGGGGGAGCCCAGTCTGGCCCTGGCGGTAGATTAATAATCTCTATAAAGGGATTATTGCAGTGTAGTGATACATTAAAGGCTCAGTTAAGATGATAGATACTGATGTTTTTAGGGCTGAAAGAGGCACAATTATACATGAATAGTGATGGGTAAATTTATTCGCCAGGGGTGAATTCGCGGCGAATTTCCATGATTCGCCGCTGGCAAATAAATTTGCAAAACTCCAGTGAAAATTCGCTTTGTTTTTGATGCGACATGACGAAAACGACGCGACGCACGTCATAAACGTGCCGTGACTCGTTTCGCGAATTTTTTCCAGCGAAATTTGAGTATTTTTTGGCGAAGCAAAATGGGTAGATTCGCCCATCACTATACATGAAATTCAGGGTTGCCTTCTTTTTTTATCCTTGAAAATGGGCAGAGGGCTGGCCAGTGACATAGAGGGGGGTGACAACATCGGGGGGGGGGGCTGTTGATTTTAGGGGGTGGGTGAGGTCAGGGCGGGACTGATGTAGTGGCGATCTGCGATTGGCTGATTGCCATGTCTTTCTTTTTTATGTCCTGTCTGGATTTCATAATTTGGAAATCTGGACAGGAACTTTTCTTTTTTTTTTTTTTTGTTAATTTCAAACATAGGTACATGATTTTTGCCAAGATTGTACATCTTTTCAGAGATATTCCACACGTGTCTAGTATCACTATCAGCCCTTGTGTACTTTATCTTAATTCTTGTAGTTCCATGTTCGGCAACATAAAGCCCCGGATTCGGGTTCAGTTCAGTCACCTTATGTATTACTAACCAGTGCGCAGTTATATCTGTATATTGTGCTGTACCCAGTTTAGAACTATTTTATGGGGAGAGAAAAAGGAAAAAAGAGGGAGGGGTTAAACCAGGCTTAGATATTACGTTCCGAATTTATATCGTGTGGAAAGGAATTGTAACATTACTACATTGTAGTTACATAACGTAGTATTGCTTAGCATTATATTCACACATAGGGATGTAGCGAACGTGGGAAAAAAATTTCGCGAACATATTCGCGAACTTGCGTCAAAAATGCGAACGGTTCGCGAACGTCGCGAACCCAATAGACTTCAATGGGAAGCTGTGGTGCTACATATAATGGTGAATAATGGACGCCAGGAAATTCTTGTGATGAAAACAGTAACTGATGTTTATTATGCACAAGGCAAATATCCCCAGGTTTAGATATACTCACGCAGGAGTGGACCTTAGCAGATATTTCACAGGTTGAAGAACAGTCACAGGTTATCAGCTGCAGATTTATCAAGCAATATTCACACACGTATTATGGTTGGGATTTTACCCTCCGGTGTGTATCTCTAAATGATCACAATCTCCTTCAGTGGAATAGTCAGGCAAACAGCACTAATCCTAACACCCTTCCAACTGAGGTCCCTTTGCTAAAGGCATACGGGGAAGCCTTGTAGGAAAATCTCTTCCTTCTCACACTCCTTGTTGGAACATAGAACTGTTCATACTAAATAACACTCACTATCTTTCTCTCTCTAGAGGGACTATTACAAAATATAACCTGTATCTTGCTAGTCCTCATTCACGGGGTTGCCTGGTCCCCGGCTCAGATCACTAACAGTTGGAGGTCCTGTTAGGGCAGGTGGCTTTACTGGGGCCTTGGTGATCCCAGGCTCAATGGAGACAACCAGCCTGTTCAGTACCAGCAGCCAAAGAGGAAGTGGCCACTCCTTCCCAGCACTATAAAACTGTGTGGCAGGAAGTGGTCATCTCTCTCTGGGCTATAGCTATTGGATAATAATAGAAATGCAACATAAGCTTTTGCCTAGTGATAGATGATCAGGGACTTAACTCCATAGGTACCGTATAGAAACCTATGGGTCCCTACAGAAGTAAAAAATGTTTTCCCCTTCCCACACCTAACTTGAATCTGCAAATTAGGATTCGGTTCGGTATTCGGCCGAACCTTTTGCAAAGGATTCGGGGGTTCGGCCGAACATCCCTAGTTGTTTCTGCATTTAACTTGAGCTTATCCTTGCAGACATTCAGGATCTCTGTCCGATATTTTCTTATTTCAGTGCAGTCTCATAGGACACGGAGCATTGGGAAAATTTTGCTCAGTTTAGTGTGTGTGTGTGTGGGGGGGGTGTTATACCATCTTATTAAAAAGAAAAAGAAGGAACAACCCCGTATGCCTTTATTCCCTAATATATATAAATACCCAACCAACGTATAAACCTCGCTTGATTATTATACCGCTAATCTCCACAATTTCCCATATAAAATAAAGTGCTAGTGCTTATATTTTAATCTATACCATCAACAAATGATTCTATTGGCATTGCTCCAATTAATATCCGAACTGTGAAGTTTTGAATATGATTAATTAATTAATTAATTAAATAGATTTAATGCTGTGATTTAATCATGTATCAAAAATTCAATTAGAATCTAACACATGCATCAATTAAAAAGGTAATTACACCTCAACCAATTCATTAACCCCTTAAAACTAGGTAAATAGTATCTAAATGAATTCATAAATAGATGTGAATTTAGAAATGAATAGAAATTAATTTATTCCCTGATATATATATTAGGGAATATATTTTTCCTTTTTTAATAAATATTGGATAATTGGTATTTATACCCCGGTGTGTCTTTTAAAGGAACAAGTTGTCGGTGGTATTATAATTTTGAAATGTTACACCATCGTGTCCAGATCTTGTAATTGACTTCAAGGTTACGGCAACTCCTCGGTAGGATTTAAGAATCATTTCCGGACAGGAACTTTTCACCCGCACTGCCTTTCCAAACACCAGGCTGTCTGGGTGGAATCTGTCAATTTCTTTAAAGGGGTGGTTCACCTTCAAATTAACTGTTAGTATATTGTAGAAGGGCCAATTCTAAGAAAGTTTTCAATTGGTCTTCATTATTTATTTTTCATCGTTTTTTAATGATTTGCAATTTTCTCCTGTTTCTTTGCAGCTTTCAAATGGGGGTCACTGACCCCATCTAAAAACAAATGCTCTGTAAGGCTACAAATGTATTGTTATTGCTACTTTTTATTACTTATCATTCTATTCAGTCCCTCTCCTATTCATATTCCAGTCTCTTATTCAAATCAATGCAGGGTTGCTAGGGTAATTTGTACCCTAGAAACCAAATTGCTGGCACTGCAAACTAGAGAGCTGCTGAATAAAAAACTAAATAACTATAAAACCACAAACAATAAAAAATGAAAACCAATTGCAAATTGTCTCAGAATATCCCTCTCTACATTATACTAAAAGGTAACTCAAAGGTGAACAACCCCTTTAAAAACTAGGGATGCACCGAATCCATTATTTTTGCATACGGCGGGAACTTTAAGTTATAATAGAAGTGTATGTTCCAGCCATTACATTCCACTACACAAGCCCAGGAAACCTTTAATAAATAAAATAAAGTTGTCCTATTGCCCTACATGTGCCCCCTGTATAGTTGTGTTGCCATATGTTAGGAAATGTAGGGGGGAAGGAGGGTAACCCCCACCCCAAAAAAATTACACTATTTTTCAGACTATCACCCTAAAAAAATAAAAGACTCTAGAGTTTTTTTTGGGGGGGACTTTCAATTTTTTTTTCAAACTCCTATCTATTGTATTGAACTTCCCAAGTAAAGTCTAGCGCAAGAGGTCACATTCAATAAAACTGGCATCTTAGTGAATTAGCGTAGGTACGTCCCTTCGGCACTGCGCAACTTCGCCTGGCGTAAGGGTGCGACGTTGCGCTAGTCCATCTACTTCGCTAGCGAATTTCTGCCAGGGACACTGTTAGTAAATTGGCGAAGTTGCAAAATGACGTCACGCTGGCGAATAAGCACTAGCGTTAGACGCTTTGCGCTTTAGTGAATTTGCCCCTATATCCCCTAAGTGTCAGGGTCTATAACAGCCCCATGTACTTATAGAGGGGTCGCCAAGGCCGGAGCTTTATCCCTCTCACTGAATGATGATCAGGAATCGATACATCTCACGTGCTGGTGCTGTGGATCCACTCAGTCCAATTACATCAGCGACCTGCTTTGTCCAGCAATAAATGGGCTATAAAAAACGAGATGGGGTTTATTGGCAGCAGCAGGACAAGAGGGGGCATCCAGCTGATTTTATTGCTCCAGGAATCCTAACAACATAAATCCTTATTAATAAAGGGAATTGGCTGTTCCTGTTTTGTGTGTTACTTTTCTTCCAGTCCATGTAATGTATTTTCTTTTTGTCAGTGGTGTAACTGCCCCCTAGGGGCCCAACAGAGGCCCAGCAGCCGCATATTGAGGACAGAATGGCTTAATAGTTGCTTGTTAGTATTCACACTAATTATATTCCTTATACATCGCCCCTCGTTACTGGTGCAAATACAACATTAGCCCATTGCAACCAATCAGCAATCTGCTGTCATTTGCATTAGGGATCCACCGAATCCACAATTTTAGATTCGGCCAAACCTGCCAGTCCTTCCCGAAAGATTCGGCCGAATACCGAATCCGAACCCTAATTAGCATATGCAAATTAGGGGCAGGAAGGGGAAAACATTTTTTACTTACCAAAAGTCACGTGATTTCCCTCCCTGGCCATAATTTGCATATTCAAATTAGGATTCGGATTCAGTTCGGCCAGACAGAAGGATTTGGCTGAATCCGAATCCTGCTGAAAAAGGCCGAATCGGTGCATAGGTAGAATTTGCATAGGTAGAATAATGAAAGCCCTTGTGGTATTGCAAATCAGAGGGCCAAACTGGTTCTGATTCTTGAAACAATGTAGCAGGTCATTTCTCCATCATTTGACTGCTGCTACATTGTTTCCAGAGCCAGAGCATTGCAATAAAAAAAAGGAGGGGGGGGG
>CM044432.1:5658610-5671981 GCA_024363595.1 Xenopus borealis | reverse complement strand
ATTACAGGCCTGTATCATGACACCTTGTATAAGACTTCCTAATTTTTCCATTCCTATAATCAGCTCAGTATAACATGCAACTTATTATAATACTATCAATAGAACAATTTCTCATCCCCTCTGTGTCATTAAAATGATATCTAAAAATGTTTTAAGCTGATTCCCTGGCCCAATTTATTGCATTGTCTTCTGGAAGGTTACATTTACGCATGAGATTTCCCAATCTCACCTCTTTTACAGACCACTTTTAGAATCAATTCTAAGACATTTAATGAGATGTCATCACTTTTTATTTTCACTTAATTTCCTTAATATGCTTTAAGATTGATTCACCCACCAGATTTATGCCGGCCAACTTACATTCTGACGCCATGGCCATTAATTGTCTTTAGAGTTTGCAATTTGACACACTATTTACAGCATTTCGTTAAAAAAATATACAAATGATACCTTAGCATGTTTTCATTTTTTTTATCTGTTTGATAATCTACAGTAGATGCCATTATAAAGCTCATTTACTGGTTACTGTGATTAGGCAGTAAGATCATTATACAAGCAAACGCAAATCACAGGATGGATCTGGGTCCCTCAATTAAAAAAAAACTGCAGAATAAAAAAATATAGTATACATAATGCTTTTTTGTTCACTAGGCATGAATTCATAGCAAACTTCTGCACTTCAACACCTGCAAATTTTATAGAAACTGCGACCAAAAAACAGCGTGAAAAATTTCATTGTGACAAAAAGTTACCAAGACAATAGTCACAAAGACAAAAAAGTTGACACAAGAAAAAAAAAAACGCCCATTGACTGTAATGCACTTGGACAAAAAAGTTGCCACAGGAAAAAAAAAAAAACATTTTTGGCTTTAATGCATTTAGAGTGAGAAAAAAATAGTAGCATGCATAAAACACTGTTTCGACACCTATTGACTTCAACGTGTTTCACAAATTTTTCACTGTTTTGAAATTTTTGAAGCAAAATGGGACAGATTAGCTTATCACTAAGTAGATGCATTTGTAGACAGCATCATTAAGTAGGTAGGTATTACCTTGAGTTGTACCGTGTATGCTTATCTCAAAGTGCTAGAGCCATGAGGGGTCATTTAGCTACTGTAGACCTTGGACTGAAGTGTGAAGAGCACTAAGGGGTGTAAAAGTGCACTCACAAATGAATCTTCCACCTGTGGTCTGGCTATGCGCTTCATCTCACGTTGGGTAAAAAATTCAGTGCTAAATGGAGAGCACAGCATCAGCAAGAACAGGGCATTAGGGTTGGACTGGCCCAGTGGGACACTGGAGAAAAAACATGGTGGGCCCTGAGATGCTCTGGTGCTCCCCATGCCCCCCAATCATAGCTGCAAGAAGGAAGTGTAAGTATGTGGTTTTTGGCTTGTAAAGGAGATGAAGTTCACATCTGGGGTGGAAGACCCCTGAGGCAGCCACCCTGGTGACCTCTGGACACCTTAGTCTGACACTGCAAGGCAGTCAGTGCATAGGCAAAAAGTTCAGGACCCCATTGTGCCTGATGCTCACTAACATGCTCTTCTGAATAATTCACACAAGTTAGGGAATGGGTAGAGGATAAGAAAGGGAAGGCCTTTGTGCCTCCCGTTGTTCATGCCTCATGAATGCTGCACTGCAGAACATAGACAGTGCTGTATTTATTTGAAGACCTCTTGGAGCATAGAGACATTTACATTCATGGAAAGACAAAGTGCAAGAACTTAAAGGGATCCTGTCTTGGGAAAATATGTTTTTTCCAAAACACATCAGTTAATAGTGCTACTCCAGTAGACTTCTGCACTGAAATCCATTTCTCAAAAGAGCAAACAGATTTTTTTAATATTCAATTTTGAATCTGACATGGGGCTAGACATTTTGTCAATTTCCCAGCTGCCCCTGGTCATGTGACTTGTGCCAGCACTTTAGGAGGGAACTTCTTTCTGGCAGGCTGTTGTTTTTCCTTCTCAATTTAACTGAATAGTACGCAGTGGGACATGGGTTTTTACTATTGAGTGCTGTTCTTAGATCTACCAGGCAGCTGTTATCTTGTGTTAGGGAGCTGTTATCTGGTTACCTTCCCATTGTTATGTTACTAGGCTGCTGGGGGCGGGGAAGGGAGAGGGTGATATCACTTCAACTTGCAGTACAGCAGTAAAGAATGATGATTAAAGATTATCAGAGCACAAGTCACATGACTTGGGGCAGCTGGGAAATCGACAATATGTCTAGCCCCATGTCAGATTTCAAAATTAAATTATCATTAACATTATAATGGCGTCTATGGGAGGAGGCCTTTCCGTAATTCAGCACATTCTGGCTAATGGGTTTCCATGTATCGGATCCCATACCTGTACAGAGAAAAATAAAATAATTTTTAAAAGTATAGATTATTTGATTATAATGGAGTCTACGGGAGACAGCCTGCCTTTCTGTAACTGGGAGCTTTCTCAATAACCACCTTAAAATATCCCTCTCTTTACGTCAGCCTTACTCATAAATCTGCTTGGAATTTATTAGAAGCAATCTTGATCACAAGCCGAAGCCTTATCAGCTGCTACATATTTTTCTCTCTCTCTCGTTCATATTCATAATTTATCATTGTTCCGCACTGGACGAGCGTTTTGATTAATTCCCTTATAACGTCAATCTTAATAGAAAACATTTGTCACAAAAATAACTGTTCGCGGGGAACGGAACCCATTTAAAATTTATACATTCTTAGCAGATAACTTTTCTGGAGTTTTATTACCTCTATACAGCGGTTTATACGTCTACAAAATGCAGCGCTCTAGTTTAAAATGCTTCAAGGTACGCGGTCATGAAACACAGTATCCTTCTTTAATTAAGCTATAAGGGAAAAAAACAGCCCTGCGCATTTTCAACCACATTATTGCGTACCTTCTAGCAAAGGCCAACAGGAGAAAATAATCTTTAAGAAGGTACTGAGTGGAACGTCTTATTTCCGTAATGAAATTGCCAAAGAGAAATGACAGGTATTCTTCAACATTTATGTTACGGTTGATGGAATTCTTGAGCACAGTTAGAATTCCAATAAAGCGTTTCATGTAAATGAGGTACAAGTGCACATTTTGCATGAGAAACAAATATAAAGATGATGGGTACAGATTGCATCTTAACTACAGAGGGGCTGCTGTGCTAGGGAACAGCGTGGCAAAATTGCCGCAAGATTTTAAGCCATAAAAAAAAGAAGAAGAGAGAAGGCGTTAAGGGGAGGAGGGCATGAATAATTCCTTTTAATGGTTTAAAAACAAAAAAAAAAAGTACTTCTGCTGAACTTTTTCCTTGCATATGTTGCTCAAACAGATACGATTTTGCAATTAAATCTGTAGTTTCCATTTCACTTTTTTTTTTTCATTATAAAGAACAAACCATGTGGCTGGTGTAACATCCTAGGAGGAAAAAAATGATTGTCTGATACAAAGAAATGGTAGTAACGAGATTTGGTTTTATATGTTTCTGTCCTGGTGGGGAGGATAATAGTTTTTTAAAATGGGAATCCCACCCAGGCTGCTATTTTAGTACTGTTTTTGGCCATTAGCTATTATATGAGAATCCCCCAGTTCTGATCTCATGTTACCTTATGCTCTTGCATGAATTTTGATGCTGCTGGAGACCCTGACTTATGACAGGTAAGTTCTCTATAAAGGCACACATTTAGGGGTAGATTTATTAAAAGGATTTATAGGAAAACATGTTTTTTTTCAAAATGCATCAGTTAATAGTTCTGCCGTTGTATAAAAACTTGTGTTTGAATAGGTGGAGTGGCTACTCCACCATGGAAAGAGCAAAGAACAGACACTATGGACCAAGTACAGTTGAGAAAGAGTATAACCTTTAGTGCTTATTCAACAGACATTCCCAGCATTCCATTTTCTTACTGCCCTTCCTTAAATGGATGCGGTCATGGGAATTTTTTTTTTTTATTCAAAATGCATCAGTTAATAGTGCTGCTCAAGCTGAATTCTGCACTGAAATCCATTTTTCAAAAGAGCAAACAGATTTTTTAATATTCAATTTTGAAATATGACATGGGGCTAGACATATTGTCAGTATCCCAGATGCCCCCCAGTCATGTGACTTGTGCCAGCATTTCAGGATGGAACTAAATTCTGACAGACTGTCATTTATCCTACTTAATGTAACTGAATGTGTCTCAGTGGGACTTGATTTTTACTATTGAGTGTTGTTCTTAGATCTACCAGGCAGCTGTTATCTTGTATCAGGGAGCTGTTATCTGGTTACCTTCCCATTGTTATTAGGCTGCTGGAGGGGGGGGAGGGGTGATATCGCTCCAACTTGCAGTACAGTGACTGAAGTTTATCAGAGCACAAGTCAAATGATTAGGGCAGCTGGGAAACTGACAATATGTCTAGCCCCATGTCAGATTTCAAAATTGAATATAAAAAATCGGTTTGCTCTTTTAAAAATCGATTTCAGTGCAAAATGCTGCCAGAGCAGCACTATTAACTGATGTGTTTTGAAAAAAAAAAAAACATGTTTTCCCATGGCAGTATCCCTTCAAGGTTTGAATGGTAAATTAAAATTTTCTAATTTTTTTTTGTGTCCAAACTCACAAATTCCAATTTAAAAGCACCAACTAGAATGTAAGGAGATAAAAGTATATACTGTAGATATAATACATAAAAAAAAAAAAGTTTAATATGCCGGCTTACAAAACCACAAGAACTTGGCATGATAGTGCTGACTAGTTAAGCCCCAAATACCCTTTGCTATTTGCACCACTCCTGTGCACCCTTCTTGCCTAAGCCGATTTAATGACACCTAAAAACTGAAACTAAGTTTAGTCATCTAGTTTCCTCCCTTGAAACTTAGCAGGCTTCTACTGATTGATTCTCCTGTTCTAACCCTGCTTGATCCCTCCCTTGTTGCCTGCCCTGACCGTAGCCTGTTGATTTGTGTTGAACCTGTTCTGCTATCCCTGACCCAGATCTGTCTGACCTCATCTCTGACTATTCCTTGGTTCTTCCAGGTTCCACCAGTGTTCCATCATCAAGAGACCTAGTTGTCATTGTGGGTTTTTGTGGGTCACTCCCTGCATGTTATCTTTGGCCTGACAGCTTTACAGAAAAACCTTAGAGATTTTATATGGATAAGAAAAAAACAATATTGACTGTCTTGAAGAATAGACCTAAATTTGTGGAAACCAATTTAATGTTTTCTGTTATATAGAAAACATTATTGTCAATCAAATCGTAAGCTTGACTTTGATTTGCAAAATGCCCCATAGGAGAAAAGTGACTGAACTAGAAACCAGCTTTGCATGTATGACCTAAAACAGCTAAGCTTTTTCTCAGCGTCTACAGAGATACATTATCTCTATCTATCTACTCTATCTCTATCTACCTCTATCTCTATTCTCTCCCTCTCTGTCTCTCCCTCTCTCTCTCTTCTCTGTATTAATGACTAATCAGCCTTATATTGTGACTATATTTCTATGACACTATCAGGTGTATATTGTGAGTGGGTCCCTAAGCTCAGTAAGTGACAGCAGCACAGAGCATGTGAATCAGTGAATCATAAAAGAAGATGGGGAGCTACTGGGGCATCTACTGGGGAGACACAGATCTTTACTGCTAAAGGGCTGTGGTTGCCTTGGGCTGGTACACAAGCACAAAACATCATGTACAACATTTCTACCTACTTCTTTATTTTAACTTTTCTTGTCCTTTAAGTAGAAACATCTTGGAAAGAAATGGGCTACTAAATGAACAGATCTCCATCCAATAAGAACAATCTGTAAATATAAATATCTGACTGACCACTATCCATATATTGACTACTGCTTGCTTGGTCTGAAGTGGCCAAATCATCTAAAAAAGCATCTAATGTTGGTTTGTATTAAACTAGCTTTAGATTTGGAGATCAATATAGCCTTGATGCTTGGCCAAGAGTTCATCCAATGAACCAACTTTGCAGCTTTAAAAGAAATCTAGATTTATTAAGTTCTTCTTTGTTTTGTCCATACTACCGCTCAATATTGTTCTCTAATGTACTTGTAAACATGATGGACTATTTTGTTCTTTCTATTCTTACTTACTATGTAATTATCTAAGAATAGGAAAGGGACTGTATAGAAGGATATGCAATAAATAATAATAATGTTCTTATGTGACAATTATAATGATCTGCCTTTGCAATCCATAGGCTTTATTTCCAGCTGCAAGCTATCTGTATAGCAGAAAATGAAAATGACCAATGGACTTTAGCTGGATCACTAATTATTACATTCCATTCTATCATATACATTAATTTCTTCTTCCCTTCATGTAATGCTGTGTACCCCATCAAATTGTGTTGCACAGAACAGAGGCAGTGTTCTTAAAACTGCAGTTCTGTAGCTAGGGTTGCCACCTTTTCTGGGGCCGGAAAATGGGCAGGGGGTGGATGACATCGAGATTTGTTGGGGTGGGGCCAGTGAAGTCAGGGGCAGGAGTAGTTATGTCAGGGGTGGGACTGATGACATGGTGATCAGTGGTTGGATGTTTGCATTGTCATTACATTCAATGTCCTGTCCGGGACTCCTAATTTGGAAATCTGGATTGGAAGGTTTCACCTCGACAGCCCTTCCAAACACCAGTCTTTTTTGGATGAAATCCAGACAGATGGCAACCTTTTTTGTCTCCTTATAACACAACAAAGTAATCTCAGACCACTGACTGGAAGAAACTAGATAGACATATGTGAAGATTGAGGTAGGCAAGCAAATCAAGTGGTTCTAAGTTTCAAAACTAAAGTCAATCAGTTGTTTGCAACATATTAGGGGTCAGTGACAAATACACCCCCCCCCCCACAAATGTGGGTGCTCTAAAATGGATGATGAGGAGAGCATATATTTATGTAATTCATTAAAGCACTTGCATTCTGACACACTCCTGCATTTTCACCTGGTTGCTAATATCTCCATTCTTGGGAACCCTGAAGCTACTTCCACTCCAGAACTGGAACCTGGCTCTACACACCCAGCCATAAGTGTAAGGGTACCTACCTTTGATCTGATGTGTGTGTCCTCTTTTTTTCCGGCACCAGCATATGATGCCACATGAGCAAAATTCAAATATTTACAGAGCACATGACCCAAAACTCATTGCCCAATGTAGGTCTATTTTTATAGTTCCTGGGTGCGCTTACATTCTGTCTGATCCTTGTTCTTGACCTGCCTGTCTCTGAGCTCCTCTTGCTTGCTGTCTGACCCGACCTTTGCCTGTTATTGACTACTCTCCTGGACCCAGTGTTGGACTGGCCCACCAGGATACCAGGAAAAGTCCCGGTGGGCCCAGGTATCAGTGGGCCCTCATGCTGCTAATTTGGCCAAGTTCATGGCCATTCCCTATTTCTAGAAGCTAAATAGATGTAATAATAGATTATAGAATGTAAAGAAAATACACTAGGAGAATAGAGGTTGAATGAGTAGTGGAAGAATAATAGTACTGAGAGTGGGACCCTGGTCTAAAGTTTTTTGGTGGGCCCCTAGTGTAAGGTTTTTGGGTTGGCCCCTGATGTCCCAGTCCGACACTGCCTGGATCCCATTGTGTATTGAAATATTGGTGTGTTTGACCCAGCCTATAACCTCGACTACTCTCTCAACTTCCCTTGATTGGTATTGACTCAGCCTGTTCCTCAACGGCGCTCCTTGTTCTCAGTTCAAGTTATAATGTTTGGTTCCCTTGCTTGCCCAGAACTCTCTCCCTGGTCCTCTCACATTAAGACCTGGCAGCACCTGAATAGTGGAGGGCTCCTCCCGAAGCAACAGGTGGTTGTTATAGGTGGAAGAGTGAGCTGTGACCGGGACCTTGTTGCTAGTTCTAGGTTTTGGACTCCGTTGGTAAAAAAAAATGCATAACCCTTTTGCACTCACTCTGGAAGTAATGCAACCCTAATCTGCATCTAAACACACTCATAATTGTGTCCATATTGGTGCATCTTGCACTTCAGAGTACAGCCACAATTATGCCAGGATTATGAAGAAAAATGCTTTCACATGAGAAATTTGTAGAGTAATGAGGATGAAATGTTATTTTCCTTACATTGTCCTGATACATTTCTGGAAGGGCTAAAAAGAGAAGCGATCAAATTGTCCCCAAAGCAGCTGCAGCTAAAGTAATAGATTACTTTTCAAATATAGTAACAGACATTTTGCAGTGAAATATACAGCAGATCCATGTTCACAGCAGGTGACACCAACCAGTTTAAGTACCATTTTCTGTTGCTCACAAAAGCATGTAAACATAAAAAAAAGGTATTAGATGTTAGCAAGTCATTCCTGAACCATCTGTACTGGCTGTAAAAGGAATAGATAAAAATAAAGATTGCTGGGCTTTTTCTTTTTTGCTGGATGCGTTTTACATTTAGATATTAACCATTTTATAGTGTAATGGCATAGCAAAATTTTTACTCATCACTAAAATCATAGCAATATTCAATGTCTTCAGTGAATGTGCATCTAATTATAGGCTTGTTTACTGACTCTGCAGGGTTTTCTTGTATAGCTACAAATCCATTGTCCAGAAAAAAATGCAGTGCCATTTTTTTTTTAGAGTAATAATTAAATGAGCAATTTTGTAACATTTTATAGGGAATGCCAATGTGCTAGCATATCTATAGTGCAGGTTAGACAATCCTATCAGGGAATACTTCATCACTCTGTTGATGTTGCCTATTTTGATGGCAGCAGTTATAATCCAATTATTGGCCTGGTGCAAATTCTTGAAGTGGCCACTTATTATTACAAATGTCCAAGGAAGCAAAATAAAGACAATGGCAATAGGGCGTGAAGCTACACTAGTGATGGTGCCTTTTGCTAGTGAATTGTGCTCTATGCCTGTTAGTAAATTGGCGATGTCCCTGAGGATGGTATTTGTGATGAATTTTTGCTAGCGATGGCTACTTCGCCCTTTGGTAAATCTGCCCCAGTCAGTATACAGGAGGCTTTTATATCCTGTCTATTAAAAGGCTGACACCAAAATTGTACCTGGATTAGGCTTCAAAAACTATTTTAAAAAAATCCTGAATACTCAGAACCAAGGAAAATATACTCAATATAGCAATAATCAATTCATAAGCTATTAATATAATCACTGTCATTCATGCTTTTAATTTAAGTGTTTATTGGCCAGCTCATTCAGTCTAAACTGAAAAATATTGGTAATGTTGCAGGCTCATAGTGCAACAGAAGTTAATTGACCTGTGAGCACTAAAATGCACTCCATTCCCCAGGTGAGCCCTTACCAGGCAAAAACAGAAACTGAACATTCAATGCCCTCCTCCAGGTCATTAAAAACAAGTCGAAAAGCAAATGACCAACACAGCCCTGCGGTTCTCCATTAGCAACGCTAGTCCAACCATTGTTTTTAATCTACTTTATAGTCAGTTCTATATCCAGATACAAATACTGTGTTCTAGGGAGGGCCGCTGTTTCTTAATGTATCCAGTAACTTTCTGTGTGGGACTGCATCAAATGTTTTAGCAAAGTCTAATTAGTTAACATCCACTGCCATCCCAGAATCAAGGTCCCTGCTCACCTTCTCATAAAAAGTAGTTAAAATAGACTGTCAAGATCTATTACACATGAAAGCATGCTGGTTCAATATCTGATCCTGTTTTTAAGTATTGGCTAACTCTGGAGGAAAAAAAAATACAAAAGGGAAAACGGTCCTAAGTTAAAAGTCAGAATGGTAGAACTTTTCAACCTTTTCGGAGCTGCCTTCCACAGAAGCCCCAAATTTACACTAAATACACATGCTAGTCAAGTGGTCATATGGCTCCCAAATTTTTTCTACATTCAAATGTGGATCGTGGATAAGTAAGATTGGGGAGCTCTGCTGAATATCATGACATCATAAATATTTGAACCATCATTTTTGGACCAGCAGGAGATTCAGATGAAACAAAGAAAGAAAATATTGTTTATAGAAGAATTAATTATTGAATCCACAAATGAACAGCTCAAATTTGTCAATAGAAAGTTTAAATCTGATTTATAAAAAAGTGTGGATGACAATAACAGAGATTTGATTGTATAGATTCAATGTTTTTTATTCATCACCATTTTCATAAAAAAGTTCTAAATAAAAATGATCTTTTCCAGGTTTGAAGAGGACTACACATGTCAAACATGATGTACGCAGTTCATGTCCTAGTCCAAATAAAGCAAGAGTAATTTCAGATGACAGTTCAGACCGTTGCCATTGGAACCATTGTCTTCCATAAACGGTGTTTGCAAGTAATATGATATACAGCAGAGCTCGCCAACCTTATTTTCTGTGAGGCACATTCAAGTGTATAAAATGCTGGGGTTGCTAAAATGGATTTGCTGTTTGTTAGCCCCATGTACACTAAGACCTTGTAGGAGGCCCTTCTTGGCAGTCAAGTAGTGTTTTTATGCTGTAAAACCTGCCTCCAAGCCAATAAATCACAAATGGGTATCTATTTTGAGGCCACTGGGAGTGATATCAAAGGAGATGAAAAATAACATATTTCTTTAACTCATAACTGATGTGAGTGAAACATATAATTATGCAGAGCAAAAAAGTCAAAATTCTGTAGTTTGTTACAAATGTATTGGTAAGGGCTCCTACACACGGGCGTTTTGGACCTGCGCTCCCCTGCGTTGCGTTTGGCTGCGTTCAGCCGCAGGGGAGCGCAGGTCTAGACGCACCTCATTCTTTTCAATGAGGTTGTACTCACGAGACGCGTGTAAGCGCCGAACGCAGGTTCAGACGCAACATGCTGCATTTTTCCTGCGTTCGGCGCTTACATGCGTTCATGTGAGTACAGCCCCATTGAAAATAATTGAGTGCGTCTATACCTGCGCTCCCCTGCGTTTGAACGCAGCAAAACGCAATGCAGGGGAGCGCAGGTAAAAACGCCTGTGTGTAGGAGCCCTAACAAATGCACTACAGAAGTTTTTAATGATATCATTAATGGATTTAAATGAACATGGTCTTTACAATGGGATCAAGGTGAATGAAGCATAAAGGTGAGAGGATTGTGTGCTTTGGAGACATATGAGCCTTATTTATCAAAATCTGAATTTTTATCCTGTAGTTTTATTAAATCTGAGCAAACTAGAATCCACAATTTGATCTCTTTTATAATTATAAAAGGCCTAGATTTAAAATGAGTGAAAATCCTAATAGTATGATTTTTTTCATGTTGTTTGATTTTTTGGGGGGGATTTCAATGCAGATCAACTTCCAAATAGGTTAGGGAGCTCACCCATTGACTTATACTGTATACAACCTCGGCTGGTCTGAGATGCAGGATTTTCAGATACATCTCGAAAAATATGAGGTTTTTACCCACTAAAAATTATATAATATATTTTAAAATGTTTTTGTTTTTTTCCCACTAAAAATTCTGATTTTATAGTAAAATAAATTGAATTTCTTTAGGTTTAAACATCAAGACTTAATAAATAATCCCCTAAGAATTGTGCTACCACATATTGCTTGTGAGCCAGTGGTTGGGGACAACTGATATACCATATCTACCAATAAACGGCTAAAATCAGTAGGACTTTCTGAATAAGCTTAAACATTGTCTTTTTGATGCATTGGAAATTATTAAATGCCATGATGACAGTGTGTCTTAACAGCACTTTGACTGTGCTGTAACAAATATGTAATGACTTTTGTTGACATAGATAATGGCTTCACATTTATCAAAAAAACTTTTGAAAGAGTTTACATAAAATGTTTTGCAGGATAAACAGCATCAACAGAATCTTTAATAAACTAGAAACAGTAAAAGTCAATAGACATGCATATGATTTGTTTAATAGGAGAATATTTGTGAACATTTCACAAGAACACAGTTCATTCTGAATCAGCTCATACAATTTAAATATCCTAGTTCTGCTGTTTTGCAGAAGACACGTGGGACCTCAGGCTGAAGAACAAATCCATGACAGTTTCTGAATTCATGAAATAAAAGACTTCATACAAATGTAATAATTCAATATTTGTATAAGACCAATATGGCTACTAAAATGCTGAACCATAGAAATGTTTTCTTATTGTCTGTAAAACAGATGGAGATTCTATAAAGAGAAATACAAGCAATCTGTTTCTAACAGCAGGAGATTCAGATGGAGTAGAATTTGTGCATTGGAGGCTGTAGGAGGCAAAGGAAAGACAGATAATATTGTTTTAAAGAAGAAAGGAAATGGAGCATTGAATCCACATATCATAAACAACTTGAATTTGACAATAACAAGTTCAACTCTGATTCATTTAAAATATGTCTGAGGATTACAATAACAAAGAATTTATGTGTAATTATGAATTTAATGGCTTTTATGTAACACCCAATTAAAAACATTCGAGGATGACTACACGTCAAACATGGAACTTAAAATAGTCTGTTTATGTCGCACAGGTAAAGCAAGAGAGCCTGCCTCTTCTCTGATTGATTATACTGTATGTGTACTGATTCTTCTTCTATGTCAATAGATTAGTCAGACTTGCTCATCAGGCATATGTATGGTGGGTCAGCAATTGGGAAAATAGACAACATGGCAGTTTGCATAAAAAAAAACTGTGCTCACGCCATTTGTAAATGATACACAAAAACAAGACGTCTTCATTCACTAATTTCAAACTCGAATATCTTCCCAATGGCAATTTAATTACCAAATAGACAATGAGTCAGACCTAAACAGTATTGCATTATTAGGCATACAGTATTTACTGATGCAGTACAACATTTGGAAACAAATCCTCAGAATTCCATTATAATAATGCATCTACCATAACTTGTATGTGATGCACCAATATGGATGCCAAATAGTGTTCATTTCCTGCACCCAGATAAGGGTCCCTGGAATTACTGGCAGACCCAGACTGAAACATACTGACGGAGCCCAAATTCCAAAAGGAGCAGGTATAGATGGAAGTATAATAACACCATTGCTCCATCATTGTTTCATCCATTTCAATACTTTGAACTTGTGCCTGCTTCATAAAGTAAAGTAAAGTTCTGTCTCCAGCTGGATATTTTTTATTTTTGTTATATTTAACATATAATGAGTTGATACAATTTAAAATTGAACTTTACGCAATTTAACTTCCACGTTTACGCTAGATTTGCTCCCGCTGAAATGAATCATTCGAAAATGACTGGGCTCAGTTAACATTCTATACATTTCAATATGACAGTTATAATTATGTCATCATTTAGTATTATAAGTTGTCATTTTTCCTCTTAATTTAGCATTTAACATTTTACTAAATGCTATACATAAAGTCAGAAATAAATGGTAAAATATATTTTTATAACTTTTTATTAAAACCATGGGGCAGATTCACTAAAGCGCAAAGCGTCTAG
>CM044432.1:5606984-5625294 GCA_024363595.1 Xenopus borealis | reverse complement strand
CTGGCATCCAAAAATCTTGTTTTGATCAGCAGAAATCTAAAGTTCTGAACACCTCTCCCTATCTCCACACATGTATGCGATGGCCAAACTGAGACTGAGGGTCTGATATAACCAATGATCTACACCATTTCAATGGATCTATTTGACAGATGGTGACTACTCCTACTGGATTCTCAGTATCCTGTTATGCCACAATATACTTGTTACTGATTCCTGATACATGCTACTTATCATTCTGTTTTGCAAATTAGTATCTCTCACATGCCGCTGTTGTAATTAGTGAAGTAAATGAATAAAATACATGATAATAATACAGATTAATTAATTATTGATACATTTTATTTCTGTATTTGCTTTATGAATAAACACACACAGTTGCTGGTGCATCACATCAGTTTGTCCGTGTTCTGATTCATTATAAAACACTGTAAAACACACAATTTACTCCTTCATGGGACTAAACGAGGATAAATTAATCTGGCCCAGGATTTCCTGACATGAGCAGCCACAAGTAAACTGCTTGAATAAGATGTGTGTTTGTGTGAGTTTTATCGCAACAAATTATTACTGTAAAATATAGCAAAATAGAAGCTTTCTTACAGCTGTTAACAGCAGGTGATAATATACAATTGGAAAGAATGTCAGACCCATGATTGGTTTTCTTGGTAAATGTGAGCTAGGGATCTTGTCTTCCCTTGCTTAGAGGAACATTTCATATGAATAAAGTAGAATAATCCCATATATATCTTTTATAATATTTATTTTTTCATTTTAAATTAAATATATTTTTTGTTTTCATATCCAAGTGCTAAAGCAGGAAAGGTTGCAATAATACCTCTTGGTCACAGTACTCCATCTGGTTCAACCCTCTCGCCAACCCATTTTGCCTCCGTCTTGGCTGCCCACCCACCCATTCTAAAGGGCTGTCATTGCTATGGGATTCAAAAGATACCCAAAACATAGTTAAGGTCAGTTACAATTTTCCAGCGTGTGAAGTGCAGAGCTGTCAACTTTGTACAGCAGCCCATTTAGGGTTGCCATCTTTTCCCGCTGGGAGCTCCGGGTGGGCCAATGGTGTCATGGGGGTGGGTTGAGGGCAGTGACATTGCACAGGTGGGTTAGTGGGCGGGGTGTTGTGGCAGTTGCTGATTGGACAATCATCATGTCACTCTTCGGGAATCCTGCACGGTTTCCAGACTAAGAAAACCAGCAGGCAGTTTTGACCTGAAGAGCCCTCCCAAAAACCAGACAGTTGGCAATCCTAAGCCACAGATTCCCTGGTGCGCTCACACACGCTATATTGAGCAATTTGAATTATTACCAAAATTCATGAAAAATCACCAGTGATGGGTGACTGGCTAACAGGGTCCTGGTAACATAGGGGTGACAGCTCTGTGCAAGGTGCATGACCTGTGGATTTCTGTTTGGATCTAGTACTGTCTGCATTAGGCACATTAGATATATAGGGGCAGATTCACTAAAGCACGAAGTGTCTAACGCTAGCGCAAATTCGCCAGCATGACGTCAAATCGTAACTTCGCAAATTCACTAACACCGTCTCTGGCGAATTTACGCTAGCGAAGTAGATAGACTTGCGCAACTTCGCACCCTTACACCAGGCGAAGTTGCGCACTGGCGAAGGATCGTAATTAAGCAAATTCACTAAGATCAACTTTTTGCTGTTCGTTAGCACTTACGCAATACAATAGATAGGAGGTTGAAAAAAAAATGTCAATTTTTTTCTAAGTCCCAAAAAAACGCTGGCGTATTTTAGCATAGGAGGGTGATAGTCTGAAAAAGATCGTTTTTTGGGGGGGGGTTACCCTCCTTCCCCCTACATTTCCTAACATATGGTAACTCAACTATACAGGGGGCACATGTAGGGCAATAAGATAACTTTATTTAATTTATTAAAGGTTTCCTAGGCTTGTGTAGTGCTGTAACATATACTTCTATTAGAACGTAAAGTTCCCTCCGTATGTAAAGTAGGGTTCGCTAGCTGCGAAGTAACACTAATGCAAATACGCTACCGTTCGCCGACCTGAGCGTAACTTCACACTTTAGTGAATTTGCCTAGCACTGGAGAAAATTCACCTGGCGAAGTGCGGCGAACACTAGCAAAGCTTGCGCTGGCGTATTTTCGGATCTTAGTGAATTTCCCACAAAATAGGTGGGAGAGGTACACATGAGTAAAAAAGTATAGGGATAATTTTAAGAGTGGTAGCTTTTTTACTTGGAATGAGAAAAAGAAAGCTATTTTATTATAGTTGTCCCATTACAAGAAAAGATTAAAAAAAAAACCAAATACATCCTGTTGAACTGGGAATACCCATGCTGAGCTGATGCTAAAGATTAGAGGAATTTGTGGCACTTATAGCCAGGTCAGCTGAAGATCCAACATAATTTTTTTTGATCACAGGTATTTTCCAACAAAATTTCAATAATGGGACCCACTGTACAATGGTAGACCGAAACATGGATGGAGAGATGATAGAAATATAAAGAAAAGGAGGAAATAATTAACATTGTGTTGTGGACAAATCATTACAGTGTCTTGAGAATATAATTGTTTGTCATGAAGCTTAAATGGAGACTACTTGGGAAGAAGTAAATAGTCTGTAAAGTCTGACTTAATAATGTGGCGCCTTCTTTGTCTGTAATTGTATTGTGACTTGTGCCATATGAATGATCCATGAACTGTTTTGAGTGGTAATTTGTGATAACCATGATTGTCTTCTTGCTTCTACTTGTATTGGGAGTCAGAACCATCTGCTTATGCAGTATCCCCATTTTAGAAATTGGCAAGACCAAACCTCCTTAGAGTCATCTTTAACTTCACGGAGTATTCCCAGTTCTACAGGATTTATTTGTTTTTTAAATTCTTCTCTTGCAATGTGATGTCCATAATAAAATGTCCTTCTTTTCCTTGTTCCAAGTAAAAAACTGCCACTTTTAAAATCCTCTTGAAACCCCTATGTTTTTTTTCATAACACAATTTAATAAGGTGTCAGCAGGATCATTTTTCTTGCCGTGTAGTCTTTGATTTTATGGTCATGTCAGGAGCTACCATGAGACATTTGTCCATGAATCAAGATATATTCATTTAGTTTCTCTGAGGAACAAGGTGCCACCAGTTTTTTTTCAGTGGTGAAAATGTCATTTACAATCACAATGTGCTCTGTCACTGTAAGAATCAAATTTATAAGGAAAAGTAACTATTGAAACTGTATTCCATTCCAATGATCTTCAGAAAGAACCTGATAAAATGAAATACAGGTAATCGAGCATTTTTCATGCTTAACCCTCAAAGTTCAAAAAAGAGTTGACTTTTTTTTTCTTTATATTATCTTGAGATTTTTTTAAATTGACTCTTAAGGACAATTTCCACCATCCCATACCTCACAACTGTCCTGTTGACAGTTGCAATTTTGACAGCTCAACCCAGAGTCCCAGATTGTTACTAAAACGTAGTTCTCTTTGATCTCCTGCACTGAACAGCAAGAAAAAGATACAAAGTTTCTAAGTTAATTGGCTTTTGGCAGAGAGACCAGAATAGATACTTAGATAGTTTTGTAACAATCTTAGATAAGCAGGTCTCTTGGGAGAACGTAAACTCACAGTTTAAAGGGCAAGTCACCTTTATTAGCAAAACTGTAATAACACATATAAATCATAGACATGTTTAAACTTTCATAAGCTGCAAAATTTTGTAAAATGGACATGGTAATTAGGAGGTGTAGCCACAAAATGGGTGTGGTCAAAAGTGACGTGTTCCACGAGGCAAATCTTTTTGTGCATTTTTCTATTTCCAAAATGTCGGGCATCATGCCTCCCCTGTACAACAAATTAGGGCTCATTTATTAACACGGGTCAATGACCCATAGCAACCAATCAGTGATTCAGTTTTGGCTCAGCCATCAGAAGATGTAGTTTCATCCATAGGCAACTTTTATTAAATGAATTCCCTCCAGTGGAAGCCTCTAAGGGATAGATTTTGCACCTTTTTAGGCATGGTCCCTGGAGGATAGTAACCCTACACTATTTCTCCTTGTTGGGGTGCAGAACTGCTCTTGTTCACTATCCCTGACTATTTTTCACCCTTGGAGTGAATTATCACAAGAACCTGTTACATTCATGGTCCCAGCACCACATCTTTACTAAGGATTTATTACTGTAAGGCTTGGTTCTGGAATTCTGTAGTGAGATCAACCTCCACTTCACACCCCCAGATCCCAGATCCACCTCTACAAAAATTGGACAAACATTAGCAATTACTTTTACATGTAATATTTAAGGTATTGTAATTATTTAGTAATTAATGAATCGTAGTAGATATAATAAGTGTAGCACATCTACTGTGAGGAATTAATTGTGCCCAGGGGGAAGGATGTGTTCCCATTGGCTTAGGGGTAGTGATTGTAGTTCCTGTTCTCTAGTCTGTAAAAGGGATGGGAGAACTGTTACTGTTAGACTGTTATAGATCTACCTATGATGGGGCTACCAAGCAAAGTAGTTTGTGCTCCACAGAAGAGATTGCAGTGACGAGTAGTTCCATATGTGATCAAATGTAGTGATTAAGTGGGAATTTAGCAAAACCTTAGTGTAATCCCTTGGAGTACCCATGAAAAATCCTGGTATGCTTAGGTAGATACATGGGCGTGAGGGTTATCAATATGGAACTCAGTGAAGGGATTACTTATCAAGTTAAATGCCCTCTAACATTATTGTTCTTTTATTATTATTCAATTTTAAATTCTGACGTGAGTCCAGACATATTGTCGGTTTCCCATCTGCCCCACTCATGTGACTTGCGCTCTGATAAACTTCAGTCACTCTTTACTGCTATAATGCAAGTTGGAGTGATATCACTCCCTCCCTTTCCCTCCAGGAGCCTAACAATAGAACAATGGGAAGGTAACCAGATAGCAGCTCCCTAACACACAATGACAGCTCCCTAACACACAATGACAGCTCCCTGGTAGATCTAAGAACAACACTCAATAGTAAAAGCCAAGTCCCACTGAGAATGATTCAGTTACATTAAGTAGGAGAAATAGCAGCATGCCAAAAAGTAGTTCCATTCTAAAGTGCAGGCACAACTCATATAACTGGGGGAAGTTGAGAAACTGACAAAATGTCTAGCCCCATGCCAGATTTCAAAATTGAATATAAAAACATCTGTTTGCTCTTTTGAGAATTAGATTTCAGTGCAGAATCCTAGATTATTACTATTAACTGATGCGTTTTGAAAAATAACATGTTTTCCCATGACAGCCTCACTTTTTAAGTATACAATTATAAAATCACATGACACATCCTGTCTAATTGGAAACAAAGGCATTTTCTGTATTCAAATACTCCCTCTAAAGGCACATTTAATGGGGAAATAAAACTGTGGAAATGTATGCTCCTTTATAAAAATATACAGTAGCAGAGCGTCTGTATATCTATACCAAAAACTTTATGTTGACAGTAAGTAAAACAGCTTTCCCAATAATCAGCAGTAGATAGACTCCTAAAATCATCTTACCCCCAAGAAATTGCTCAACAACCATATGTTAGGTGCACTCAAGCAAATCCTACAACAGTTAAAAATAAGAATAAGAATAAACAACATCACACTAAAGTCAGTAAGAAAGGTACTTGTTTTTTTCCACTGAAAACAGTAAGGAATTTAACCAAGTGAGGTCTATTATTAAGTATTGTTATGGTGACCAAAAATTTTAAACAATTTTGTGTAACACTGAGATTAAATGTGTCTCACTTAGGGACCCAACTTTGGCTAATATTTTGTCACTGAGCCTTTGTTTCACAGCAAAATAAGAAAATGATGGTAAATACATGGCTCAATGTGGCAGGGTTATAGTAGCATCCTCATGCCGCAGTCGTATAGGGTCAGTCTAAGGACCAAGTTCATTGAAATATAAACCCCAGTTCCATTGGCACACATATCAAACTTAATAAATGTATTCCAAAAGAATCAATATTTTGTTAAAAAATCACTGTTTATTTATCAAACTTTTTTTTAAAAAAAGGCATACAGACCAATTGATATTCCGCCTTACGCATTTCATACCTCCCAGGTCATAGTCATTAGTCATACACTGCTTGGCCACCAGTGTGGTTTAAATTTTGGTGGCCAAGCAGTGCATGAATAATGCCTATGGTAGGTATGAAACGCGTAAGGCAGAATATCAATTGGTCTGTATACCTTTTTTTTTTAAACATTTTAAGTAAACTGTGATTATTTAACATAAATATTGATTCTTCTGGAATATATTTATTAAGTTTGATCAATGTGGCAGGGACCTTCCGTCGTGCTAACAGAAGATGCTTATGTTGTGGAGTTATTAATAATGACAAGCAGTTTGTGTTCCAGGCTACATGAGAAAAGTACAATATAAAAGGATATTTTAATTGTAAAAGTAAATCTATAATTTACCTATTGCAGTGCAGAAGGGTAAAATCCAATATGTGTCATGTACAGTACCACCCATATATTGAAAGACTGTGTGAGAGAGCTTATCTATTCTATTGAGAATGCTAATGAAGAAACTCCGGTTGGAAAACATTTCCCACATTGCTGCACTAGTAATGTAAGATATTTTCAGGTGCAAATAATCGAGAAATTGCTTGCTTCAATTAGACAGGTTGACATGCTTACTCCTCATGAGGCATTTTGGATCTTTAACTTGAGGACCAGAAGTCCTGAAGGCCCCAATAAAAAATGGGACATAGACTGCTTTGTTTAAATTTTTTGTCATTTTTTGAAAAATAATTCTAAACTGCTGATCATGGGGAGAGCTTTTTTGCTTACTTTCAACACAAAGCTTTTGATATAGATATACAGATGTTCTGGTACTGAAAATATTTATAAAGGAGTATACATTTCCACTCTTATTTCCCCTTTAAATGTGACTTTAGAGGGTTTGTTTGAGTACAAAAAGTGTCTTTGTTTCCAATTTGGACAGAATGTGTCATGTGATGTTATCATTATATACTTAAATGTTGTTTGAATTGTACATCATTTAGTTTATGATTAAGGTCTAGTTGAGTCAGAAACTCGTCAGGCAATGATGTGCTTACATGCTTTTAAGTAATCTTAATGGTAAAATAATAAAGGAGAAACTTTATGACTGTAGGTGTGGTCCATACTTTTGCTGATCTTGAATCTCAGAACTTTATTGAGACCTACACTCTTATACAACAGCACTGATACAATATAGAGGGAGCGTGACACTCTGTGTTTATACTGCAATTAAATGATCCTTTTATTGTGCAGTCCAATTCTTATATGAGGGCCCAAGTGAGGTGAAGAATTGCATATATATATACTGTATATATATAGGTTGTATGCCTATTGTGTATTTTACCATCCACACCAACAGTCCATTTATCAGTGTTCTGGAATTAGCTGAAACAGGTGCTTGAGAAATTACAAAATAGCAATGAACCTGATTCAGGGTAACTCAGTATAAAGTTCTGATTTCTTTCAGTTCTTCAGGAGGATATTTGGACATTTTCTGGCACAAATAAATATTATCAATACACACTTTATTCGGGACACCACTTACTTTTTCTTTTGGGTGCATTCAACTCCTCAGGCTACTTCCAGGCCATTCTTCATACTCAATTCCCCACAGTGAGGAAGCACACCAAAAACGTTTGCCTTTAAATCATTTATTTCAGCAGAAAATGGCACAAGCTTTCGGGGCAACCCCTTCCTCAGGGACTATCTTCTAAACGTAAGGTTAATTAACATTTTTTTACAGAGTTCAGAATTGAGCTTTTTTCCTGTATCTATCTTGTGGGGTCCGCTTTATCATTCTGTCCATCACGTTTATCGAATGAGTCCTGGCTTCTTGCAATACTGAGCCTTGTCACTGCACAGATGCACATAATAGGTAGTATAGACAAAGCCAGTGCTAAATGCATTTTTGACACAGCAGAAAATGTGTTTATGGGATGTATTTGATGGATTTACTAAAAAGGTTTTCAAGTCTGTGAAATAAGGTATAAAAGAGAAATAATGTGTTGAGTGAGTCTCTGAATAGGAAAAGTAACCTTTTTGCATGATAACAACTATTTCATACATCATTGGTAGAAACAATGGAGGATGAACATGGACTATATACAGGTATAGAACAAATGGTATTGGGTTGACTCTTTACAATGCGAAGGGCCCTACGATACAGATACAGAGCTTTATCTACAGTGAGTTTGTATGTGTATAAATGGACAAGCTGAAACATTGTAGCAGTTCAGTAAAGGATTGAATGAATAAGGCTAAAAATGCCATATTTTATATAGTGAAATTATTGCACGAGGCTAAAGTTTCAGCTTGTCAATAGCAGCAATGATCCAGGACTTCAAACTTGTCACAGGGGGTCACCATCTTGGAAAGTGTCTGTGACACTCACATGCTCAGTAGGCTCTGAGCAGCTGTTCAGAAGCTAAGCTTAGGGGTCGTCACTAATTATCCAGCAGCAGTAGAAAATTATGATCTAAATCTAAATTTACACTTTACACAGTGCCTTCATAAATTATTCTTTTCTTAATTTCCCACTGTACATGTACTCTATGATAGACTAAGCTAACATTTTCCCACTCTGTTAGTATACATCCTCCCATATTGCCTCCCATAACTTGCCAATTGTGTTTTAATCCTCATATAAAAAGCAAGAAGAGGTTACATTTGTTCCAAAAGGGGACATTGGTGAGTTTGATGTTACTGGCAATGTGGTATCTAAATCCAGACATTCTCCTGGATTTAGCACAGTTTAATAGGAAAATTTATTGTGGCAGTGACCCTTCAAAACTGTTGAATGACCATCTTGGCCCAGGGTTTTGTAACGGTTTGATGGTAAAGACACAGCATTTCCTTTTCCTAACTTTGCAATAGGTTTGCTGTAATTCTGGTCAATAAATATACAGTTTCTGTATTATTTTACAGTTCTGCTTTTAACCATCAGTTATAAATAACACTCTGAAAAGGAGAGAGAATTGAAAAAGCCTATACATTGCTATTTTCATGCATCCGGCAAGCTGCTTTCTGCATTGGGACCGCAAGTTCTGCACACTGGGAAAGCTGCCTATTGTACCAGAACAGCTGACAGCTGGAGGTATTCCAGAGAAACAGAGTTTGTAAAATGACAGCATTTATTTTTATCTGTTTAGACTACATCCTTAAACTCACGTGTGGTCTTTAAAAGGGCAAATATTTTGCAATATTACTGATTCTTAACAAAGATTAGATTATGCTGATTCCATAAAAAGTTCTCTCTGCAGTCAAGTTTTCTGTATAACTGCACTTTGTAGGAATACACACTCTACTCATGTAACTGAAATTAGCTAAATCTACATCTTTATCAAATGTATAAATATTTTGGAAGATGCCCAATCCCATACCTCTCTGACAATCCCCATTACTACTTCTTCATGTTGATTAGAGAGTCACAGATCGGACGCGTTTTGCTGAAAATTTGCAAACTGGCAAAAAAATCTCCCAACGCAATGTGGTATTTGTCATGTAACATTTTTTCTTTTACTATACATCAGAGTCCATGGAAAGTTTTTATTTCAACTAACCACAGCAAAATATTTCCCTCATCCCTAATGCTGAATGGCTGATCATTTAGCAGATTCAATCTGTTCTGAAAGGGTGTTTCCATTCATCTCACTTCAGGGCAGATGTATCAGCATTGAAAATAACGTTTTTAAACATCGCAAATTCAAATTTGAGCTTTTGAAAACTCTAATAATACAGATTTATTAGGCACAAGAGTTCTGCAGTGGGTCGGTAATCTTGGGGTTTCGACAAAAAAGCCTGTGGTTTTCTTCATATCTATAATATGTTTTGCTCCCTTATGCATTTTTTTAACTGTTTTCTGCAGCTACTTCTGATGATGTCACTTCTGGTTTGCAGCAATAGCACTTTCTGTTTAATGGTGGTCAGTGGGTCCTGGATTGTGTTGTGGATATACAGTAGCAGTTCAGTAGTGGGAAAAATGTGGGTTGCAGGTCTGGGTGTGGTTTTCAGATTCGAGTCAGGTTTGGTCCAGAGCAGGTCTCTAGCCCCTGGGCCATAGGATATAAATTCTTAATTTCTTACCATCCACAGGTCCTGAATCCCCTTTTCTAAATGAAAGGGTACTAGGAATTTACCTCTCATGGGAGTGCCTCCACTTAGTGGGATCCAGGAAAATATCTATTGATGGCTTCAATAGGAACAAATGATTAACCACACAATTTGCAGTAAAATACATAAACTTTATAGTAATGTAAACGAGCAGAATAAAATATACAATCATATCTCAGTACTCTTTACCCTGGGGTATCCTTGTGCAGTTCAAGCCTAGCCCAGTCAAAAACCCACACTCCACTCCTGGTGGACAAAGAGAGTCACTGTCCCATTCCCCAAGAGCTGTTAAACTTTACCCAGGTAGCACTACCTGGCCAAATACCTCTCCCGCTGGACAGAGGTAGTTGCTCCCACGTAGCAGGTACACAAACAATGCCTGTTTCTCAAACAGGGAACACACTGGATCCTTTCACTACACTTCAACAGGCACAACTCATTTGGGGGGCTCATACAAAGCTGACACAGGCATCCAAAGCGATGAAATCCTCAGATGCTACAAAGCTCTTCTAGCTTAGCACACAACTTGCTTTAATTTTTAGGACATGCTCCAAATATTACCCACAGTGTCAGCACAGCAAAGCCCATTAGCATCTCTTATCCTCCAGCACCCCAGAAAAACAGTTGCAGCTCCATTCTCCTTGAAAGTGAAACTATAATGATCACTGAACACATATATCTAAGCTATATGTAGCAGTTATGCAATAGTGACACTGTGGTACTTTTAGGGTCATAGGTGAATTTAACCCTGTGGATCCCTACAAAGTCATTATCCAAAAAATTTAAGAATCAATTAAAAATTTGTGAGACTCATTGGAAATGATTTTTTGCACATAATTAAACAATCAAGTTTTTCCTAAATAAGCACAGATTTTCACAATTTTTAAACAAAAAACCCACAAAAATATGCATTTTTATAAATCTAGAAAAAAAATAGCTTTTTCATTAAATACAATAAGCAAGACCCAAGATTGAACTTAATCAACCAATTTGCATCGACTTTATATACAGTATGTAAGGAGTCTGCTCATTACATTGCAGCTGGTTTAGTTAAGAGATTTTCCATATTATATCAAATGGGGAACAGTAAGAAACTTCAACTGGGAACAAGTTCCTTGGCTACCCTTAAGATGAAGTTCAAAAGTTGAAGTAAAATATACCGTTTAATATTTCCTTGTATTTATTTAATGAAAATACAGTATTCACTCAAATTTTTAAAAAAATTCTTTTAGGGGCACTTTTACTAAAGGTCGAAGTGAAAATTTGAATAAAATTTAAATTTTTAAAATTCAAACTTTGAATTTTGGGCTAATCCGACTATCGAATAGCCCAAAATTCTATTTGAATTGAAAAAATTTTAAAATTAAAAGTACTGGCCCTTTTTTTCACTTCAAAATTCGACCATTAGTAAATCTGCCCAAAGGGGCACGTTTACTAATGGTCGAATTTCTAAGTGAAAAAAATTTGAAATTCGACCATCTAATTTTTTTTTGGGGGGGGGGAACATTTTCGATCGAATATGGCCATTTTCATTCGAAAACGGCCGTATTTGATTGAATGAAAAATCGTTCGATTCAAACTATTTTACCAAAACCCTTCGATTTCTCAGAACTTAGAAAAAAATTCAGGACAAGTTCTGTGAGGTCCCACATAGGCTAAAATGGCAATTAGGCAGCTTTAAGCTGCCGAATAGTCAAAGTCAAAGGATTTTTAAAGGGCCAATAGATTTTTTCAATTCAAATCAAATTTGGGCTATTCGATAGTCGAAGTAGCCCAAAATTACTTTGAATTCAAAATTTTTTAATTTGAATTTTATTCCAATTTTTGACCCTTAGTAATTCAAGATAATAAACTTGGCTGTAAGGGCTAACAAGGACTTGAGCTGTATTATAGGTGGCATAGGTTCATGGGAGGGGGACATTCTTCCACCATACAGTATGCTGGCAAGGCCCCATTTAGAATACGTCATACAGTTGTGGGCTCATTGCTAAAAAAGGACATTAGTTAAAAAGGGTGCAGAGAAGGGCAGCTAAGCTGGTAAAAGTTATGGAAATTATCATTCTGGAGAAGAGGTGCTTGAGGGGTGAGATGATAACAATGCATAAATATGCATCATATAATAATCCCTCTGATGCTTTATTTCCTAGTAGGTCTTTTCTGTTGACATGCGGGCACCCATTCCTATTAGAAGAAAGGAGGTTCCAGCTAAATATTCTGAAGGGGTTTTCTATATTCTCTCCATGAATCAGTCGTGATAGCTGATATATTAGGTAGCTTTATGAAGGAGTTGGATGATTTTATAGCAAGGAAGGCTGATCTGATCCCCCCCCCCCGAGACAAATTGGCAAAGCTTCTTATGGTTTTTGCCTTCCTCTGGATAAACTAGCAGTTAGGCTGGTTACTTACAGACAGATTCAACTGTCATGTGTCTTATTTCAACCTAACATAATATGTTACTAAGAGTTGCATTTTTTTGTTAACAGTTCCTGGAACATAGCACTTCCATCAGGTTAAGAATGGTAAGAATTAATTAATGCTATATAGCATATAATTGAGAGACCAACCATTATCTCTTTTAATGTGTTGAGGCCATGAAATATTTTTTCTTCTTTTTGCAATTATTTATTCTTCCACATAAAATGTAGGGGAATAAATCATACCCAAGCTTACTGAAGTAAAACAACTTGAATAACTATCACCTTGATATACTGTATGCCTACATTTCACTGAAAATTGTATCCATTAAAAATGTATTCTAAATACATTTCAACATTGCAGAAATAAACATATTTTTAATTAAAAAACATATCTGTAAAAATAACTACAACTGTGCTTGCAGAAATATATTCACAAATACCTCATTAGCATTTTATAGCTGGTTTATTAGCTTCAATAAACAAATTTAATGTAAAAAAAAACTCACTTAATATCTAATGTTTTTCTTTCCTCGGACTCTCTTTGAATACTTACAGTAAACTTTCTTACTGATGAAGGACTAATTTAGATTAAAAAAAATCAACTACTCTTGCACCATCCCTGGAACAGGGTGATTAGCCTCATTTGATAATAGACAGATTTTTTTTTTGTTACCCTGCATTGCAGATGGGAAGTTGTATAAATATCCCTTTATAGAACAATTTAGCCAAATCTCATTTCAGTGAGATTAACCAATAATGCAATAATCAAGCTGGATCATGAATTGGGAACTATTACTAGTAAAAATTGTTTGGTGAAAACCCTTATGTTATTTTAATGAAAATATGAATATTATACATTTGAAGTTGATGTTGAAATACAAATATTTTTCTGTTCTAAAATGTATGCATGACTGTGCCATGTCCCTGATCAGATATTGGATTCACTTCATCCCACGCATGTCCCTCCATGCTGTCACCTAGGTTCACTTCCTCATCAGCTACTGACTACTACTTAAAGGAAACATATTGTCTATTCATATCCTTTTAGCGTTCATTAAAACCAAATTAGTTATTTTGCACAGGGAGCATTCGTTTTTAGAATACCAATATATATATATATATATATATAAAGAGTATAAAGAGTTAGAGCTAGTTTATTAGGATATCAGGTAACACAATGATTGTGAGGATGATAGACAGTTTATTGTGTATTTTTATTTAATTTATTTGAAAGATTTACTTATTTGATATATGGGATCTACTGACAAACTTAACTGGTCCACAGGCACTCCAAAGGCCTCCAGTTTTAAACCTTGAAAAGAAGGTCTATTTATCAAATTCAAAATTTTTGATCAAGAAAACCAGACTTGGATTTCCTTAATTTAAACTGGGTTCGAGCCATAATGCTTGGCAATGTCTGTAATGTTTCACAAATGGGCTTTGTGTTGCAGTAAATACTTGAATTTGAACATTGATAAACCACCTCTGTTATCCCCTTTGTAATCATGAAAATATGTTGGTACAGTATATAATCAGAATAAATTATTCAGTAAGTTTTTGTAACCTAAAAAAAACCTATTATGGACCTATTATTTCTGGTACAGAAAATAGCATTATTTAAATTTAAAAACAAATTTAAAGAGGATTATTAAAAATATCAGAAATTATGTGGTAGTTTTATAGCTTTAAAATACTTCTGGGAACTGTTAGGAATTCACAAGAGAAGGCTTTATGGAACCCTGATGTTTGAGTAAAGTTGTGTTTGATGTGTGACCTTCCACTTCGGCTGTCTATGTAGTGGCTGTAAAAATGACTTATAACCGCAGAACATATTTTCAAAACTAGTGATTGCCGTCAATCGCAGCAGGTTAGAGCACTCCTGTAAATTTACTGTTGTATACAAAGTAAGAAAGAGCAGTTTTCGCACTGAATTTGTGTGACAGACACTTGCTCATTCTTTCTGTATTAGAACCCATGATCCTAAAATGATTTTCTTGGAAAAAAAAGTTTTGGAATGAAATATTATACAACAATGTTCTTTGGATTATTATGAAGTTTTGCTGACTTAGTGAGGTATTTTAAGATCCTTGTGAACTTCCCAAGACATTATGATCTTGTACGTTCATCTTAAAAATTCATGTTCTAGAAAGGTTACTGATTTAAATTTATATATTGTAATTCAGTCCTCCTTTACTCCCATGATATACATAGCAAGCTGTTCCTCTTCTTGCTTGATAAATGTTCCATGAATTCAATGTTGTCTACTGTTTCATGTGTCATTACAGGCAGAAGCAAAACAAATAGATATCTAAAAGCACAGAAGTCTGGAAATAATTTTCAGGAGCATAAGCTTACAATGCATGTTGCTTTTGATGAAGGAGAACATTAATTTGCAATATTGTTTGTTATGATGATATTGTGCTGTATACAAATAATTTTATTAGCCATAAACTAAAATTTTATGTGAACTGTCAAACTTTGCTTTATGTTTCACCTCCAAATGTCTTGAGTAAAAAAATACAAATACAAGAGAGATAGATAGATAGATAGATATAGAATAAACAGTCATTCAGGTATTTTGATATAGAAAAAAAGGGCACTCATGTCAAATATGTTGAGTGTGCATAGGTACATGTGTACCTTAGGCATAATGTAATATTTAAAGTGGACCCGTCACCCAGACACAAAAATCTGTATAATAAAAGTTATTTTCAAATTAAACATGAAATCCAATTTAAATTTTTTATCAAAGCATTCATAGCTATTTTAAGCTAATTTCAAAATCCCAGCTGTCAATCAAATATTGTCTGCCCCTCCTCTATGCCTTAGGCATAGAGACGGGGCAGTTAATTACTTTCATTTTCTATTCAGCACTTCCTAGATGCCACCGCTCCCCACACATTCCCCCAGTTCTCTTAACCATTTAATTGTGTAGCCAGCACATGGGGATAGACATCGGGTCCCTAATTCTGGGGCACAAACAAGATTCTGAGATGATACAAGGCTTGCCTTAATAACAGTGTACACAAAATGGCTCCTGCCTGCTTGCTAGAATTATGAATTCCCAGACTGAAGAAAACAAGATTAAAATAATTTATATAGTCTAATTAATGTTCATTTTGCTTGACTAATGTGATAAAATATGATTTTGAATATTTTTTTGGGGTGAAGGGTCCACTTTGCAAATTCAGTATGTTGCGGCGCACTCCACAAATAAGGTCACTGGATTGCCTTTCTTTTCATCCGATAAAAAAGCTTTTATTTTAACATTTGATTAAAAAATGCATACAGCTTCCAAGGTCTAACGCGTTTCGTAACCACGTACTTCCTCAGATAAGCAATTTGACTGTCTCCCTTAGCGACTAACTCGGGGCGGCTGCACCCGGGTCACTACATCTAGCGGGTAAGCTGTTTTCTTTAAGAATCTGCTACAGGTTTAAACTGAATGATTGAAGTGGAATCTGCTTGAGAGTTAATTCCAGCGAAGGGTCTGGGGCTATTTGCACCTGGGCCACATATGTTTAACTGTGAGAGCTTACATGTAACGGATTAAACCTGCTAAAGATGTTCATATACATAGAGTTATAATTCCGTTAAAGATATCAGTGGTACAAAGTACCAATTGTCTGGATAATATTGAAGGGTCCACTTTAACAAATTTAAAATGAATTTTATGTTCCATTTTTATGAGCTGAAGTTAAACAGTATGTAAGGTTATTTCCATCTAATTATTATTACTCAAAAAACCAAAGGATGCCAGGAGTTGTAGAATCTGACTTTGTTTTAGTTTTTTTCCCAGGCAAGGTTCACTCATACACCAGCACAAATCTTACAACACAGTCACATTTGTCATTTAACACAGTGCTCTTCACAAAACTAACAGTCTGAGACAAGTTTTCCATATAAAACATTTTCACCTGTAGTCATTTCACTTTTCAATCCCACTATTACCATTAGCCTCCAGTGCCTTCCTAGGGGTCCAGTCAGCACCCCCCTCCTTAACATGGCTTATCCAAGGGCATCAGACTTGCCAGGTACTTTGCAGCGAGATTCCAACACTTTCTGGGTTGTGAAGCTTTTCCAAACCTCTTAACCTTGACCTGTCACTATAAGCCTCAATGGTGGGTTACCTGCACTATTATTCACTTACTCCTAGATGAAGTACAATCTGCCCATTCTCACTATCCTATTTTTTCTCACACTGCTATTACACAAGCTAGGCACTCCGCTAGCTAAATTCTTCCTACTCTTCATTCATCCCATGATACACACTAAGGGGTCGTAGGATTAATGCGATTGGTCGAAGATACAAATTTGGCTTATTCGATCATCGAATAGCGAAGGATTTAATTTTTTAAAGTTATTCGATTGCCTACTTCGCCAGATTGAACCTACCGAATTGTAATAGAAGCCTATGGGAGCCCTCTGAGGCTAAGTCCTAATCGAATAGGATTCGTACCATCGAAGTCTTCGATCGTTCAAATCGTACGAATTATTTGAATGATCGAATAATTCATTCGAATGATCGTTATTCAATCGTTGAATGATCGAAGATCGAATAAAAGGGTAGCCTAAAACTATTCGATTAGCATAAAAATTTTTGGGGGGAATAATAGTAAATCTGCCCCTAAATTCCTCTAACAATATGTCGCCAAACGAGTGAATCTCTCCCCGATATGCCCACCTTGAGGTGGACGATATCTGGCTGATCTGATCATGGGCCCTAGGGCCCAATAATTGAATCATAACGGAGGTCATATGGGTGGTCGGATCGTGGGACCGCATCAACGAACAGATACAACTGGATTTTTGGTCCTGCCAATTCGACATCTGGCCGACTTATTTTGATACTAAACTCTACAGTTAGTATAGCTTTGGGCATATATGGTTTGCGTGAAAGAGTGTATGGGTATGTGTGTGTGTATGCTGGGTTTTAATTTGGAGGGGTTGTACTTTGTCTTTTTTCAACCCAATTTAACTATGTAACTATGTGGCTTTCGGCCAGATATCGATTGGTAAAGCCGGTTGGAGGGCCGCATACACAGGCCGATAAGCTGCCGACTTTGTCTGTCGGCAGCTTTTATCGGCCCGTATATGGCCACCTTTACTAGTGCATGCCAAGCTAGATTTGAATGACAAAATAGATATTTGTGACAGAAAGCAAGATTTTATAGTATAGGATTCATTCTTTCAACAAAATTCAAGTTTTGTTTCACAAAACGCATAAAATAACCATTCTGTGAAGCAATACTGTCAGTCACTTTTCTGAACCAATAAGAATAAAGTTTACTGGCCTGCTTGTGTGAACATTTTGGTTAAGGGCATTCCTGCTGTTTTGCCATTGTCTTATGATTCATATTCTTGTTCCGGTTTCCATCTTCCTGTCTAAGCTGAGCGGAAACATGAAGCAGCCACACCTACCTGCCATGTTGTAATAAATGTACTGTGCTTGTCTGACTGCTTTACCTGAACTAACACAGCACAATCATTTAATCCACTAGCAGCCAGTTTGTCACACTTATTATCTTGCAGCCTAACCCTAACATCATTATAATAGGCCTAATATCCCTTCAATGATGTCTGACAAATGCTCAGAGTCAGTTATAAGTTTTGACTGGTAAAATGGGAGCTGGAGGTGCTGGTACTGGAGGGAAAATATGATGTGATGGGTGTGGCAGAAACATGGCTGAATGAGTCGCATTACTGGGCAGTTAATATCAGCATCAAGGGCAAATAAGGTCTTGAGCTGTATTAA
>CM044432.1:5594426-5606222 GCA_024363595.1 Xenopus borealis | reverse complement strand
TTGGCTGCTTATTAACCTCAGTGTGTATATAAGGGTACCTTAAAGGGGTGTTCACCATTAAGGTAACTTTTAGTATGTTACAGAATGGCCAATTCTAAGCAACTTTCAGTTGTTCTTCATGATTTATTTTTAACAGTTGACCCCATCTAAAAAGCAAATCCTCTGTAAGGCTACAAATGTATTTAGTGCTAATTTTTATTCCTCATCTTTCTATTCAGGCCCACACCTATTCATATTCCAGTCTCTTATTCAATTCAGTGCAGGGTTGCTAGGATAATTTGGACCCTAGCTACCAGATTGCGGTTATTGAAAACTGAAGAGCTGCTGAACAAAAAGCTAAATAACTCAAACACCACAAATAATAAAAAATGAAAACCAAATGCAAATTGTCTCAGAATATCACTCTCTACATCATACTAACAGTTTTCTCAAAGGTGAACAGCCCCTTTAAAGGCTAACCGCTAATTACATAAGTGGTGTGCTCCAGACCTGCTAATTGATAAGGATAGTCTCACTGGTAAGCTCTCTTAAAATACTTCCTATGTAAAGCTTTTGCACAGTAAACCATGTCTTACTTCTGCTGATAACAAGAGTAGTCACACGATTCTTATGACAACATGTCAAGTGAACCTATGGGCAGGTGGGCAGTGTGTAAACAGAACATTTATGATTCCCCTGGCATTTGCACAATCATGCTGTAGCCCTTAAAGGGGTTGTTCACCTTTGAGAACTTTTAGTATGATGTAGAGAGTGATATTCAGAGACAATTTGCAATTGGTTTTCATTTTTTATTATTGACAGTTTGAATCCTCCTCCTGTTTCTGCAAACACAGACTGCAGTAGGCGGGGCTTCCTTTCCCTCGTCTGCCACTTCCACTTCAACAGCTGGGGGGTGGTGGTGGTGCGAAGTGGATTGGATGGGGGAAGAGGGAGCCTGCCCAGCCAGCACAAAAAAAGGCAGCCCGTCCAGCCAGCACAAAAAAATAATGTACAAAAAAAAAAACAGTCAGTGGCTCCGGTGGGCCCCGAGGGGGAGTGGGCCCTGGTGCAACTGCACCCCCTGCGCCCCCGGTAGTTAAGCCACTGTATTTTTTATTAACTGTTATTTTATAGTAAGGGGGTATATTTAAATACTGTGGTTTCATTTTTTATACATGTTTTTCTGTTTTTGGTGCTAAATAGCAAAGTTTGGTGTGCTATTGTGCTTACAGCTTAAGTTTGTCACAACCTACTTTACTTTGCAGTTAATTTTCCCTCAGTTTGAGGGGATGGGGTTTGATTAGTTGCACTTGACTGTATAAATAAAACCTCTGGGACTCCAGTGGAGCTTGCTCTAGTGTTTAGCTGTTAAGTGTTTGCTCTTTAAGTGGGGGATCTGTAAGTGGAGTTGCAAACACCAGAGTTATCAGGGGATCTGATAAGTGGAGTTTCAAACCAAAGGAGGTTCAAACTAGGTCAAAAGTTTGTTCCAACCCCTAATTTTCTTTTTAATTATTCCTGTTTTGATTTGTAACTGGGATAATGAGTGCTAGCAAGATTGAAGGTCTGACCCACAGTCTGCCATATTACATGTGGCGAAGTTTTTTTTCACACGTGATGCCATTCACCTCTATGGGCGTTGTTTCCTATTATGTTGTAGGTGAACTACAGCTAACTATGAGACTAGACATAAGACCAACTCATAATACTATCCAGAATGTGTGCACATGATCAGTTCCACATCTATGGCTAAACCTATTATCTAGCAGTAGAACTATAACTAAGCACATTATTAAGACACTGGCGAATAAATTCGCGAAACGCCAGCGAAATTTCGCCTGGCGAAAAGTCGCCAAAAAAAGAACGAATCGCGCATCATTTTCGAAAATGACGTGATGCGCCGAAGTCGACGCGACGCGTGTCAAAAGCGTGCCGCGACTCGTTTTGCGAATTTTTCACCAATTCGCGAATTTCTCTGGAAATTCACAAATTTTTCAGCCAAACTGGGGAGATTCGCCCATCACTATTCCCCATTCATTCATATACTGTACAAAGTAGAAAATATGCTGATAGGCATTGCCCTTACTAGTGACCATGAATAAAGAACAGCCTTCCCCTATGTTTCCCTTTCTAGATCATTAGATAAAATACATATTATTATGTTTCTCAATTGGTCAATATTGCTATGTCATCAAAAGTGATAAAATGGCTTATTGGCCTAGGATTCACTATCACCAGATAATAAGTATACTGTGTCAGGTCACTAAATAGACATATATTAATTTATATTGATGCTACTTTCATAAAAAGTATGTTTCATTCAGTTTATTGACTTCCCATGAAATCGTTAAATGTTCTGCTTAACACTTGGGGATATGTTTGACTTTATTTGATCTGTAATAAATGACTGAACTGAACTGACAAAATAGTCTTATGATAATAGGTATGTGACATTTCCAACGTTGTACTAGACCATGACAATGTCCAGTGGCGTAACTACTCCCTGGTGGGCCCTGGTGCAGGATGGGCACCTGGGCCCCCCTGTCGTGCCCTTACCTCTATAAATCCCATGCTGGAGTGTTGATAGCATGTGTGCTGTAAAATGTCATCCTAGATAACTGCCTGCCATAACCATTATCATGGCTCTGATGGGCCCCAAGGGGGTGGGGGACCTGGTGCAATTGCACCCTCTGCACCCCTGGTAGTTACGCCACTGACAATGTCACTGTCAAACAGAATTCTCAACAAACACTTTTTCAAGTCATTTCAAAATGACCTCAAATTAACCAGGTTTCCTCAGATTATCCTATTCCTATTGTCACTTTACATTTAGGGGCAAATTTATGAAATTCACGTCAAATGATCGAAGTTCGATTGAAATTCGATCGAACAACGACCGTACCAATTTTTCGTGAAATCGCAAAGTGAATTTTGGTCTATTCGATCATCGAATATCAAATAGATAGATAAGATTGAATAGATCTAATGATCGGACATATTCGACTGCCTACGTCGGCAGATTGAACCTACCAAATTGCAATAGAAGCCTATGAGAAGCTCCCCATAGGCTTCAGTGACTTGAGGGCCGATTTACAAAATACACATGTATTCATGTGAATAAAATCGAATTCGATGGAATATTTGATCATAGGATCTATTCCATTGGTCGAATATGCAAATTAGGCATATTCGATCATCGAATAGCGAACGATTGAATGATCAAATAGATTTGAATGATCGAATATTCGATAATTCGATCAGCGAAGGATTTAACATTTTTAAATTATTCGATTGCTTACTTCACCAGATTGGACCTACGGAATTGTAATAGAAGCCTATGGGAGACGTCCCATAGGCTTCTGAGGCTAAGTCCTGATCATCGAATGATCGATGATCGAATAAAAGGGTAGCATAAAACTATTCGATTAGCATTCGAAAATCAAATGCTAATCGAATATCGAATAAAAACTAATTTATTTTGGGGAATAATAGTAAATTTGCCCCTAAGTCCTGCTCGAATACCATTACAATCGGAGCATTCAATCGTTCGAATCATACAAATTTTTCGGACTCTCAAAGGAATTTTACGTTTTTTTTCGTGAAATCGAACGATAGGTATCTGATCGTACGAATTCATTGAGAAATCGGATATCGAGCAAAATGATAGCCTAAAACAATTCAACAAGCATTCAATGGTCGAATGCTTATCGAATTTCGAAATTGGTCGAATATATTTTGGGGAATAATAGTAAATTTGCCCCTAAGCGATGGATTTTCATATTTTGGATGATACTGTTAAAAGATGCATTTTATAAAAAAGAATTCTTCTGCTTAACTCCTGGAGACATGTTTGACTTTATTTTATCTGGAGTGAATGATTGAAGTGACAAAAAAGTAAGTCTTTTGATCTTAGATAGGTGATATATGCATTTTCTTATGATACAATGGGTAATTACCAAACAGAATTCTTATCAAGCAGTCCTCAAATGTATAAGGAAAAAAAATAATTAGCTCAGAATGGCCAGGCTTCTTGAAATTTTTCTTTTTACCATTTTTGCTTTAGAGTCAGTGATTTTAGTCACTGGCTTTTCATGTTTTTAAATATAATAATCATCACCAATAGGAAACTCTAAAAATAGTTTTGTTTAACCAGTGTCGGACTGGGATGCCAGGGGCCCACCTAAAACCTCAGACCAGGGGCCCACTTTCAGTACTATTATTCTTCATCTCCTCAATCAAATTCTATTCTCCTAGTTTGTTTTCTTTACATACTATAATCAATTATTCCATCTATTTAGCCTCTTTGTTCTCATAGAAATAGGGAATGAACATGAAATAGGCCAAATGTTTAGCAGCATAAGGGCCCACTGACACCTTGGCCCACCGGGAGTTTTCCTGGTATTCTAGTGGGCCAGTCCGACACTGTGTTTAACCACATTCATCCCACCTGATCTGTGTAAATCAGTCTACTTTTTTTCTGACAATTTTTAAGAATTACATAAAATTACAATTACATAAAATTACATTACAAAATGCAGTATATAAGATAAATTGCTCAACCTTTTGTTTAAATGAAACCACCCTTAATTTTAATTTATCTAGAAGATCAAAAAGTATGAGGTTGTGTCTGTTTTCCTCAGAGGGCATTTTTTTCCTAATTCCAAAACAGCAAAAAGGGCTAATCCAGGGGTGTCCCTGGAATCTACCGGTAGACCTTTAGTGGGTAATCAGTAGATCTTAAGACACTGTCAATAAACCGCTTGACTAAATTACCCTTCTGATTTCCTTTCAGATATTTATTCTGTTAAAGTTACATAAGAAATAGTTGTTTATTAAATATAGCAATATAAATTCTCTTAGAAATTAATATAATATTTAAGTAATATTTTCCATGGAACAGAATGCTAACAGTGATATTATGGATACAGATCATAATGGGAAAACATCACTAAAAGTAGACCCAGCAGTATGGGCACTCCTGTGCTAGTCCCTGGATCGACTTTATACTAAGAGGCGTTCAAATTCGATTTGGAAACTCACAAACTGAAATTTGAGTTTGCAAAACAAAGAACTATTTAGCACAAAATACTTGAAAAGCTCAAACGTACACATTCTGAATCTAAGCAATGTTGAGTTCATTAACAAGTCCATACAGGATGCTGCCACTTTGCAGAGTGATTTGTCTAAGTTGGGAAACTGGGCAGCAAACTGGAAAATGAGGTTCAATGCACTTTGGCAAAAAAAGTTATACACTAAATGGCAGTGTGTTGGGAGTTTCCTTAAGTGGGCTTTTTATAGATAACAACTTGTCTAATTCTGTAGTTACTAAAGCAAATAAAGTTCTGTGTTGCATACAAAAGGGCATAAACTCAAAGGATGAAAACATAATTATATCTCTTTATTGATCCCTAGTAAGACCTCATCTGGAGTATGCAGTGCAGTTTTGGACTCCAGTACTTAGGAGGGATGTAAATGAGCTGGAGAGAGTGCAGAGACTAAGTGCAACTAAACTGGGCATCCAGCAATTTCTGATGTATCTGCCAGCATAAACATTTCAACACTCATTTTACCTTAGAATGGAACCTTATTTCTATTTGTACTTGCTGAACATATCTAGTGGTCAATAAGCATGCGAGAATTTATTATATAGCCTGCTAATAGCTATACAGTTATCAGACTTCCACATAATTGTTTTCTATTCTGTTCTGCTCTATATATTTGTATTGTATATTAGCTAGAAAGCCAAGGGAAGCCTTGGAAGGAAACCCAGTCTTACTGGCATGAAAATCACCATGTTCATAAATACCTTAGCTAAAGCTTACCCACTGGGTTTCAAAGCACAGCCAGGGCAGTAGATGATGAGATCTCAACTAAAGGAAAGTTTAACCCATACTTGGGCACATAAATATAGGTCAGGGTTTGCTTGTCCATATATGTAATTCCAAGGTGGAGCATCGAGGATACCCTTATATACTTTTTATGTAAAACACTTGCAAACATACACACAGTATCAACAGCAGAATTATGAAATTTAGATCTATAATATCCAAATGCCTTTTTTTAGATGCTTATACCAACAAATTCCTCTCTAATGTTTCCTTAGTACACGAACGTTAGTTATGAACAGTATAAAAATCTAATCTGAGTCTATCCTGCATCTCATACCATGCTTCAACTTTAGCTGACAAGGTTAATTGCTTTCAAGCCATATTTGATCCTGGATTATCCTTTATCCCACATGTAGAACCTTTCAAAGTCTATGTTGTAAACAACATTGACAAAATATGCTTGTTCATCTGTCATGATAAAAACTTCAACCTCCTTCTTATTTTATCACCAGTCATCATTTCTATAAAATATAGTTCACACCAGAATCTAAAAACACTATACAAGTCTGAAAATAATTATACTCGTAAGATCAAATATTTTAGTATCTTAATAAAAACCCTTCTCCTTTAAAATCCAGTGAAATCCATATCCTATGCCAAGCAATTTGAAAAAGAATGTACAGGTTTTTTTTTACCTAATTTTTTTTACACCTTTTGTTGTCCTTTTCAGATGTATATAATCCAAGTTTAATGATTTTTTTTAAAGATGTGGAACAAGTATAAAGAAGGTAAATTATCTAGTTATTGTTGACTATAGTAAAGTAAGGTGTATCATATAACTTGAAAAATTAACATCTGCCTTAATTAGATTCATTCTACCATTAATTCCTCTATGGGTTTCAGCTAATACCTACCTGAATAAGTTCAACTGAACCATTGTGATTGGATTTTGGTGACTGTATTACCTTACCTTGTTTAAAATCATGGGGAATTTCCTACCGCTCCATTTAATTTTTAAAAACTTTCAAAATGACTCAGCCAGCCCAATTGCTTCAGCAATTGATCAAATTTTTACACAAGCATTTTACATCCCACACAATAGTAAAACTATTAACTCAAATTGAATTTGATTTGAATTTGATCAAACTCGATTTGAGTTTTTTTCTCAGAAAAAAACTTAAATGTCAGGCTGAAAACATCTCCAAATTGATACATGCACCTCTCCTATTGACTTAAACAGGAATTTTTCCGGTTTTTAGGTGGTGAATATTCAAATTAGAATTCTTAAAGGGACAGAGTATGAAAAATGATCAAATCCAATCGGGTTTTTTAAGCTTATATATTATTACATTTTCCTGAAATGTTGCTTTGCGTGTAAAAATATGATTTTCACATTTTTTTTTATCTGATTTTCATGAATTTAATGATTTTTTTAAAATTTTCACCTGAAAACTCCAAAAACTTTGGGATATTGCACGAAATCCAGTGCAAATCAAAGCATCCTACTTCTCCTATTGACTTATATGCAACCTCGACAGGTCTGAGATGCCGAGTTTTCAGATTCAGACTTTTCCATCCTCAGGGCTTAATAAATTCCAAAAAATGCGTGATTTTTTAAAAGTCTGATTTTATAAAATTTTTGTGATTTTGTTTTAGTAAATAACCCCCTTAGTTTGCTATACGTATATTGTACATTTAGACATACGGTATTGGATGCCATAGGGAAGAATTCCAGGAAATACACAGCACTGAGCACTGAGCCTTGCTGATTGAGCCATATTAAACATCTGTGTGCATACATGCAACGTTTAACCTTCTTATTGCATATTAAATGTAAGTTGATTACAGGCATTCAGAAAACTGTGTGCTCAGTATACAAATATATTCACATCACACTCAAGTTTGTATATTTATTTATTTCCCTTTACAATTAATTCTAAACACAAGATGTAAGCCTTTCCATAAAGAGTTGATCCCAGCAAGAAATATATGCAGTAAAAAAAGGGAGGGGAAAAATATAATTTATGCAAGCAAGTGTCTGCATTTATAAATTCTCATAAATATTCATTTACATGTTCCTAATTTTAGAGAACAGAAGTGAATGAACTGATTAATCAATTGATTGTATTTGATTGAGCCTTAAGCAAAAAAAATAGAAATATTTTACTAAGGCAGCATGCTAATTTCACTACTGATTAACATCCATGGTTTGTGCATAGTTTGTGCCCAGGAAAGCAGATAAAGCCACAACAGAGTGATTCATCATCATACAACACAACTTTAGTTTTATTTGCCCCCAGAGAGCTGATATTAATATGAAGCATCTTACATTAACAGTAAGATGAAATGCCTACTTAGATTTTAAGCAGAACCTTTCAAAAGGGTTGTTTTGCTACTGAAATTATTTGAGCCAGGGCCCATATCTGTGTCCTTGTATTTTAGGCAAACAATCCATTCTTTTTTGTAAGAAATGAAAAGCAGAGCAGGGAGAATCCCTTCCAACCTTTTCCACTTTTCTCTGTCCCAAGAAAGAGCATTTTTTTTTCTGAGACCTCATTTTAGTTGTTTCATTTCATATTTCAATTTTTTTAACAGAGCATTTAAAAACACAAATCTACCTGCTTTTATACCCTCTAAGGGTATAAAAGTCACTTCTAAGGTGACTTCTAATAACATTTTACATTTTATTAGGGATTATATAATTGATTATAATGTTCATCACAGGCCTCCTCACATGTGGCTGTGGCTACTGCAGCCTGTATGAGGGTACTATCGGTATGGGCCTCAGTTCCTCTCCCTTCATCTCCTCTACTTTGTCCATTCCCCTCCTCTGTGTCTCCTCACCATTTCTAATTTACTGAACCCCTTCTTCTCTCCATTGTACTTCCTCCCTTTGACCTTCGTTCCCTCTCTGGTCCTTTTATAATCATTCCTTTTCCCCTCTACAATCCTCTCCATCCTTAAAGCATTGTGGGGTGGCAGTGGTAGCAAGCAGGAAGGTGGCCAACAAATGGAGAGGCAGGCTGTTGGAGGCTATTAGCAGTGGTGGTCAGAGAAAGGTAAATCAATGGCTTCCTTAGAATGGGTTTGGTTAGGGGGTTGCAAAGGCCACAGAAAGTAGTTTAGGTCTCAGGGATTGGGAGTGTCAGGGGTGGTGGTATTTATAAGGATATAATTTGCATTTTGACCCATATCTGTAGAATGAATGAATTAAATGTAGGAAGGTAGTGCAGAATCCTTGCACTTTTCCAGCAATTCCCTGTAATGGAGCAGACACATTGTCTGTATCTGTGTGATGTAAGCTGTTACCTAACAACTGCACAATGATCTCAGGGCTGACTCAATATAGTAGTTGGGAAGTGGCAGTCAGGAAGAGGAAGCAGCAGAGCCTGGCAGAGAACAGACTGACAGAGAGAACCATGCGGTGGTGAGACATCAGCGTGCTGCCAGTGGGCCCAAGTAGCTGGAAGGTCCAACCAAAAGCTATACCAGGGTGGCAAATGGAAGGCAGATACTGTGTCTGGAGAGACAGAGCCTGTGAGAGGAGTCCAGACTGGAGGAATCAGCAGGAGATTCCGAAATGAGTATCCAAAGGAGCTGAAGTTATACTGCGCGTCTATAAGTGCGTCACCTGAAGATTTCTTGCAAAGTTTCCTGAAAGACTGGGAAGTTAGGATTGTCATCAGTTCTATTAAAGGAGCACTTGAAGATTTAAGAGACTGTGGGGCAAATTCACTAAAGCGCAAAGCATATAACGCTAGTGCTAATTCGCCAGAGTGACGTCAAATTGTAGCTTCACAAATTCACTAACACTGAATCTGGTGAATTTTTGCTAGCGAAGTGCGGCAAACGTTAGCGAAGGTAACGTTAGCGAATTTTCGCCGCTTAGTGAGTTTGCCCCGTGTTTCCTGGGACTGAGGAAACCACTTCCTTTTTTTAGTTAGTGAGCTAGTTTGCCCTGGCCTTAATTTGTTAATAAGACCCCATTGCCACTTGTTAGGACTATTGTATGTATTAGTTTCCCTTTTACTTATATTTACGTCTAGATACAAAGTTATTTAGTTTACCAACTACTGTGTTTAAATTATTTCTGTTTTCCTAGTGGCACCACCCATAGGTGCAGTCTCAGATTCCACAAGGTGAAGGTACTGGGCTAGCGAGTGCCAGGTACCCAGTCTCTCACAATTCCACCACAGAATGGCTCACATTTGTCCAGTGCCATAAGGTAAGTGCCACATGGGGAGTGTAAATATATATATATACACGAAGATAGCATCAGCACTCATGAATCAGAAGGTTGAATGTGCCTGGGTGCAACAACCGGCAAAGATAATTATGGCAAAAGAAGAGGATCCGCATGCACAGGACTTAGATATAGTGATGGGCGAATTTCCCGCGTGCGACTCGTTTTTTTTTTGGCGAATTTTTTTTGCCGAATTTTTGCTGGCGTTTCGCGAATTTATTCGCCAGCAGCGAATCGCGGGAATTCGCCCCTGGCGAATAAATTTGCCCATCACTACTCATTGAGAAAGGTCAGATTGCTGACCGAAACATCAGGTCTCCCACCTATTGGAAGAATAAATCTTTTTGAACTTATCTAAGTCCTGTGCGTGCGGATCCTCTTCTTTTGCTATATATATATATATATATATATATATATATATATATATATATATATATATATATAAAAAGAAAGGCTGTTGCACTCAAGGGACTTGCTTGAAAAAATGCCAAAAAGTTTTATTTAAATCAACGTTTCGACCCTCACTGGGGCCTTTGTCAAGATAATTACAAACAACTAATAACATCCTTAAATAGTCACACATGTGTACATACCCACCCCCTGACCGCCCCCACCGTGGAATGTCCATTTTCCAATTGAATCCCATGATCCTTGTTCTGTGTCAGGTGCTGCCAACTAGAGGTGAAAGATAAAAATAACCCCAAATGTTAAAAACATCTAGAGAACCCTTAAAAACAATTTTATTGTTCTTCAAGGAAGGAGACAAAGGAACAGTATTCGTTTAAACCTTTAGGAGAGATGGTATTTAATTTCTTTATCCAAAAAGTTTCTTTTTGTGATAGGAGGCGACAGGGGTCGCCCCCTCTTCGGGGTTGGGGAATAGTATCAATTCCCATGAATCGGAATGTTGGAGGTCCGTGGCCTTTTTCTAAATAATGCTTATATAGAGGAATATCAGTCTGGCCTTTTTCAAATGCTGCCCTCAGTGCTGATCTATGGTTGCCCATCCGTACTCTTATGGTATTCTGAGTTTTCCCCACGTATGTCAAGCCACAAGGGCATATTATAATATAAACAACGTGGGTGGTCGTACAAGTTATGCGTTGTCGAATTTCTATTGATTTACCTGTATGGGGGTGGTAAAAATTTCCTCCTGTCATCATATTTCGACAGGTGGTGCAGCCAGCACATTTATAGCACCCGTTTTTAAGGGGTGCAAATTGGAATGGGGCTATATTGTAACATTTAAGGGGATCAGTGGGCATTAGAATATCTTTTAGATTCTTACCTCTTTTGTATCCCCATAATGGTTTTTGTTTGATGGCATTGGGCAAACCGTTGTCGCTTGCCAGTATCGACCAATTTTTGTTGACTATTTTCTTTATTAATGGGGACCCTGAGTTGAATTGTGTAGTGATCACTGTCCTCTCTAAGTTATTCTGTTTATCCGGCGTGGCATAATGCTTATATTGTAATGCTCTATTTAAAGCAGCAGAAAGGGTGGTATTGTTATACCCCCTTTCTAGAAAACGGTTGTAGGTGTCCTGGAGCTGTTTGTCTCGCATATTTGTAGAGGAATTATTACGTATCACTCTCAGAAATTGAGAAAAGGGAACACTATTTTTAGTGGAAACCGGATGAAAGCTATTGTAATGTAATATGGTGTTTCTGTCTGTTGCCTTACAATATAGTTTATACCCCAATCTGTTTTCCTCCAAGAAAATTGAAACATCTAAAAATTCAATT
>CM044432.1:5555693-5591307 GCA_024363595.1 Xenopus borealis | reverse complement strand
TATATATATATATATATATATATATTGTAAGAGAATATATATATATATATTGGAAGAGAAGCACTGGGAAACAGGTTGATCCAGTGTATGTTTCCCCTAGATTTCTGGGGATATGTGTGGTAACCTCAACAAATGTCAGTTTTGCAATGGGGAAAAATAAAAAGATTTGTTTTACTATTGTTCAGCTTAAGCAAAAGCTGGCTTATGAAGTCCTGGACTTAATGGACAAAAGTGGGGTGAACCCTCCATTCCAGGAGGCCGCAACAGGGGAATTGAGTTCCCAGACAGTAGCTGCATGGTAATTAGGCTGCCACTGCACATGGGTGGGTTTCATACGAAAGTGAGCTGGGTTTTTCAGTGAGAGAACCTTGGGGAAAAGCAGGAGCTGCTGATCTATGTTCTGACTATGTAACTATGTAAGTGTGAAAAGCTTATATTGTGCATTTTGCTTTGGATGGGATCGGGGCTCAAGACCCTTATCCTTGGTTAGGCAGGGAAGCAACTATTGTATTAGTTAAAGCCGGACAGGCTTAGGTTTTTTAGTTTTCTGTATTTTTTCACTCTTTGAAAGCTTCCAATAAAGTGGCCAAAGACCAGTTATGTTCAACTGATCTGTCTGTGCCTCTGTTTTGGAGTGTCTGGAAGTGTAAACAAAAGTCTATTCCCCACTGAGACCACGATCCAACTACCTGAAATTGCTATAATATATATAAAATTATATATTTCAATACTGTAAATAAATACAAATTTGAATTTGAATGTCAACCATGGAAATAGCTCTAATCAATACTTCACCACCTAAAACTTTCCATGTTCGTGTAGAAGTCAATGGCAGAGGTCCGTTTGAAGATGTTCCATTTGAAGATGTTAATAGCCTTCCTGACATTCCTGGAACACTCAATTCAAATTCGATTCATATGTTCGGGTTGTTCCTATTCAATCAAATTTTAGAAATTTTGAACTTCTTCATAATTAACTTCCAATTCAGGTTATGAGTATTTGAATATTTGAGTTTATCAGAGTTAAAAAAAAATTACATAACTCTAAAATTCGACCTTTGATACATAAGCCCTTAAGTGTAAATTCATAAATTAAAAATTCCACCAGAACAAACAAACTGGCAAAATGTAAAGAGCAGCATTAATCCTTTTCACATTTTATTTATTTTAGGAAATCCTGCCAGAGCAATTTTCTTTGGCTTCTGTAAAACCCTGGTTTAATTAAACTGGGCTAATGTACAGTACACAAGATTTCCTATGTAAAACTATATAAAAGCAAGTCTAGTGTGAAAGTATTAGAGCAGGCAGGAGCAAGAGCAAGAGTAAGCTCCTGCTTTGGAAAGATAAATGTGACTGAGGCTTAGTTTTTTTTTCTTTTTATTTGGTATGCTACACAAAAAACATGTCTTTACCCTGTTATATTTCACTGTGACATTATGATCATAAAAATCAATATATCTCACAGATGAAAAAAAGGGTTTTCTTTTAATCTTTGTAGATGCTTGTTTTGATTACAGTGAAGAATGATTGATCCCCAGTCTGACAGCAGTCACATTTAGAGGTCACAATGGCATTCTTTGGCCCAAAAACTCCCATGATTGCTGATGCTGCCACTCAAATTAAGAACTTGACACACAATTTACTTGGAAATTATACAGAATTCAGGTGTATAGTTATATTATTGTTATATATTGGTGTCTGAAAAATAAGGTGATCTACATGTTCATACCATTTTGTAAATTGATATATGAATGTTCAAATACAATTACATTTTGGTATTGACATTTTCACTTGAATGCATATATAGCATGATGTGAATCTATGACAGCTAAGAGTCTGTCTGACACTAATTGGAAGACCTTAGACAATGCATAGCTGAATACCAGATTTACCAATTTATGAGCTTGGATGGGTTCCAAATGTGTCTATATCTACCTGTGTAGTTGGTATGACTTTACATAGTAGTTTGTACAATATAAACATATTAAAAATGCAAAGATCTTGGTACAGATTGTATAATACAAGTTACACTATCTAGTGATTCATTTTAACGTTAAAGTTAGTACATTTCTACACATAGGCAAGAATTGTTTAACAATTTATGAGCTTGGATGGGTTCCAAATGTGTGTATATCTACCTGTGCTGTTTGTATGACTTTACATAGTAGTTTGTACAATATAAACATATTAAAAATGTAAAGGTCATGGTATAGATTGTATAGTACAAGTTATACTATTAACCTTAAATTTAGTACATTTCTAGAACATAGGCAAGAATTAATTGTCTGATCTAAGCATCATTACAGAACATGGGCTAGCTCATTACAGTATGTGCTATATTCTGCAAAAGAATGTACAGGTATGGGATCCGTTAATTGGAAACCCATTATACAAAAAGCTCTGAATTACAGAAAGGCTGTCCCCCACAAACTCCATGTTATCCAAAGAATTAAATTTTTTTTAAATGTACCTTGTAATTGATATTATTAATCCTTATTGGCAGCAAACCATCTTATTTGGCTTATTTAATATCTAAATAATTTTATAATAATCCAAATTATGGAAAGATCCATTATCTGGAAAACCTGAGCATTCTGGATGATAGGTCCCATAATTGTACAACCACATACAGCCTATTAATGAAATACATACTAAAAATGTAGAAAAAAATACACCGGGTGTAAAAAAAAAAAATTGTGTATGTTTAAAAAACAGTTATTTTAGTCAAGTTTGACAGTTGAAGTGATATATTATTAAGCAACATTGGTGTTGGAGGATACAAAGGAAATACATGGAAGCATGTTCTTTACTCACTAAGAATATTCATTGATAATTATATTTTTCCAATGATCCAGTTTTTAGGTGGTAGTTTTTTATAAATAGGGTTGTTAAAAAGTCTTTCTTGTGTGTGGGGGGATGTGTGTGTTTTAAATGGTTAGTTCACTTTTTGTATGTTAAAGGGCCTGTTTACTATTTATTTTACTATTTCAAAAATCTATAAAAAAATCTTGTTTCTATTTCTTAAAATGTTTTTAAGGATTTGTTCAGTGCAAAAACCAAAAAAAAGTTAATCAAAATTTTTTTTGAGATCCTATCAAAGTCAAAGGGAGTTGTACTGATTCCAGTGGGCTTTTTTTCATCAGTTTGGAATTTTTTGGAAAACTAATTTTTTGAGGTTTTAGAGGTATTTGTATTTTTATCAAACTGTTCAGTGCCCTTTTTCATTCATGCTTTTTAAAATCAGATTTTTTTAATAAATTCCATGGCACTTTTGGTTTCAAAGAAAGTTTATTATTGGTTTCAAAAACCTCTAAAGTCACAAAAATTTGAACGTTGATAAATCTGCCCCAAAGTTTGTCTTAGTTCTAGTAACCTTGTACTGGACTTCCTTATTCCTTATTCCCTAATTATTTGAATTATTCATCTTCCTCTTCTGCATCCTTCCAGCTTTCAAATGGATGTCACTGACCCTGGCAGCCAAAAACATTTTTCAATTCTTGTTTTATTGTTAATCTTTATTCATTATTGTTCTATTCATTCTCTCTCCTGTTTATATCCCAGTCTCTCTTTCAAACCACTGCCTGGTTGCTAAGGTAAACAAGAACCTAGGGACTACATAGCTGCTGCATTGGCAAGCTGGAGAGCTGCTAAACTAAAAATGAAATACCAATTGCAAATTGTCTCAGAATATCAATGTCTGTGACATACTAAAATTTAATTCAAAGGTGAACCTAAATCGATGAACATTCTTAAAATACATTACATGATCAGATTATATTTAATTGAATTATCAAATGATATTTATTTATAATGATATTCCAGTATACATTATGCAAGGGATTTCCACAGCCACCATATATCAATGACGTAATTCCACAGACCACCCCTTATGTATTCATCCCCAACCAGTGGCTTGTGAGCAACATGTTGTTCACTAACCCCTTGGATGTTACTTCCAGTGGCATCAAAACAGGTGCTTATTTTTCAATTCCTGGTTTGGAGACAAGTTTTAGTTGCTTTAAAGCCACATGTACTGCCAAACAGAGCCTCTTGTAGGCTTCCAGAAAAAAATTAAAGCTACCAAAGGCCCATCTTACACTTATGTTGCACCACCAAGGAATATTTTTCATGCTTGCATTGCTCCCCAACTCTTTTTAGACCTGATTGTTGCTCATGGGTAAAAAACATTGGGACCCCTGCCTTTTTATTTGAATATTTAACTTGCAGTCTATGGATGACAATGAAAATGGGGAAGATAGAGGAAGAAAACTGAAAAATAAAAAGAAATTATAAAAAATATAAAATTATAGGAAATATAAAAAGAATTAAAAGAAAAAAATAGGAACATGAGAGTATGAATTAATGAGAATAGAGAAATTAATTTCTCAATATTAAAATATTAATTGTATTTGAGACTTTGTTGGTTCTCCAGTTCAGAAATGTCCTGTTTTCTCAATTTGACTGGGGTGGATTCTATTTAGATATATGATTGTCTATACTATGGAATAGTACACTTTTAAACTGTATATTCCTAAATCATATTTAAAATGTTGGGAGTTAGGTTTAAAAATATAAATTCATTTTTGAAGCATTGGGGTCATTTGGCAACTGTTACTAACATCCATAAAAATCAGCCTTAAGAAGATAAAGTTATGTTCAAGTCTATTTTAATACAACATGGATCTATTTACTTTTTGAAAAGGTTGGCAGTGTTAGCAAGGCATAGAAAAATGGTTTTCCGGGACAAGAAAATGTATTGACAAAAATAAGCATAGTTGTCAAGAGAATAGTTTATTAGGAAAATAATCCACAAAATCTATAAATATTGACTGATGCTGAAAAGACAACAAAAATAAGTTTGACCTTTGAATTTGTCTTGCATGAACAGAGCAAAGTGTATAGTCTCCAACAAACTTATCAGACTTATTTTATAATTAATATTTTGTGGTAACTGGAGCTTGGAGGTAACAGATTTGACATTTACAGTGGTTTCAAAATTACAATGCAACATATAACATGGACAACAGGAATACTTGGATAAAAAATAAAACAACAATTAATACTCTTGTAATAGATGAAGGGCTTTAATGCTCCTCTCATATAAGTCCCTTGATATTCCCATGGCCTAAATCCTTCTAAATATAAGGTTGATGGCCTAGAGATAATTTTCAGGAATCAAGGCACAAGTTGAATGTGCTTTCTGCAGTTTAAATGTGAGATATTGATTAAACCCACCTTTATTTTGTTGGTAATTCCTGACTGCATTTATTTATTAATAAGTGTAATCCTTAAGATTATATCTACAATAGTATAAAACTATCAATTACTTTTATTAAATGAGACATAACAAGCATATTCCCCCTCCAAATGTCTTCCTCTTACATCTTCAACTGCACCAATGGGGAGCATCGCAACTCCACTGTCTCTGTACCTAGCTAAAATATGCAGAGTAGTGCAGCAAGGTCTTATTTTTTGTGACTGAAGACACAGGCATGCACAGTTGAAGCCAGGAATGGATCGGCACATACCTCACTGTAAAACCGACAAAGAAGAAGATCAGAAGCATTTCAAGATGGATTCTGCCAATCCCGCTGCACAACTCTGTGTTTTCTTGCCATATATATATATAGAAAGGTGTATTTATAAGACTCTCTAGTTGAGCAGTTCAGGGGGAAGCCTTTGGAGGGGTTGTCACAAGGCTTTCCTTCTCCAGATTTATACCATATTTGTTTTTAATCCTACAAAATATAATGTTATTTTGTAAAAAAGGATCATTATAATGGTGCATGGTGTGTGACTAACTGATGTATCTATTTGGAAGAACTGACCAAGTTGATTCCTTTAATTAATGATTAAGATCTAACCATAGCAGGAACAATTAACCAGACAAGTTTTTGGTTATATAACTAACTTTATTGCATTAAACCATAAGTCTGGAGCATTACCACTTAGAGAAACACACACAGGCCTATAGGAAATATCTAATCGGGGTAACAATGATCACCATGTAAATTATAAGGCATCCAGTCAGAAACAAATGAACAATTTTCTTCTTGTGGCACTTTTATTTCTGTTGTCTAGGGAGCTGTGATAAGTAGATATTAGAGCTTCCTCCTGTGCTTGGTCTTAAAGGAATTGTTCAGTATAAAAGTAAAAACTGGGTAAACAGATAGGCTGTGCAAAATAAAACATGTTTTCAATATAGTTAGTTAGGCAAAAATGTAACGTATAAAGGCTGGAGTGACTGTAAGTCTAACCTAACAGAACAGAACACTACTTCTTGCTTTTCAGCTCTCTTTTGTTTACACTGACTGGTTACCCTGGTTACCAGGCAGTAACCAATCAGTGACTTGAGGGAGGGTCACATGGGTCATAACTGTTGCTTTTGAATCTGAGCTGAATGCTGAGGATCAGTTACAAACTCACTGAACAGTTATGTCCCATGTGGCCCCCCCTCAAGTTGCTGACTTACTCAGATTTAGAGAGCTGAAAAGCAGGATGTTATGTTGTATTCTGTTATGTGAGACATCCACTCATTCCAGATTTTATACATTACATTTTTGGCTAACTAACTATATTAGAAACATTTTTTATTTTGCACAGCCTATCTATTTACCCAGTGTTTATTTTTACCCTGAACTGTTCCTTTAAATAGTGCATAGCCGCTCCAGGTATATAAGTCTGGGTGACACCACCTAAAAAACTAGGTGTGTTAATAGCTCTTCATAAACTGTCTCTCAGTCTTAATGGAGACACTTCAAAGAATGTAAAGTGCTTACAACCTACCTAACATTTTTTTTGTATCCAAAACTTCTTTCTTTTTCAGATGTTTACATATAATTTTGTGTTAACACTACATGAATGCTATATCTTATCTCTAGAAATCTCTGCCCCATTATGAACAAATCTCGTCTTTCCCTTTGCAGTAATATTCAGTTTATTTCTGTCTATATATTAAATCTGTTGGTCTTGCTTGTCAAAAACTATCATGGAATTCTTTAAATAGTGAGGTTAAAAGCTTTAATATTATTATTATGCATTTATAAAGTGCCTACACACTCCATAGTGTTTTATGATAGATGGGTATATACATCAGGTTTTTTTAAAAAATTTTATGCGTGCAACTTTTTTCTCCCATTGGAGTCTATGGGGTGTCATTTTCGCAGCAACACTTGACAAAAATTTGGCTCATCACTAATAACATTTTAAAATAGTTCAAGGGACCTCTGCTAATGACTTCTTCATGACCTTAGCAGGTTTTAGGTGGAGAATGATTGAATTAGAATTGTTTCAAGGGTCGAGGTGTGATGAATCTCACATTCAAATTCAAATTGGTCCTTTTAAATTCGAGTTTTGGCCCCAAAAAATTTTTTACTTCAAATTTACCATTTGAATCTTAGTAAATCTACCCCAAGGTGTGAAATCAGGCAAGAGCAGATCATCATGGGCAAAGTAAGGAATGTGAGCACTGCAGGGGACAGTGGCATATAGTGTATAATGAAGGAATTCTGTGCTAAATTGTCATGGGAGCAGGGCTCTATTTAGGTTCGATGCTGCCCCCCAAAAGGCATGGAAGTCACGGCCCAGCCCCCTACCCCTCACAACCCCCCCCAGCGTTTTCACTGGATTTCCAATGGAAATCTGTGGAAGATCCTGTGCAATGCATAGCTCTAGTAAGTCTTCTATGCGTGCATGTGAAAAGGAATTGAGCAAGATATTGAGGAGCAGATCAATTTAAGAGTGTAACAAGCAGTTTGGTGCAAAGTGCCATGTATTCTGTTCACTGCCCTGCACTTTTATCACAGATTTTTCCACCCAATAACTGAGCATGAGACCTGCATTGTCCACTGTCACATTTGGTAAAGCTGTATTAATGAGGAGCAGATGGGAGAAGGCGAACAGGCATCCCTCGCTCCAGTCCCCTACCTACCATAACTTGTCGTACCTTTATATTTGACTTCTATTTTCAGAGAATGGACAACATGCAAAAAGCCATCCATAAGGACACAAATCTCGGTGACACATTATATTTGGGTATTATAAATAGCTGCATCTGCTAGATACTATATGGGATAGTTTATGTACTTTGCACCTTCCTCCTTAACACAAAACTCTGTACTTTCTACGTACACCTACTTAATGGTGAAAAAAAAAAAATGTGTATACAAGCCAAATATAAGGCTATTTGTTTCTGCTCATATTAATGCTGATCTCTTTCTTGATAAAGGTTAGTCTTCCAGTGAGACAGGCAGGTCTGTAGTCATTTGCGCTATGATTCTAAATAGCCTCATTAAGTGAAATAAAATGCTTAAAGCAGCTCTAGAGAAAAACACAAAATCTATAAAGGGTTTTTTATTAAAATCTAAACATCATTTGCTGTGATAAATCCAAAATTTAATTCAAGACTTTGGCTTTATGTGTATTGTGCTTTAATAGGTTCTTAAAAACATGAACTAAAAGTTTGTTTTAAACAGAATGGAATGTTTTGTTCAGCAGCACTTTTTAACCTATTGCAAATAGCTTGGTAGAAGGGAATGTACAAGGCAGCTGCTGTTCCTATATTATATACTGTAACTTAGTTGGAGGGAATGTCCAATGCAGCTGTAACTGTGGACACCCATAGGTTTTTTGCTCATAGAAGCCAAAAAAATTGCAACATTTGTAAAACACATTAAAGTCTATGGATGACTTTTTTGTTGTGGTGACCTTTTTGTAGCAAAAGACATTAGGGTCTATGGGCAAATTTTTTGCCTACTGAAACTGAAACTATCATATTTTCTGTTGCATGCACAACTTACAGAGTGGCGATTGTTTGCAGTTATTTTCCAAAGCTTTTCACAGACCGCAAAACTCATAAATCCACAAAGAAAACATATATACATTTGCTCATCACTAGTTCCAGAATTCTCTGCCTGTTCTATTTGCTGCCTGATCTGTTTGCTACCTGTCCTGTTTGCTGTCTGTCCTTTTCACTGCCTATCCTGACATTTTTGTCTGAATTTTGACTTAGAGACTGTTATGCCCTCTAGATACCATATTTTGACCTGTTCTCTCATGTCTAGGTTGCCTCTTTATCCTCACCCCCAAAATGCTCAGTGACCCTGACAATAGTAATGTTTACAAATTATGAATGCTACAGTTAAGTAAGTGAACAGGGATTCAATATAAAGCAGAAAAGTAATGAGGGAAGAGGCTAGTTTTTCTAGAAAAGGAAGATACTGGGGATCAAGCAGTTATTTACAAGCATTTTAAAATGTACCTCACAAACTCCAGTTATTGGTAACCCTGGAGGTATCATGAATACTCTAACTGTAGATTAAAGAGACTAGCTTATTGCTTCCTATATATGTCAAGAAAACTTTATAGAAGGTACCATTGTTCCAAGGTGTACACCTATTCACATGAGCCATTTAGAATGGCACCTGGGAGGTTTAAGAAACATATGGAAGATAAAGTAATTTTGTGTCTACCATTATGCAAAATAAGTACTTTCTCAAGAAAAGCACAGCAGTAACAGTTAAATGTATGACTTTGTTTAATTTCCTGTAGTGTTCTAGTAAGTATAAATACAGTCATTCCAAATAAACCCATTACAAAGGTAAAACATTAGGTAGACATTAAAGAAGGGCCATAAAATTAATGTCTTGAAGATGTCTCTTGTGAGGAATGAGGAACAAATGTATTCATACAAATTAAGATATGGATTAGTCATGGTGATTCCCAATATGCAAATTGTCTCTTCATATCAGGTTGGCCTTGACTCACAGAAAGAACAACTTGTGATTCCATCAACAAAAACCATGGAGAATTAAATCAGTTTGTATACACATATTTCCCAATCAAATAATATTGAGAGTGGACATGCTTATTTCCAATGTCCAACTTGTCACCAATTTATTAGTGAATTTTTACCCTAGAAACAAGTTGATTTATGAAGCAAGTGCAAAGTATACAATCTGGGTGTAAAACAACATGTTCTATTGGAATGCAGTGTTTTTCACAAATTTCCAGTGTAATTGCAATGCCTGCAAAGTAGTGCCCACCAAAACTTGAAAGCTATATTTCTATATTAAGCCCAGTGTTATATGTGAGCTCAAAAGCTGTTGTTACAGGCAGGACTTAAAAACACAGTGGTCAGAGCACTGAACTTTTACAAATCACTTTATTTTTAGTGCTGTTATTCTGTGTGCTGCAGTATCACAACATGTTGCTTTACTGTGCTCAAAAATAGGTTTTATAAAACATGATTTCTCACCTAATTGCCCTGCCCACTCATTTGGACGCATTAATGCAGAGAGAAATTGTTAGAAGACAGAAAATCAGACATTCATTTTTAAAATAAATGTTTTGAAACTCTATCACAAAAAAAATTGTGATTTATGTTTTTTCAAATTTTTTCAGGCTTTTTTAATGAAAAGCTAGAATATCTATTAAATATTGTAACTTGTATCACAAAAACATGATTGTAATGAAAATTGTATTCTTGCAAAGAGGACTGTCTAAAAAATTGAAAAATAAGACAGCTTGATTTTAGAAAAAACCCTTTCCATTGATATTTCAGTTAAAGAAACGCAAATTCCAAAACATTGAGATTGTGTTTTCTCAAATCACAGAAACAATTTGATATTCAGTTGAAATACTTCAGACTCCTATATTATAATTCACTCCATCTATTATTTTAAAATATTTTAGGTTGCTATTTTTGATGAATAAACCCCCTCACAGAAACAGATAAATACAATGACAGTGATTACACTGACTGATTGTGTTGGATTGCCACTAAATACATCATTACGAAATGTTTTATTTTAACTCCCCTGTGTTTTTATTAATTTTTTCAAGCATGCAGATATTATACACAAAACAATAAACTCATTCTCACATCCTCATCTGCTTATGAACAACTGTCTGAAATGTAAATGATTTAGTGACATGGTTGAAATTGCCAAACTGCCTAGTACTAAATTTAATGGAGCTTTTAGTCATGCACTTTGCATTTGTCCTATGTCACATTCATGGACCTATTTATTAAAACCGGATATTGAGCTTTCCTTACGATTCCAGAAAACTGCTGCACAAAAACACAAATTTGAATTTAAGTTTTTAGAACTCAAATTTTCAAGATATATAAAATAAAATCTGAATAAAAAAAAATCTAAAACCTGCCAAGCTTTTGTAAACATCAATAAGAAGGTGGATTCCAAATGATCAAACTATTTTATTGATCTTATTTTTTTAAAGCAATTACATTTTTAAATATGGATGGACTAATGTAATTTTTATAGTGATGGATTTGATGGATTTTTTCCCCATGTTTTTGGTTTACATTTTTTCACATATATCCTAGTAAATTAAAGAAAACATTTTGATCAAATATATTCCAAATTAAAAAAAAAATTGCATTAAATTAAGCTTGAATTTGAAAAACTGAGAAACTGATCTTCAAGTGTACCTCTAAGCCATGCAGAAATATAGATGCCAGCAAATTCAACAAATTGTGGTCTGGTCTTAAAAATGTCATGGGAAAACACAGGCTTTGCAAAGTTTGTTGAAATTGTTTTTGGACGAAGAAGGAAATTATAAGCAACACTTGGGATTTTTTGTAAATGCGTGGATTAGAGGAAACATTGACCTGGTCCTTCAGTCATTCATTTTATTATATTTTTGAAAATAGTCATGTGAAGCAAAACCTATATTATATCCAGTTCATTCTTAAATGCTGAAAGTATTTGAAGTAATTGAAAAGTAATTTGAAATTTGAAGCAATATTAAATACGAATAGGAGATGAACGACTGAATGTCTTCTCATAGCTTTATAATAATTGTCTCCGTAATGATTGTGCAAGTCTGTACTGACACAGAGGCACATGAGATTTAAAACAAAGAAAAATAGCTGAAGGAATAACGAAGCAAGTTAAAGTAAATATCCTCACATTCAGTGGAGACAGACTTAAAGTTCTTATTCGCCATGTTTTGGCAGAAGAGGATTATCTACTTAGAAAAGCCTGAGGTTGTACTTCAGGATCATGTTGCTTGGGAATAAAATACTTTAATGTTACCAGACAGAGCACAAAGCAAAGAAAAAAAGTCAAGGTAACATGGAATGAATATATTTCCCAATAAAACAAATAGCTTGTTTTATCCAAAAACAACTTGTTCTATTAAGCTCTCCATTGATGGGATTTTTCTCTTATACTCATCAAAAACCATCATGGTGTTAATTGCAACTATGCACACCATGGCAAACATAACACTGACCCCATTCCCATATTTAACTTATATCTCTGAATGCTTACTGGGGGTCATTTATAAAGTTCGCACATCGCATAATTGTTCGCAAATGTAAGTTTTGCCCATGCTTTTTCCTGAACGCTACAATATTGCACTACTGTGCCCTTCTTTCCGGTTTTTGCGAATTCGCACCGTGAATGAATTTTCACAAACAACTCGCAAACAAGACAGGTCTTTGCGTGAGTACAGGCATTTTGCGAGGTTGTTTTGCGCGAAAATAGCGTTACAAGTAACTTAATTCCGCAATTTGCGAAACAGTTTTGCGAATATTTTCTCCGCCACCAAAGTTGTGGCGCAGAGTGTTAGCAATTTGTGATTTTTGCCATATTTAAAAAGCTCCTATAGACATACGCAATGTGAAAAACAAATTTGCAAATCTGTTTGCACACTTTTATTCAGCTTTATAGATATAACCAGGTACAGGGCAAATATATTCACTCTGCGAACCAATCTGCCCTGTGCAAAGTTTATAAATGACCCCCAGTGTGTTCTTAAATATGAAACAGTATAATTCTGTAACAATGGAGACCTGTAATGCTCCTCATTAAAAACAACGGAAATAACGATTTTTACGTTTTGACAATTTAAAAATGTTTGGCTCTGTTGACACTGTTCTGACTTTTTGCTTCAGTCTCTACAAGAAGTGTCAAATATTTTGGAGTGTTCATGCATTAAGTAACATCGGCTGAACATTGATTCTAAAAAGTACTAAAATACTGTGCAAGCACATTAATCATTACAATTAGATGTAGGTTTGAGACCATTCCAGGTTCAGTTATGTGAATGACACTTCCAATGAAGTAATGGCCTGTACAGAACACATTAACTCAGTGGACAGTAACATCAAGTTCATAAGGGAAGATGTCCACAAGAACAAATTTGCTTTTTTAGACTGTTTGATATCCATCAACTGAAGTATAAAATAAACCCACTCATACGTATCAATATCGATACAGGTCAATTCCCACCATCCGCTGGAACACAAACTAGGTGTCATTAGAACTCTGCACCACAGCAGAAATTATGGCGACTGATACAGAGTCCAAGAACAAGGAGCATACACATCTCAGATGAGCTTTGAAAATGTGTTTCTACCCGTATTGGGCATTTGTCAAAATAACAGCAACCAAGCCCAAAAGAAACAACTGCCCGGAGACACATAGTAGGTGAAACATAGTCATTCCATATGTATGTGTTGGAGAAACTAATGAGTAGAGATGGGCAAATTTATTCTCCAGGGGCGAATGCCCGTGATTCACGAAACGCCAGCGAAAAAAAATTCTCGGAAAAAAAAGTTGTGCGTCTTTTTGACGCAACGCGACAAAAACGACGTGACGCGCATTGAAAATGACGCGACGTGACACGCATCAAAAACGTGCCGCGACTCGTTTTGCGAAATTTTTTTGCAAATTCGCGAATTTTGCTGGAGATTCACAAATTTTCCGGCGAAGCGAAACGGGGTAGATTCGCCCATCACTACTCATGAGGATTTTCAACATATACCACATCCCTGTGTTTTCAAACCTAGCAACACAATGAGACAAACTGGTACACCCAAAGGATCCAACATCTAAAGAAAAACAAAGCAATGTGATATGTATTGTCCAGTGTAGCAAGGAGTACACTAACCTATACATTGGGGAGACAAAACAACTGCTCTCCAAGCAAATGGCTCAATAGAAGGGCGAACTCTACAGGACAAGCCTTGGTTGTACACCTAAAAGACAAGGGACACTCCTTTGATGATAGCAATGTCCAAATCTTGGATAGAGGAGACCACTGGTTTGAACGAGTCATGAAAGAGGCGATTTATGTCAAGGTGAAGAAATCATCCCTGAACAGAGGCTGTTCTATTATCTGTACCCCAATGGTTTCAAAAGACTTTACACATCCATTAATGCAACCTTTACAAATAACACCTGTTTTTAGGATTGCATGACACAGTGGCAATCCTATCACAGTAACTACACAGAATCAACACCTCTGTGAGTTTCAGATGTCACCTCTCTGAAGAGTTGTTGTCTAAGGTGTTTAACCTGCAAAACACAATTTCACTTTCCAACTTAATTTTGTACTTCACTCTTTGCCTCACCTTTTCTAAGATTGGTCCAATAATTTCAATTTGTAAAGTTACTTGCCCTTAAAGGGCAGGGATCCTTTAGGATGAATGACCACAGAGGATTAATTACTTGCCTGCAATATATGGTCCAATCCTCATTATGCACATGTTTTATATAAAGATGTACTGTGAGAAAAAAATTTTGTTCAAACTTCATGGCAGTACCCGGTCAGCAACGTTTCAGGCCTCTCCATGGCCTTTTATCAAGCTTGATAAAAGACCATGGAGAGGCCTGAAATGTTGCTGACCGGGTACTGCCATGAAGTTTGAATAAAGGCATATTTTAACCAATTGGTGCTGTACGTTAAACTTTTTTGGCTGACTAATCCTGGTGGAAGATGGACCACTGATGGTACGTGCACCTACAATTGAATAAGATTGGAATTTTCCAGCTGACTCTATACTACTGAGTATCCAAACATACCAATTTTTATGTCTTCTTTTTAAAGGGGGCCTGTCACCCAGACATAAAAAGCTGTACAATAAAAGTCCTTTTAACATTAAACATGAAAACCAAATTCTTATTTTTTATTACTATCTCAGCCTGGCAATAATAGGCCAGTAAGTTTGACACCTGTGGTGGGCAAATTATTTGTAAGCTTGTTAAGGGATCACATTCAAAATTTGATTTGTCCTAGTGAATGGTATTATGAACAGCAATCAGCATGGCTTTAAGAAGGATAGGTCCTGTCAGACAAATTTGATTGCTTTTTATGATGAGGTAGGTAAGATGCTGGACAGTGGGGGGGCAGTGGATTAGATCTATTTGGATTTTGCCAAAGCATTTGATACCGTGCCCCACAAGTGACTGCTTTCTAAACTAAGGTCTGTTGGGCTTAATGAAGTAGTTTGCACATGGATAGGGAACTGGTTACAGGATCAGTTACAGAGGGTGGTTGTTAATGATATGTTCTCTACTTGGAGTAAGGTTCTTAGCGGGGTCTCTCAGGGCTCGGTATTGGGTCCACATTTATTTAACTTGTTCATTAATGACTAAGGGGAGGGTGTTGTAAGTAACGCATCAGTGACAAACTAGCAATCTGGGCAGCTAAGTGACAAATCAGAATCAATGTTGATAAATGTAAAGTCCTGCACCTGGGATGTAAAAATATTCACTTATACCCTTAATGGGACTGCACTAGGCAAATCCATTATGGAAAAGGACCTTGGAGTCCTTGTAGATGATAAACTTGGCTGTAGTAAGCAATGCGAGTCAGCAGCATCAAGGGCTGTATTAAAAGGGGCATAAGGTCACGGGAGGAGGGGGTCATTCTTTCACTTTATAGAGCACTTGTAAGGCCACATCTAGAATATGCCGTACAGTTTTGGTGTCCACCACTCAAACATGACATAATTGTATTAGAGAGGGTACAGAGAAAGGCAACTAAGTTGGTAAAAGGTACAGATGCAGCCACTTGGATGTGTGTGTTAAATGCATTGTGACTCAGGGTTAATTGAAGAAACTGTGTTATCTAAAGTTATCTTAACTCATTTAATGCATTTAACCTTTTCATTAGCATACCAAAGCACCATTGTTTTCAATGGTGAACTCTTTAATTGAATGGCATGCTGTGACACAATATTCTGTGTTAAGTGGGAAAAATGGGATATCTGAGTTAAGTTATTCTGTGTCAAACACACAATCCAAAGTGGCTTCATCTGTATGGAAAATCTTAGCTATGAGGAAAGACTGGCTGAATTGAGGATGTTCATGCTGGAGAAGAGGCACTTAAGGGGTTATATGATAACTATGTATAAATATATAAGGGGATCATATAATAATCTCTCTAATGCTTTATTCACCAGTAGGAGTAGGTCTTTCCAGATGACACTAGGTTAACCATTCCAATTAGAAGAAAAGAGGTTCCGCCTAAATATTCGGAAGGGGTTTTTTTACAGTGAGAGCTGTGAAGATGTGGAATTCTCTCCCTGAATCTGTTGTACAGGCTGATACATTAGATAGCTTTAAGAAGGATTGGATAGCTTTTTACCAAGTGAGGGAATACAGGGTTATGGAAGATAGCTTATAGTAAAAGTAGATCCAGGGACTAGATTGATTGCCATTTTGGAGTCAGGAAGGAATTTTTTTCCCCCTCTGAGGCAAATTGGAGAGGTCTTCCTCTGGATCAACTAGCAGTTAGGCAGGTTAAAACATTCAATAAACCTGCTTAAGGTACTCAGCTGTCAGTCATATATTGCCTGTCCTGCCTCTATGCCTTAGTCATAGAGGCAGGGCACTTTCCATTGTGCACTTCCTAGATGTCATTTCAATCCTTAGATTCCCCCCCCTCAGTCTTCAACATCTAATTTTGTAGCCAGTGCATGGGCATGGGCACCAGGAGCCCCATTTTGGCTCAAAAACAAGAATGGTGTTCACGAAAAATGGCTTCTGCCTGCTTGATGTGATTGTGATTTCCAAGACCAAAAGAAACAAGACTGAAATAATTTATATAAAGTAAGTGAAGATTATTTTGCTGGTCTAACATCATATAATAGGATTTGGAATTATTACTTAGGTTGAAAGCTCCCCTTTAAGCAGTCAGAGCCAAAGTTGGATGTTCTGGCAGTTAAACTATACATTTCAGACATATTAATATTAATATAATTTCTTATCCATTACAAAGTCCTATGTGATTTTTTACTGACAGAGAAAAAATAACTAGTGATGGGCGAATTTATTCACCAGGGGCGAATTCCCGCGATTCGCCGCTGGCGAATAAATTTGCGAAACGCCAGCAAAAATTCGCCAGCGAAAATTCGCCAAAAAAAGAGTCGCGCGTCGTTTTTGACCGCCGAAAATGACGCGACGCACTGCGATTGACACGACGCGCGTCAAAAACGATGCGCAACTCGTTTTGCAAATTTTTCCGGCAATTTGCGAATTTCGCTGGAAATTTGAGAATTGTTCGGCGAAGCGAAACGGGTGAGATTCGCCCATCATTAAAAATAACCAATCACCTTATCCCAATACAAAGCACATCATAGGAAATTATTGGCTACAGTGTGTAAAAAATACAACAGCCCCCTGGGCAGCGTGGCTGGGGGGCTGTCAAGCCAGATCCGACTTCAAAGTACTGTAGCAGATATGCCACATATGGTGCTTCTGCTACTTCCTTACCTCCTCCTTCCTGCACAGCCGCCCACACGCTTCCTGCTGTGCTGAAACTCTGCAGACACGATGCCTGGGGCTTCCTCAATGATTCCAGTGATCTTCCTGCTACAATAACGGTAAGTGAATGTTTTTTTACACACTTACCTGCACTTACAAACACTTCCAGTACATTTATACACTTAGGGGCAGATTTACTAAAATTAAAGGGGAAGTAATTCGATAGAAGAGTATTCAAAGAGATTTTTATTTGAATCATTCGATTCGATTGCATTTACAGAATTCACTGGTCGAATTTACCTAATTTGCATATTCAAAATTTGAATTTGAATCTTTTTGTAAATTCGATCGGATTTCAAATCAATCATGTGAATACATGTGAATTTGGTAAATCTGCCCCTTACAGACTCATTTTAGTAAAGATTGTTATTATTTTATTTTAGCAAACATGTACACTTATTTATGCTTATTTACATGTATTTGCACACTCAGACAACTTTTATTAGTGCACAAACATGTATACACAAAAACTCACAAACAGATTTTTTTTTACTTATTCATTCTACTGTTATCTTTGCCTAAAAATTTGTTATTTCAACAGCGTGATTATTGAATAATCAATTTAGCCCACTAATTATGCTGTTGGATCAATTATTTTGTTATTTCATTGATTTCCACTATAATTTGACTCCACGTGTCTCATTTAACACAGAAAATTGCGTCACAGTATCCCATCTAATTAAAGTGTTCATCATTGTGAAAAATGGTGCTTTGGTATGCAAAGTTAAATGCATCAAATGAGTTAAGATAACTTTAGATAACACAGTTTCTTCAATTAGCCCTGAGTCATGACTCATTTAACACACAAATCCAAGTTGCTGCATCTGTATATGGTTTTCTGGGGTGAACTTACTTTTTTCTTACTGTGCCCCTCCAAAACTATGTAAATGTGTTTATTTTGCAGTACCTGAAATGACAAACCATATGGAGTCTTCCTTTTGGGGCCCCTATATGCCACGTGCTTGGGTACACCTATACATATGGGACATCAAACTGTTCAGAGGACCCTAGGCTTTCATATTTGGGCTGATTTGTCTTGATAACTAAAAGTATGTGGGAAATACAATGCTGCAGGTTGCACATTTTGAGGTGATTTTTGGAAAAGTCACCAAAATCACCAAATTTAGGAATGATCTGTGGCTTGGTACTTTGCTGTACAAAGACATATATATATATATATACACAATTTGGATTTGCGTGAATGTGTACTTTCCGAAAATATATGGTTTTCTGGGGTGAACTTACTTTTTTTAACTTTGCCCCCCCCAAAACTATGTAAATGTGTTGATTTTGCAGTACCTGAAATGACAGACCATATGGGGTTCTTCATTTTGGGGCCCCTTTATGCCACGTGCTTGTGGACATCAAACTGTTCAGAGGACCCCAGGCTTTCATATTTGGGGTGATTTATCTTGGCACCTATGTGGTAAATGCAATGCTGCAGGGTAGAATTTTTAAGCTGATTTTAGAAAATGTCACCAAAATTGCCAAATTTAGGAAGGGTTTGCGGCTTGGTACTTTGAAGTAAAAAGACATGCATACCCAATTTGGATTCGGGGGAATGTGTACTTTCAGAAAATGTATGATTTTCTGGGGTGTACATAATTTTTTCTAACTTTGCCCCTCCCAAAAAGTAAATGTGTTGATTTTGCTGTATCTGGAATTACAGAACGGATATCTCAAATAGAGTGTCTACATTTTAGTGCCTTTATATACCAGGTGATTAGGTAAATCTATACATATCAAACTGTTCAGTGGACCCCGGGCATTCATATTTGTTTTACATTGATACCTAATGATGTGTGGGAGATATCATGCTGTATATATATTTGGTATTGCCACGTTCAGGAGACATTGACCTTTCCAAATTGGGTGTTTTTTCATACAGTATATTAAATAAATGATGTTTCTGTTATATGTGTAAAACTTTACACTACAGTATTAGAAAACACAAATAAAAAGTAGAAAGTGATTTGAAAAGGTCTTTATTTCTGGTGAACAATCTGAAAACAATTAAACTGGAATAAGTGTTTTAAAGTGAACAACCCTGATGGTGTTAACAATCTAAATAAAAAAGTACTTAGACCTGCTGAGTTTATGTAGAAGTCAATGGTAGTATTGGTAGATGTCCTGTTGACTATTTTAATGTTCAAAACTCCTAAGATTTCATGGTTTCTGGTGCAAATCCAAAAAAGTTGTAGGTTTCGGATGTCAAATCTGAATAAGTTGAAGTTTCAGTAACAAAAAATTTGTACAGTTCTGATTCCACAATTCTGATTCTTTTCCTGCACAGTAAATTTTCAATAAAAATTATTGATAAATAGGAGGGAAAAGTCCAAATTTGGTCATAGTGGTTTTCAGAAAATAGTGAGAAAAATTCAGATTTTTAAAGAACCCCCCCTAGATTCAGGACTTAATGCTAAAAAAATGGTGTCTCAACACAAATGTGAAATCCCAATGGCTTCATCTGCAGTTCAATATTTCTGTTTAAATAAGAAAAAAACGGGTTGCTCTTGTTCCAAGTCACCAACCAAAAACAGCCATATTTTTCCACTCTTGTGCATCTGGCTGCTTAAATATGTAAACATGTTGGAATGTAATTTGAATTCTTTATTTTTCTTTCTTTTGTTGTATAATCAAGTCTGTGAGCGTTCTCTTCCATAAACATAAGTACTTTTTCATTCCTTATCATTCAGAAGAAATACTTTGAATGTCACATGCTGTTCCATGCCATCACACAATTTGATGGCTCTAATAACTGAATGAAAGTTTATTTGAAGTTGCGTTTTATTTAAGCTGAAAAAGTATTGTAAGGGCATTATCAATTATTTATTTACAGCTCTGAACAATAAATACTCTCAGTATTTTTAGTTTTGTTTTTCCCACACTTAAAATATTATTTTATCATCTTGCCGAGATTGTTCTTCTGAAATGCGGCTAATAAACAACATTTTATTGTATTTTAGAGTACTTAAGATTGCCTCATCAATTCCTTATGTATATTTCTCTGGTATGGCTATTACGTATATTATCACAACCATTTTTTTTCCTCAACACACAGCATATTATCCTGCTGAAATCTTTGTGCTGCAAAATAGATAATACATTACTATTATACTTCTGTCCTGATAAATTCTAGAGAGAGAAAGAACAACATGTTGTTTTAGTGATGGTATCTACTTAACTTATGAGTCCTACACTTAAATATTATTGTCTTCAGGATATCTAACATTTAAATGGATCTACATTTTTTAATAGAATGGTTTGAAATGTTTGCGGAGAAATTTCACTACCCTAAAATATTGGTGCAATAGTCAAAATATACTCCTATCATAACTTATAAGGGGTTTTAGACCAAGTAGTTTAAAGGGGTGGTTCACCTTCAAGTTAACTTTTAGTATATTGTAGAAGGGCCAATTCTAAGAAACCTTTCAATTGGTCTTCATTATTTATTTTTCATAGTTTTTTATGATTTGCAATTTTCTTCTGTTTCTTTGCAGCTTTCAAATGGGGGTCACTGACACCATCTAAAAACAAATGCTCTATAAGGCTACAAATGTATTATTGCTACTTTTTATTACTTATCATTCTATTCAGTCCCTCTCCTATTCATATTCCAGTCTCTTATTAAAATCAATGCAGGGTTGCTAGGGTATTTGTACCCTAGAAACCAAATCGCTGACACTGCAAACTAGAGAGCTGCTGAATAAAAAGCTAAATAACTATAAAACCACAAACAATAAAAAATGAAAACCAATTGCAAATTGTCTCAGAATATCCCTCTCTACATTATACTAAAAGTTAACTCAAAGGTGAACAACCCCTTTAATAACAATATAAAGGCACAAGGCTGCAGGCTGAGTTATACAGGGAACTCTGAGTATCACTCATGTATTATAAGGGATAATGTACCCCCTACTGTAAATTATATTATAAGGGATAATGAACCCCCTACTGTAAATGATAAGGATATTAGAAGTCACTGAGGGGTGTGACCATATAAAGGCACAAGGCTGCAGGCTGAGTTATACAGGGAACTCTGAGTATCACTCATGTATAATAATGAGTAAATCGGTTTAGTTTTGCTGAAAAATTTGCTAAACTATTCAAAAATTAATGAAACAGCAAAAGAATTGTGAAAAGCATTGAAGTCAATGGGCGTCAAAGTCTTTTCTTTCTTGTGGTGATTTTGTGTCAGTGATTTTTGTCCGAATGCATTAAAGTTAGTGGGTGCTTTTTGTATGGCATTGTTTGTTTCAGTGACAATTTTATCTTGGCGACTTTTTTGTTGAGGCATAATTTTTCACTGTGGATTTGCAGAAATGCATTGCAAATCCATGCCTGCCAAAAAAAATTCTCTCATGGCTAATCATGTATTATAAGGGATAATGTATCCCCTACAGTGTGTTGTCATTTGATGAACTGGGAAAGGTTTGCTCATAGATATGTGTAATCTGTGTCTCAGAGACACAGATCCAAAGTGGAATCCAAAGTGACCAGATTTGCCTCACATATAGGGGGAAATTCACTAAAGCGCGAAGCGTCTAACGCTAGCGCTAATTCGCCAACGTTACATCAATTCGTAACTTCGCAAATTTACTAACGCCGACTCTGGCGAATTTTCACTAATGAAGTAGATAGACTAGCGCAACTTCACCCTTTACGCCAGGTGAAGTTGCACACTGACGAAGGATAGTAATTACGCAATTTTACTAAGGATCGTAATTACGCAATTTTACTAAGATGACCATTTTCCTGAATGTTACCCCTTACGCTAGATGTTACTTCACCAGGTCAGACCTGGCGAAGTTCAATACAATAGATAGGAGTTTGAAAAATGTTTCTCTAAGTCCCAAAAAAACCCTGGCGTGTTTTACCTTTCTAGGGTGATAGTTTGAAAAAGAGCAACATTTTTTTTGGGGGGGGATTACCCTCCTTCCCTCCTACATTTCCTAACATACAACACAACTATACAGGAGGCACATGTAGGGCAATAGGACAACTTTATTTTATTTATTAAAGGTTTCCTGGGCTTGTGTAGTGGAATGTAGTGGCTGTAACATATACTTCTATTAGACTTTGAAATTCGCGCCGTATGCAAATTAGGCATCGCTGGCGACGTAGCACTAGCGCAACTACGCTACCGTTCCCCCGACCTTAGCTTAACTTCGCACTTTAGTGAATTTGCGTAGCGCTGTCAAAAATTCGCCTGGCGAAGTGCGGCAAACATTAGCGAAGGCAACGCTAGCAAATTTTCACGCTTAGTGAATTCCCCCCTAAAGCTTTCTTCTCACTGTATTTAAATGTGTATATTTTCTAATGTATTTTGCTGTACTTTTTATTTATAGCACTGTTTCATTTCAAAAAGGAGCAAGCTCACATTTCTGAAATAATATGCTGAATGCTCTTAGTAGAACAGGGAGCAATTAACTGTAATTCTAGTCAAATTATATCTTTTAAGGAGCAATTTATTTCAGAGCATCTTTCCAACAAAAGAGTAAATGCATTCCTACCAGCAGTGAATACTGAATATGGACAGCAGGCCAAAATAATCTCAGAGACGGGGCCTTTTATATTCATTGAGTGAGATGAAATTAGGTGCTGTACATTCTGTTGTCTTATTGCTGAATTTGTGGCAGGTCAGATTGGAAAGCAAACAAATTCCATCAGACGGGGTTTGCTCTGCTGGACGACACCAATGTGGCTCACTGAAACAAGAGTCCTTCATCATAACAAGGATGAATAGCTTGCTGATTACAACTTAATGAGGCATGGCATTCTGTCCCTTCACAAAATACAAAACTAGGATCCGTAAAAATCATTCCCATGGTGAAGTAATAAAAAGTTATTAGAAGCAAATACTTCAATTCACTCAACAGAGTGGAACATAAATTGTCATAAAGACAAAAATGTTAGCATTTGACATTTTTGAAGTACTGTATAATCAGTCAGCACATAATACAAGTAGAAAGTGAGATTATTCTAGTTTACGCTTAATATGTTTACATTTATTAATAAACATATGCATCCCTCTATTATAAACTATGGAATATTATGCTGTATATAATATGAAAAATTTAAAGAAATCAGTATTATGTAAATATAGAATATTGTACTATATATATATATATATATATATATATATATATATATATATATATATATAAATATATATTACATATTATATTTACATTTTTAATTATATTATGACATTTAACATTTCAGTCTTATTGTATTATATATTTATATTGTTATGGGGGAATGTAACATACAGTAGGTCACTAACAGAAAAAATTGCTAATATTCACATTGCGAAAAATGTTGCCCTTTCGCAAATGTAACAAACATTTTGCAAAATAGACAGGTTGATGCTAAAAGCTAAAAAAAATAAATATAACTAGTACTACCAACAAAACTATTGGAAAAAGTGAAGGGCAATTTGAAATTATCACTGGAGGGTATACTCACAGCTAACCCCAATCCCAGGGTGCAAGTCCACGACAACAATCCGAAAAAAAGTTATGTGAGTACCTCCAATGATAATTAGTCAATAAATTAAAAAGTTAGAACATTTATTAGGACATAAGTGACAAGACCTAATGCATTTTGTGCCTATTGTGGCACTTACTCATGCTCATAGACTATGAGTAAGTGCCCCAATAGGCATGAAACGCGTTAGGTCTTGTCACTTATGTCCTTATAAATTTTCTAACTTTTTAATTTATTGACTAATTATTGTTGGAGGTACTCACATAACTTTTTTCACATTGTTAACATTTTGCAAAACTCTTTTTCCCCCCACATAACAGTAGATTAGGGACAGCAAATTTTCTAGATTGCGATAGTGTGCAGTGCATGTAATGCAATACAACTTCTTATTGAACACATAAAGTTGCTCCAAAAGTATACACCACCTTCAAGCATATCTCAAAAGTTCAATGAAGAATATTACATTGCAACTTGTAAATTTTAATTCTTATTTCTGCTCAAATGTGTTCTCTTTGAGAATTTTATTACATTTCCCCCTTAGTACTTGCTTTTTGCATCCCCCCCAACAGAAGGATTAAAGTAATCTCTGCTGGCACTAGATTATAAGAAAAACTAGGGGAGTAGTTGTATCTCTGCTATGAAGAGGGCTGTTCAGCTGGCCACGCTGTATGTCGTGCAATACACTCATTGAGGTGCCTCCCTAAAGGCAATGGTACACATGGCATATTGTCATTTGCACAACATCTCTTGTAGGTGACTAAAAACCTGAAATACCTTTGTATAGTACAATTATTATTATTATGAAGGTATTTTTCAGTATGTGTGACTAGTAATGGGCGAATTTATTCGCCTGCAGCAAATTTGCGGCATATTCCCCAGCGTCTCGTCCAAAACGCTGATTTGCCCATCACTATGTGTGACAATTACTGACTACTAAGAATTTAAGACTAGGATGAATAAAGGTAGGAGGAATAAAGCAAGGTAATGCAATACAATTTAGGAGGTAAAGGTTTGCTCACCATTATTTAAATTAGTCCCAAGAATGGTAAATCCAGCCAATGGCTGGGTTTAAAGTCCCTGTCAGAACTGTAACTGGAGAGAGTTCTTAAATTCTTTTATATAGGTGGGTCACCAGGTGTTATGTCTCTTTGTACTGCACTTGCTAACAGGGATGTATTTATAAAGATATGAGCCCCTAGGCCAGCAATCACACACCTGAACTGCTGCCCCTCTCCCCTGCTAGATGAATGCACTCCTTCTACTCCATAATTCACTTTACATGATGAAACAGGAGCCACACCAGTACTAGCACAGCCACCTCTGCAACTCCTATTACTGCTGAAAGTGGGGGGCCTGCTGCCCCTAAAATATTGCCTCTCTAGGCCCAGGCCTTTGTGGCCTTCACACAAATCAAAGCCTGATTGCTGGTTGGTGCTGAGGTTGGAGGCCTCAGTAGCAGTAGCTAGTGAAAGGAAAGATTCTATATTAGCTAAGTCTATGAATTTGGTTATTAAAATCCAAATTTATCTCATATCTGGAATATGCTCTGACCAAATACACGTAGGTTATTTCCCCTTATTCATCAATACATTTTGCAGAAAAATTCCAGTTCGGGAAAAAAACTTGAAAAAACTGAAAATTGTCCAAAAAACGAATCATATGATTTTTTTTTTGGATTTTCCACCTAAAGAAATCTGGATTTTTGTCCAGATACCAGAAAATTTTTGGATTATTGCACTAAACCCAGTGCAAGATCAGGATATCTTCTGGACTCCTCCCTCGGCAGGTCTGAGATGCTGAATTTTCAAATTCAGACTTTTTCCATCCTGGGGGGTATAATAAATCTAGAAAAATGTTTTAGTTTTTTTTCACTTTAAATTCCAATTCTTTGAGCTTTTGGTATTCGGGCTCCAGAGACAAGAGCAGAAGGGTTAATAGCCCATGGTATCACAAATTAGCATTGTACCTAAGGGGTAAATTGGGGATAAAAATATCTACTAAAGATCACCACTTTGAGTAACCCTCCAAGCTGGTTGACCAGTTGACCTATAATTGAGTTCTGCAGCTGGTCGTAACTACTCCTCTGCCTGGGTCCAATGCAATCTAGGGAAGTAAGTATCTGAAGTATTTGTGAACTAATTTCACATTGTACCATCTGTGATGTAACTCCAAAGAGACTGTATGTGTTACAGCCTAAAAATAGTTATTTACAAGAATAACTGGTGCGCAAGTAATGGAGAGCTTGGTTTTGTGTTTAACTTCCTCTGAGAGGCTGGGAGTCTAATTTGAGTTAGTACTTGCAAGGTTGCCTGTGTCAAGGGGATGTTAAGATGCCAAAATAGTCACATAAATATAAAGTAGTGTGTTCATTTTTTTTTATAATAAAAAGATAATGGTAAATTAAGGTTTTGTGGTCATTTCAATACACCCTGATTGCCTCTGTAAAATAAACTTTAAGCAACTTTTTCATTTTTTTGAATAAAAAAGGACTTTCATTTGAAGCAGAGTAGGTGGTTCTTCACAGTGAGGACAGTGAGGTTGTGGAATGCACTGCCGGGTGATGTTGTGATGCTGATTCTGTTGATGCTTTTAAAAGGACCTTGGGTTATTTTTTTGGACAGACATAATATCAAAGGCTATTTTGATACTAAACTCTACAGTTAGTATAGCTATGGGCATATATGGTTTGTGTGAAAGAGTGGAGGGGTGTGTGTGTATGCTGGGTTTTAATTTGGAGGGGTTGATCTTGATGGACTTTCTTTTTTAAACCCAATTTAACTATGTAACTATGTAACTCACTCATTACAGATATGAATTAATCACCCCCATCCTATATCATGCTCAGACAATCACTTACTTCTGGTGCATGCCGGATATGTCACATCAGTTCAGCAATAGCTAAGAGTTCCATTCAGCAGATCCATGTTCTGTCTCTTTTTATGCATATGTTTAATAATTACAGCCAGTCTGTTTTTTTGTTCTCTTTGTTACGGTTTTTCAGTTATTTTAGCACTGTCTGTAAAGACTTTTGCATAACGTCTTCATTATGTGTAAATAGACTTATTTTTTTCCCTGTGTCTATAGATGAAATATAATTACTCATAAATGCTCAGCCTTATTTTCTTCCTGCTTTTATGAGCTATCCTTAAATGATCTCTCAAAAATAAGGCATGTTTAGGAATCCCCCCCATTTTATATAGATTCTTTATAATTGTATTTATTTTGCTGTGGGCACATATTTGGAATTAGTGTTCAAAGTGCTTACTAATAGACTTTATAGCACATTATATTTCAAGTGCTAAAATGAACAAATTAAAGAAGACATTTTAAAAAGGGATGATAAAAATAGATTAAAATTAAAGTTCATTTTGCCAAGGTTCCTATAATTTTCAGAATCTTGATGTTATTTCCAGAAATAAATAAGTAAACCAGAGAGGTAATGTAGCAATGAATACATATGGACATTTTAGCTCGGAGTGATAATTTTCTGCAGGTTATACTAACTAGAAACACCCTATCATGCTGAACTATAGACCAATAATTATTTCTCCCCATTCAACCGAATTGCAGGACTTCCCAGTTTAATGCACCCAAGAGTAGAAAGAGAATATCCTTCTCTATTTGAAAATGCAATATTATAGTTTAAAGTGATTAAAATATGGAGTTAATGTAATAACAGCTGCAAAGTTTGCTGCAAGCCTAGTAACTTATAGAAATCAATCTGAGTTTGCTTTTAGAGTTACCCAGTATTAGTCCCTGCAGCTAGACATTAAATAGGACTTGTGTTCAAATTACATTCTATCTATTTTTTTAATTAAAAAAAAAAACATTTTCCTAATTTAAAAAATTATGGTATTTTCACTGAACTTACCTTCTCTTTTTAAACATGGCAATTTGTTTGGAACTCATGATCTATTTTTGAACATGCAGCAACCTTTTACCAACTAATTATCAGGGTCTTCTCAGTGAACTGGTTATTAGTTTTACCAGCTCCTCTGATATTATCCTAAAGTGAAACTGGATTCATATTCTTGTTTAGTATCAAACATAACAGAAACTATAAACATTTCTTAATTAAAACTATTGCCAAAAATATGTCCAGTGCAAACTCTTTTCACTGAGCTCATGTTGAAAATAGATGTATGCAGTCCCTTTAAATTCTAATTTCACAGTCACACAGTCTGTGGTATCTGTAGTCAAATCAATTATTTTCATTTTGCTGTACTGTCGGGGGGATGAGCAATTAGGCCCAGTATTTCATATTAGCATCCTCTAACCCTCAGAGATGTTTATTGTTGCTCATTAAAGTATCGTCATCCAATAATATATCAAAAACCCAGTGGATTATTCCAAGTATTTTGCTTATAAGCTTAAAAGCCTTTGTTTTATTTATTGAAAAACCATAAAAACCTATTATAAACCAATGCTTAATTGGAAATATTGTTTCCCAATACAGTATTGGCATTACCTTTCCCAAAACTCATGGGATAATATAAAACAAGCCTTTGCTTTTTAAAATAAAGAAGTAATTTACACATTGTTATTTATTAAAATAGTTTATGAACGCAACTAGAAGTTTTAGAATGAGTTCAATGCACTATATATTTATTTAAAGATTAAACTATTCTCTAATAGTTGACTACAGATGGCCGTGACAAATAACTTACAATGTCCTAACCATCTGCTATTGTTTTCTATGGGAATAAATCATTATAGGCCTATAGAAAATCTTACACATGAAGATTAGACACAATGGTGAAAATAGGCAAATGTATTTCAAAATGCCATATGAGTGATTGCCATGGTTTCTAGGCCTCCTTGCTGTTGGGTTTGATTAACACTTTAACTGCCAAGCATGTACAGTATATAGTACGTGCTGGCAGGAAAATGCTCTGACTGCCAAGCACGTATTATATACAGTACGTGCTCAGCAGTTAAGTCTCTTCTCGCTGCACTAGCAGTATTTGCTGATGTGCAGTGAGTCCTAGCTGTCCCCAACCCCCTAGACCAGTGATTTTCAACCTTGTGCCTCCAGCTGTTAAGAAACTACAAGTCCCACAATGCAATGAAGGAGTCTGACAGCCACAGTCAGGCAAATGCATTGTGGGACTTGTAGTTTCTTAACAGCTGGAGGCACAAGGTTGAAAATCACTGCCCTAGACAATGAGCCTAGGGGGTTGCCATGGGACCTTTTTACCTGCTCCTGTCGCATCTGTCTTCTTCCTGGACCTGGAAAAATTGTAATATCTCTACCGCACACCTTCCTTCCACTGACCAGCAGAAGTGGTGCTGGTCCACCGTCGACCCGGCCGGGTCCCTTAGCAACCGTGAAAATGAAAAGACAGTCCGCACACACAAATTTAGCAGTCGGGGAGTGTACCCCTTTTAATCATGCCACCTTTATATCAACGTTTCAGGGGGAAAAAACCTCCCTTCTTCAGGATACATACAGTGCACAGTGTTGCTTTATACCCTTAATCCCTCCCATCTCACCTGGACCCCTCCTCATTAGTGAAAACATTGATTCAATTAGTCCATTAAAGTCCAATATACATCAGTGTAAATAATAATTATACATTCATATTCTACTCACTGCCCAAGGTTGCGATTATTTTAGCTCAAAAATGAATTTTCACGGTTTCTTCCTGGACCTGACCTTGTGTGATCGGCTTTGCCCACTCACCTCCTGCTGTGTGCCTCTTCGATCCTGAATTCTCCAGCACTGGTAAGGACTCCTTCTTCTTCTAGAGATGGTAAGTGCCCCTTATTTTAACCGTATACACACGTGATTAGACATACATACATGCATTTACACACACACAGAACAGTAGGTAGTTTTTTTTATTGACTGGCTTTTTTATTTATTTTTCATACATATGCACATATTTACAGAATTAAATACACATATATACCCATTTATACATTTTTTAGAGTTGAACACAAACACACACTTATAGGTTTTTTTTATCTTTTTTTGTGGGGGTCCACACATACCAGCTGCATGTTTTTAGGCTCAGCATTTAGCATAGTATTGCAGTATGGTAGTTTGGAGTACAAAGACATACTGTAATTACCTGTTTTTGATTCATCAGAATGTGTACTTTCCAAAAATATATGGTTTTGGGGGGTCTTTGTGCTGTAAGGAGGGTCTTTTGGCAAAAAATTCATATGCACTATTTTTATTTGGCGTCCGCACATGCCAGTTGCTTTGGTATATCTATGCATATTGGACATCAAACTGTTCAGTAGACCCTTGACATCAATATTTAGGGTGTTTTACAATTATCTGTAAGAAATTGGGTGATAAAAATGCGACCAATTGCAATATTTTTAATAGATTTTCAGAAATGTAATAAAAATCACTGCTTTTAGCATAGCATTGCAGTATAGTGGTTTGGAGGAGAAAGACATAATTACTCATTCTGGATTCATCAGAATGTGTACTTTCCAAAAATATATAGTTTTGGGGGTCTTTGTGCTGTTAGGAGGGTCTTGTGGCAAATAATACACTGTAGGGGTCTTTGCTCACAGAAGGCAAAATGGCAGCAGAGAAAATTCATATGCACTGTTTTTATTTGGGGTCCCCACATGCCAGCTGCTTTGGTATATCTATGCAGGGCCACTGCCATGAGGCAAGGCGAGCATCTTGCCTTGGGCAGCATGGAGCGGCCAGTTAGCAAGGGAGGGAAAAAGCCACCTCTGGTAACTTTAAGAGCCAAATTTCTGCTCGCTGCTCTAGCGATGCGGCCCCTCCTCCACACGCTCCGATGATCAAAATTAGAAGCGCAGAGGGGGGCGGGGGGCGTATCAGCCTCAGGCGGCAGCAGCCCATGGAACGCCCCTGTATCTATGCATATTGGGCATCAAACTGTTCAGTAGACCCTTGTCATCAATATTTAGGGTGTTTTAAAATATTTTAAGGCGATTTTCAGAAATGTCATAAAAAATTGTGCTTTTAGCATAGGGTTGCAGTATGGTGGTTTGGAATAAAAAGACATAATTACTCGTTTTGGGTTCATCAGAATGTGTATTTTCCAAAAATATATGCTGCAAATCCGCAGCAGAGAAAATTCATATGCAATATTTTTATTTACTGTCTGCACATGCCAGCTGCTGCTAATTAATAGTGTTGGGCAAATTTTTTTGCCTGGGGGGAATTTGCAGCCAATTCCCGTGATTCACCACAGGCAAATAAATTCATGAAACGCCAACATAAAACTGGCAGTGTTTATAAATTAGAGTAAACCATCAAATAAGTATGCACAAGATAGTTTCTGGGGTCTTTACGTACCATGTACTTCGATAACCCTATGTACATTGGGCATCAAACTGTTCAGCAGACCACAGGCTTTCATATTTGGGATCATTTGTCTTGATAACTAATGGTATGTTTGATATAAGGTTCTGCAGGGTGGAAAATTCATATTCACTGTTTTTATTTGGCGTCCGCACATGCCAGCTGCTTTGGTATATATATGCAGGGCCGCTCCAGCCATGAGGCAAGGTGAGCATCTTGCCTTGGGCAGCATGGAGCGGGCAGTTACCAGAGGAGGCAAAAAAATGACTCTGGTAACTTTAAAAGCCGATGCGGCCCTTCCTCCGCCAGCGCCGATGATCAAAATTAGAAGCGCAGAGTGGGGGGGCGGCATCAGCCAACATAAAACTGGCAGTGTTTATAAATTAGTGTAAGCCATCAAATAAGTGTGCACAAGGTAGATTCTGGGGTCTTTACCTACCATGTACTTCGATAACCCTATTTACATTGGGCATCAAACTGTTAAGTAGACCCCAGGCTTTCATATTTGGGATCATTTGTCTTGACAACTAATGGTATGTTCGATTATAAGATGCTGTAGGTTGGAAGTTTTGAGGTGATTTTTGGAAATGTCCCAAAAATTGCCAAATTTAGGAAACATTTGCGACTTTGTGCTTTGGGATAGAAAGACAAGCATACCCTATTTAGATTTGGGTGAATGTGTACTTTCTGAAAATATATGGTTTTGTGGGGTGAACGTACTTTTTTTTACTTTTCTACTTTTTTCTACTTTTTTACTTTTTTCTACTTTTGACCACCCCAAAATGATGTAAATGTGTTGACTTTGCAGTACCTGAAATAGATAGATAGATCAAAATCAAATTGGGGGGGGACTTCCTTTTGAGGCCCCTATATGAACGTGCTTAGGTACACCTATACATATTGTTTGACCTTGAAATCAGAAGTATGCCGTTTTTTTGAATGCTGCTTTGGAAATTTGCTAGTGTACAGCGCTACGAAATAAGTTGGCGCAATAGAAATACATGTTAATAAATACTGCTTGTAGATGTTGATCTATACAAGTGAGAAATATCCATAAAACATAGACCTTTCAAATTGGCTGTGTTCTCGTACATAAAATAAATTGTTTCTGATTTATGTGATTGTACTATGTGAAATGCGTTTCATGCCCCACTGGGCACTTCATCAGAGTGAAATGTGTTAGAATTGCACATCACTCTATGTAACCCCTATATGAATAAAGCTGAGACTTTGATGTTAAAAGGGCCAGACTCCTGACTTAGTGATCAGCGCTCGGTCGCATAGCAGTGGACTTGTGAATTGGCTGGCAGGGAGGAACTGGTGTATCGTGTGAGCTGCAGTTAGAAGGAAGGATCATCGAGATCCGATGAGCTCCACCATTACCACATCTCAAATAGAAGTTTTATTTTACATTAAAATTACATCATACTTTTTCTCTACTGGCACCCAATAGTTACCCAATCCCATTGGAAGTATTTGTCCAAATCAGGTAGATATCACTATATTTGAAATAATGTCTTAGTTAAACATTTGTAAATGTTTAGAAATCCCTCAAAAAAGTTATGTGTGGTTTTAAGGTGTAGATATAAGGCATTTGGTGTTCAGGAACATCTAGAGATGTTAATCTAGGAACTGGTTTTCTAGAAAGTGTCATTGTGAGCCAAAAGAAATACCCCCCCTCCCGTTGCAAAGTATATGTTAGAGTGCTCTGGCACAGAATCCAAGATAGTGACGGCCATTTACGTGATGCACTGCTACTGGATGTCAGCATGTAAAAAAAAAACAAATCTTAACTGTAACTAGTCTCTCTCTCACTTCTGTGCTGAATAATAGGTATACTACCCCTTTAAGTAACCAAAAGGAGGCATAATTTGTTGATAATGGAGACAAATCGGATGGTAATTAGGGCTATTGCAAGTCAGACAGAGATTAAAAAAGAATTACAGACATGGGGCAAATATCTGTAATTTGGATCTTCATACCTTAATGCTGGCCATGCACGAGCAGATAAAGCTGCTGATATTGATCATTTATACAAATTTGACAGCTTATCTGCCCTTGTATGGGGACTTCCGACGGGTCTTCCCAATTGATATCTGGCCACGATATTGATTGGGTAGGTCTGATTTTCTTCCGACCGACCCTTTGGAGCCCCTTGGCTTTCTGGATACGGTCACAAACAAGAGCAGTGTTCTTCTAGTTCATTCGAACTGTTAAATTAATCTGATTCTTTCCATCTATTTAGCACCTTATTACACCCATAGCTCCAAATCACCTACAACCATTAATAAGAGTTAATAGTAATGAAGAATTGACACGTAATAATAAATAAATAAATAAATAAATTAATTAATTTAATATGTTTTATTCTAAATTTCTAATATGAATAACAATACAAATAATTCATTAATGTATCACAAATATATAAGTTATAAAGTGCTAAGCATGTGAAGGTGTTGAATTCGTATAAACTGGAGAACAGTGTTCAGATCACTGTTATTCCTCTAATTAAAAGTGCATGAGCAATTAATTGATAAATTATTAGTTGTTTTAAAGTGCAGTGCTACAAATAAGTTAATTATCAATCAAGAATTAGTTATGGAACAAAGAAGAATAAATTGAAATTAATTAAAAAGCGACCCAACTTAATTAGGATGTAATGTCAATTAATATGGACCTATTCAATACACAAGACTTGATCAAAGAACTCTCAGGGAGGAATCTGTGTGCTCTCTTGCTCATAGCAAGTCCCTTTCACCCATAGGGGTAGATTCATCAAAGAGTGAAGTTGAGAGTGAAGTTCCGCCACTAGAGGGAAATTCCACAGCTCTCAATTCATTTCTATGGGATTTTTAAAAGCGTATTCTTCAAAGGGTGAACTTTCACTTCACCCATTGATGAATATGCCTTGCAAAATCCCATAGAAATGAATTGAGAGCTGTGGAATTTCCCTCTAGTGGTAGAACTTCACTTTTTGGTGAATCTACCACAATGAGTCTACTTTCTAGTCTACTCTAATGCCTCCAGCTCTTACTGAGCAACGTTCACTGAGTGCCCATAAGGGCTACAACTACAGACAGACAGTACAGACAAGGATTATGCATGTCAATAGTCTTAAACCAGGCAAAGGTCAAATCCACAGCAGCTAGTAAGGGGCAGAGTGGAGGAAATGCAGGTGTAAACACAGAACACAATACCCAGATGCTCAGGTGTTTTTAAAGAGGATTGCAGCAATCAATAAACTGCACTTGGCAAGGTAATGCATTGCAGAATGAATTGGGAATTCAAATATATTTCATATTCACATTAAATGATGAATGCATGTTTAATCTTATTTATGACACAAACACATTTAAGGATGTGAAGGGGGAGAGACAATAAAATGTTGCAGAAGTGAAAAAAGAGGGAACAAGTTTCTAGAATGGACTATTTATATAATGGTAGCTATACTGTATGTTACTAGATTTGCTGTTATGGGTACAGGTATCATTTTAGTAAAGATAATGTTCTTTGCAGTTGAGACCAGAAAATATATCCAAATAAGTGTGTAATGTTTATTGATGTTATAGGCTAAGCCACATTGAGCCTCTGAGAAGGTCATGTAATGTAGAACAATATTATATTCATATTGCATCATTTATGTTGCATGATTTATTCCTTAAATCATGCCAGACTGATTCTGAATATCATCAATATATCTACAGGCATGAGATATGTATTGATTCATTCATCAATAGTTACAGCCACATTGCTGATGGGGTGGATTGTTTTACCCAGATGTTCAAAAAGTGTAGATTATGTTTCTGATGAAATACAAAAATATATGTATATCCATTCATTCATTAGGTTATAATTAATGTATACGATTTGTTTTTGTGTGCAAACAGAACATTATGCATGCATTTCCTTGCCTAGAGGCATGCAATCAAAATGTCACCTATATTTATGTTCGAACCATACTGTGTGACACATATAATTAAACATAGTTTTGCCCTTTAACTAGCTCATTTATAAAGATTTGTTCTAGGAAACATTTTATTTTACCAGTGTTGAAGATATATTTGTGAAGCCATACAAAAAGGGGTAAATTATGAAAAATTGTAAATTGTAATTTGCAGTAAAATATTAGAAAATGTAAACACTTGGCCATACTTGTTGTCCTTCTCTGTCATCCATAAGGCAGCACCCCTGGGTAATATGCTCCAGCCAAACCCTGGCAGTACAAAAGGATATTCATTAATGTAGAAATG
>CM044432.1:5537917-5549426 GCA_024363595.1 Xenopus borealis | reverse complement strand
TTTAACATTTGTCAATGCTGTATGGTCAAATGACTAAGATACTTGAAATAATTCATTTTTATTTGACTACTTTATGATCTCAATGCCCTCTTCAATACTTAAGGTTTTTAAATGTGCAGATTTTACAATGGCTGAATAACTTCCATATGAGTAAAAGACTAAGAACTTTTGAACGTCTGCAATATGTCTTTGTCAGGTACAACAGCCGGTTTCAATTTTCTACAATATATGTAAGTCAAGTACTAATATCAGGTTCATGTTGTCTAGCATGTTACTAAGTAATAAAGAAGGCCTCATGTTTTTATGCTTCTTTGGCAGATGTCACTTGAGGCAGAGATGAAGTGTCAGATTCAAGTCCCTCTCATTGATCTTCAACCTACTGCTGACCTAGACTACAGATGCAATCCGTTCAAGCATCAAAATCATTCAAGCATTCAAGAACCGTAGAAATGAATTAGATGCAGTAGATGTGATGGTTGCAAAAAATGTGGCACTGCTTGCTGTTTAAAACCTAAACTTTTAGCAAAAATACATTTATTCTTTGAAAGAGTCTTAGCAATGAATAGGGTGTATTCATTACATTTATTCAGTTGTGGGAAACGTAAAAAAATATTCTTATGCAAGTTTATATTAGTTAAAAGCAAATTAAAAAACAAATTAAATTGTTTTTGCAGAATGCAGGATCAAGTCACGTCTTTTCCACAAATCTCAAAAAAAATGTTGTTTTCCTTCCTAAAATCTGTTAAAATTAAAAATGTATTAAGTGAAAAAAACACCTTTAAAACCCTTTGCCAAGTAAAAGTTGTTGAGGTGTTATAGAAGTCAGTGGATCTTAATGGACCACTTAAATATTTAAAAGAGGAGATCGGTTTGATTTAAGGAAAAAAGTCATTTAGAATAGATAACCATGAAAAATAAAAATTAGTACTTTATTCATTTCATATATCTCAAAACTGTGCCTTTGGACAACTTGATTCAAAGAAATGTAATAACATCTAATTTTATCAGTCCCATAGTAGCTTGGTGCCTAACCTCATCAAGGAAATCATCATATTTGTTCTCTCAGTTTAAAAATTAGTCTTCCACTCTTCCACTTATAATTTTAAGACCGTTCTATCCCTCTTTAACTTTGACTCAGATTAGACCTCTTATGCATATAGGGCTCTCCATGAGAAGCAGCCCTTTAAGCATCCTGTATAATATTATATTTAATAAAGTCCAGATGCCAAAATTTTTGTGAAAAAAAACTTAAATTTTTCAAGATTTACTATACACAGAGGATGGGAAAAGTCAGAATCCAAAAACCCAGCATCTCAGACCTACCAAGGTTGTATATACGTCAATGGGACAGGTCCCTATCCTATTTGGAGATTTCTGTGGTCTGTGCTGGAATTACCCCAAATGTCTGACCATTTTGGAAAAAAGCCCCAACAAATCGGGAAAACAATTAGAGAAATAACACCACTAAAAAATCATACAATTCAGATTGTATTTTTGTAAATTTTTGTCCCCTATCTGATTATATTGTGCTTTTTTAAAGGGTATGTATGGTCAAAATCTTCCTTGGCTTTGATGAAAGATTATAAGGTTATTTGTAATTGGAATACATTATTTTTTTTTTAAGTTTTGCTGCTATATATATAATAGCCGATAGCTTGGCTGTCCGTGCATTCCCCCAGATTCAGCTCCGTACACTTGTAAACTGATGCAGAATCAGAGCAATCTCCTTGCGCTCGCTGCAATGCTTCCTGCTGTTTCTGACTATGCCTGTCAGCAAGCGCAAGGAGATAGAGTTGATTTGGTAACAGTGTAGGGGGAATGAAAAAAAGAGTAATGTGCTGAAATGTCACAGTTATTTCAGTGCTTGTGCTATACAGTACTTCCCCCTCACTCCCGAGGCAGCTAACAGCTATTATAGCAGCAAAACTGTAAAAAAATAAATAAATAATGCATTCCAATTACAAAAAACCTAATAATCTTTCCCCAAAACCTAGGAAAGATTATAGATTTTGACCATACATCCCCTTTAATATTTAATAAGCTTCAATCGTGGATTCTAGTTTGGTGTGACTTTTTTAAATAAGACAGTCGGAAAAATTCAGATTTTGATTGAAAATAAAAGTGTATAAGATCACTTTTTACACACTCTAGATATCATTTTCAATATTTATGAATTTATGCAGTTCATAAATGTATTTTCCTTTAGATGACAAGGAATCCCTTACCCTGTACTGTTTTTAAATTGCTCTCTCCCATTTCATTATAAAAATGTGAGCTACTTTCCACTGGCTGATCAAAATGCCAAGCAAAATACAACATGGCTTCCTTCATTCAGATAAAGAATAATCTTTGTGTCTAGACAAGCTGATAAGTTGATAGAAAGGTTATTGTAGCTTCTGACAAATCCGTTAATTTGAATGATGCTATATTTTCCTCCATAGTCTATCAGAAAACTTGAACTTAGCTAAAGCAATTTCCAGGATCATAATCATCTTCTTAGTCAGACATTTCATCCATTCTGTCTAAAATTGTTTTTTTTTACTCTTAGAGTTTTTCTAGTTTTCTTTTTTCTTCTGATGCAAAAAAAATGGTGCTGTTAACATTTTACTGCAATATATTATCAACAATGTAGCAATGATGGCATAACCAGGGGTGAATCTGGGGCTGTTGGCACTCCTACCCCCCGTTTAAAACTTTAGCGTCAAAGGGGAGATACATCACTAGTGCAATAAGTGTTATAGAACTCTCTGCGCTAGCAGAGTTAAATTTCCGTTTTTTTAAAAATTACCGGTGGCTTTTTGCCAAATATAATTTTGCAAGGTCCAGGCTTGAAATTGCACATCAACTCCCCAATTCCACAATATAACTAAAACATACAGTATAACTAAAAGATAATACACCTGGTGCCTTGGGGTTATCCTAGATTCTGCCCTGGCATTCACTTCTCACATCCAGTCACTTGTTAAATCATGTCACTTCCACCTAAGGAACAAATCCAAAATACGATCATTTATCACCCAAGATGCTTCCAAAATTCTTATTCACTCTCTCATCATATCATGCCTAGACTATTGTAACTCTTTTTTTAATTAGCCTTCCCCGCCAGAGACTGTCACCTCTCTGCAATGTTGTTCCATACATTCATATGAGTTTCAATGTTCATTTTAATATGCATTAGCAGTTTAGCACTGGGTGGAGAAATTAGAAAGGTTGTGGACACAGGGGGAAAGGGAAGTGAAGGGCGAAGAGAAAACTGTGTGGAGAGAGCAGCCATGGATAAAGCTGACTTCTGCCCTGCAGTCTGGCATCTCTGTGTACATTATTCCAGTTCCTCACCACCTTTCAGGGGATTATCACAACTGGCGACGAGGATTCATACCATCTGCAGGTACTACAGTAAAAGAACTCAATCCACACTATTATCAGCATTCCAGCACACAGCATGGCCAGCCTACCTAACTTTCCCTGTTTTGATGTGCACCAGTCCCACGTAAACCTAGGAAAACTCTGGAATAAGTGGCTAAAACACTTTGAAATATTTCTCCAAGCCATGAACTTTACTGACAATGGCAGAAAGAAAGCTATGTTACTACATTATGCAGGGGAACAGGTATATGATATCTTTATAACTCTGCCTGGCACAAGAGGTGACACTGACTACAATTTATGCAAAACAGCCCTAACAAACTACTTTTCTCCGCATAACAATCCAGTGTTTGAGACCTTCAAGTTTAGACAGTCAAAGCAGTCACCAAGTGAGAGCACTGATGAGTATCATGTGAGATTAAGACATCGTGCTGTCTCATGAGAATTTGCAGATGTGGACAAGGAAATTTGCATGCGGCTTATACAGGGGTGCACATCAACTAAACTGAGACGACAGGCACTCAGAGACCCCCCTATGACTTTATCCAAATTACTAGAGACTGCTCGCATAAACGATGCTGCAGAGAATCAAGCTAAAATGATTGAGCAAAATGACAGTATTCTAGATCAGTCATTCTCTTTAGCTAATATCACACCAAAACAACATCAAGCCCATACATCTGCTGCAACCTGCTATAATTGTGGTGGACCTTATCCCCACCAGGAAAACTGTCCAGCAAAAGGGTTAATCTGCCATAACTGTGGAAAACATAATCATTTTGCAAAAGTATGCAGATCAGCTCCAAAAAAACAGTCACCTGTACCTGCTAAAGCATCTCCAGGAAAGAGAGTAAGCACAGTGACACCAGAGGGAGCTGAAAATACAGGCAGCACATACTTATTTTCAGTTACCGAAAAAGGAGTCTTGTCATGTACATGCAATAGCAAATCCAAGGTAGATACTTTCAATAAATGGCAACCCTGTAGAAGCTCTTATTGATACAGGGGCATCTGTCAATGTCATAAGCCAAATCACTTACCAGAGCTTTACAAGCAAGCCTGCATTACAAAATACTGATCTGAAAATATTTCCTTATTGCTCTTCACATGCCTATATGTGGTAAATTTCGATCAGAACTGACATTCAAAGAGAATTCAATAACTGACTCTTTCTTTGTAGTTGAATGTGCTGCAGACACACTCCTTAGCTGCAACAGTGCAGTGCAGTCTTGTCACACTAGTGAGCAGCGTAAACAAATTCCATGTTCCAGACATTGTGCATAAACATACAAAACTTTTTAACGACATTGGCAAATTAAAGGGGCCACAAGTGAAACTTCATATTGATCAGTCAATACCACCTTCAGTTCAGCCTGACAGACGCATTCCTTCGCTAATATTTCACATGAGCTTAGAAGTGGCAGTTACAAAAGGCAGTTGTACAAGGCATTGACAAGGCAAAAGGAACTGGATTATCCTCCATCAACTCATTTTGCTAATTTTTCGCTGGAAATTTGCAAATTTTTCGGCAAAGCGAAACGGAATAGATTTGCCCATCACTAATCTCAGGCTCTCTAATTTCCTCTCCTTCCCTCTCCACACATGAAGTATACAAAGTACTGTTTAACTATTCAAGGGAACTCCTCTTTTTCATACAAACTAAGAACTTACAAATCCTGCTATCATTTAGTCTATCTCTCCTTTCTATTGCTGGCAGCTGGGGACATTTCCCTAAACCCTGGCCCCTACCCCATCACAGTTATATCACGACCACGGGCTCCTTCTCTTCGCTGCAAATTACTACAGTACAGAAAATCAGCACTATACATGACCATTTCATTGCCAATTCCTTTAATCTACTCGCACTTACAGAAACCTGGACACTGCCTCACCTGCTGCCCTGTCCTATGGGGGCCTACACCTTACTCATACTCCCAGGCCTGGAAATAGACCTGGGGGTGGGGTAGGTTTGCTTCTCTCTCCCCGCTGTACTTTTTAAGTTCTTCCACCTGTTCCTTCCCTATCATTCTCCTCATTTGAGGGTCACTGCACTAGGCTCTTTTGTCCCATTTCACTTTGCATTGCTGTCATATATCGACCACCCGGACCAACTGCACAATTTTTGGGCAACTTTGCTGCCTGGCTTCCTTACTTTCTTTCACCTAACACCCCATCTATAATTCTAGGTGACTTTAATATACCTGTTAACAACCCTTCTGTCTCTAAACTTCTTATACCAACCTCCTCCCTAGGCTTATTCTTGTGCTCAGACTCACCCTCTCACACCAATGGTAACGCCCTGGATCTAATATTTACCAGACTCTGTTCAACCACCAATCTTTCTAACTCACCATTTCCCCTCTCTGATCACAATATGCTCACATTTCAACTCTCACTAATTCCCTCCTCACCCCCTGCTATTGCCCAAACACATATCTACCGTGACCTCCATGCTCTAGATGTGTCACATCTCTCTCCTTCCTTTGACTCTCTTTACTCTCCATCTCTTATCCTAATGTGGCTACCTCTGTCTACTACAGCACTCTCACCACTACCCTTAATGAGCTTGCTCCTGCAAAAACTAAACGTGCTAGACCCAAACCACTTCAACCTTGGCATACTGCTCAAACAAAAGTGCTCCAAAGACAATCACGTGCACTTGCACGTGCAAATCTTGCTCAGAATCAGACTTTGGAGCTACAAATCTGCCCTGTGCTCCTATAACACCAGCCTCTCCCAAGCCAAACAAAAATACTTTACGGCACTCATTAATTCCCTTTCTAAAAAAAGGCACAACTTTTCTCCACCTTTAACACTCTCCTTTCCCCATCTCCGCCCCCTCCATGCACATCTGTCTCTGTTCAAGATATTTCTGAGCACTTCAAAAACAAAATCAACGCTATCAGAAGGGATATCACACGATTCAACCCCCCTAGACTCCCACCACCCTCCCTCCATACTCCCAAGTCTCTCCTGTGCTCCTTCACCTCTGTCACTGATGAGGAATTCTCAAAACTTTTGGCCTCTTCCTATCTTACTACCTGCCCGCTTGATCCAATTCCTTCAAAACTTCTCCACAACCTCTCGCTCTCAACCGGACCGTTTCCTTCTCAACTAAAACATGCTCTTGTTACCCACATCCAACCCTCTCCTTATTCCTCCAATCTTGACAACCTCCGACCTATCTCTCTGCTACCTTTCATCTCTAAACTGCTTGAGCGCCTAGTCTGCAACTGACTAACCTCATTCTTCTCTGACAATAATCTACTGGACCCCCTATAATCTGGTTTTAAGGCACAACAATCCACTGAAACTGCCCTGACCCGACTAACTAATGACCTTTTAACAGCTAAAGCCAACAGTCATTTCTCACTACTAATACTAATTGATCTCTCAGCTGCATTTGACACTGTAGATCACCTTCTCCTACTCCAGTCCCTCCATTCGCTTGGCCTTCGTGACACAGCGCTGTCCTGGTTCTCTTCTTACCTCACTAATCGTTCCTTCAGTGTCTCCTACAATGGAGAAGCATCTTCTCCCCTGCCTCTTTCTGTTGGGGTTCCTCAAGGCTCTGTCCTGGAACCTTAATTATTCTCCCTCTATACTGTACTTCCTCCCTTGGCAAATTAATCAAGTATGGTTTCCACTACCACCTCTATGCTGACAATACTCAGATCTATCTCTCATCTCCTGATCTCAACCCAGAACTCCTAACTCGCATCTCCTCCTGCCTGTCCGCCATCTCTACCTGGATGTTGCAACGCTACCTTAAATTAAACCTCTCTAAAATGGAAATGGTTCTCTTTCCTCCAACTAACACCAGTAACATCCCTGAAGTATCCATCATAGTTATCACCCCATCTCTCTCATGTCACTTCCACCTAAGGAACATATCCAAAATATGATCATTTATCACCCAAGATGCTGCCAAAATTCTTATTCACTCTCTCCTCATATCACGTCTAGACTATTGTAAATCTCTTTTAATTGGTCTTTCCCACCAGAGACTGTCACCTCTCCAGTCCATAATGAACACCATTCTGCCAATCCTTCCATTGGCTTCCACTACCGTTCAGAGTTAAATTCAAATTAATGACCCTGACATTCAAAGCACTTCTTAACTCTGCCCCTCCCTACATCTCTGAACTCATCTCTATATACTCACCCAACCGCTTACCATGCTCCTCTACTGACCTGCTACTCAACTCTTCTCTCATTACCTCCTCACATGCTTGCATTCAAGACTTTGCAAGGGCTGCACCCCTCCTCTGGAATTCTCTCCCACGGTCTGTCCGACTTTCTTCCAACCTTTCTGCTTTCAAGAAACTCTTGACTACCCAATACAATACCACTTACTGTACCACATTTCTCACCCACTTAACCCTGATCTTGCCCACCCTCACACCTTTATCATTCCCTTCCCTTTAGATGGTAAGCTCTTTCTGCACAGAACGTTCCTCACCTTCTGTAATGGTATTTATTGTGATGTATGTAACTCCATATTTATTGTGATGTATGTAACTCCATATGTTCTATGTATGTAATCCATGTGATTTAGTTGTATAATCACATTTACTTTACAGCACTTTGAAATATGTTGGCGCTATTGAAATACACGTTGTTAATGTTAATAATAATACAATTTAACAAAAATATACAACAGAAAATTTTGCATATCCGTAGGACCCAGTTCTGGCTGCAAATCGCAAAAACTGATGTAGTCATTGCATGAATTGATGATTGTGCTTTACATAGTTGAGCTTTGATTTTGTGTATCAGCCCAGGTGGTAGCTCTAAGATTCTCATGAGGCAGATTTACTAAGGGTCAAAGTGAAAATTCTAATTAAAAAAAAATTTGAATTTCAAAGTAATAATTTTAATAATTTTTGGGTACTTTGACTATCGAATTGATCAAAATCCGATTTGAATTTTAAAATTCGACAATTCGAATATCGAAGTACTGTCTCTTTAAAAAATTAGAATTCAACCATTCGCCACCTTAAACTTTTCGAATTGCTTTAGCCTATGGGGAACCTCTTGGAACTTTTAAGGATTTTTTTTGAAAAGTTTTGAAAATCAAGTTTCTTTGGGGAAAATCGTTTGAATCGAAAGATTCAATCAAAAAGTTTGAATGATTTTTATTAGATCGAAAATTGACTTATTTGATCGAAACTGGTCCATTTTCGATCTAAAAACCTCTTAAAAAAAATTCTGAAATTCGACCCTTTGTAAATGTGCCACACAATGTGATGTGGCCGAAGAACCACATTTAGAGATCATTTTGACAATGAGTGCCAAAAATAACGAATTTCCTACTAAGGTAGTTTTCAGGGCAATTGTGGGAGGCTCATCAAAACATGTGGAATTACAGTATGTGAGTTTTGTTGCATCAACTGCAATTTCCTAGATCCTACATTCTATGTGGCCACAATTACACTGGAGAAATGCATTTACCCTATTGTTATGACATAGTCAAAAATAGGAATTATGTCATGTTACACCTGCCTGTATGCCTTGTTTAAAAAATCATGGAAGTTTATTTATTGAAGGTGGAATTTTAAAGGTTTTTGAAAAGACAACTAAACTCATAGACTTTAAAACCACTTTTTATTTTTTATTAAAAGATCCAATTCTAAAAAGGGTGAACGAAAAAAAGAACTGAATGATTTACTAAAAAAATATGAATACCTCAAAAACCTCCAAAAGCAGTCCAATAGGATTAGCGCAGCTCCCATTGACTTCTATAGGACCTCTTCAACTTTAATTAGAAATTTTCATTGTTTTTACACTTAATATATCTCAAATTTTTAGAGCTGTTTAGAAGTATAGGGAAATCACAATTTTTTCAAGATTAATGGGGAAAAAATGATTTAGTAAATAGGCCTCCGAGACTAAACAAAAGTGTATGTAGGAATAGAATAAAAATAGTGTAGGGAAATTTAATTTTATCAGCACAATGAAATAGGATTTGGAAGTATTTTTTAGAATGCAAGGTCCTGTTTAACTGGAAGGAGTATAATTCCCCTTTTTGGATAGGAACATGACAGCATCACTTCAGAGTTTTTGAAATATTGAAAAAACCTTGGTCCGTAGTCATGCCAGCAGATACACCACTGTCATAGGCACCCTACATACTATGTACAGTACTGTAATTAGCAGTAAGTACAGAAATATACTGTTAATATATTTTTCTGGTTTACGTCTGAAAAACGTAAAAGTAATGTGTAATCTGTTACTAAAGCAGCAGGCCTGTAGGCAAATATAATGGTGTGATCAGGCTCCATAAATATGTCCGGCAGTGAAGACCTGGTGTTTGGAAACAATTTGTTTTTCAGCTGAAATTGAAATTGAATTTGAAACACCAGGAGCAGAAAACGATAGAAATTATTTAACATTTAGACACCTCAGCTGGGAAATAAGATTTTTTCCCCTTAACTACAAGCAGCATTTGCAAAGAGTTTTGCAATTAATTATGGCCTTAGGAAGTGAGAAGAAAAATGTCTCCTAGCTGCAAGATTAGCCCTTGCTGACTGCTAGCACTTTGACTCTTTGGCATGCGCTTTAGCATTTCTTTAAATAATCAAGTTGTGCATTTATATAGATTGTTTTATTTCTTCTCTGTGAACTAAGCTTCCCATTGCATTTAGAATGATTTTCTTACAATTCCCTTACAGCACTGGGCTAAAAAATATAGATTAAGTATAGCAATCAAAATGGCTAAATAGCATTCAACATGTAATAAAGGTCTACAACAGACTTAGCAATAATGTGGCCTTTACCTTATGTCTCATTTCTCTGGTGAGTTATCAAAATAGGAGGAATTGACACTTCAACACTGCTGTTTTTTAATGAATTTCATCCACGTTTGCTGCACGGGGGGGGTATAGAGGACTTCTTTTTAAAGCTTACCATCTAATAAGAGAAGGGGTTATGAGACACCAGGGGAGTTATTTATTAAAGTCCAAAAACTAAAAATAAATAGATTTTTTAGTAGAAAGTCTGAATTTTAAGTAAAAAAAACTTCATGATTTATTATACCCCCAGAATGGAAAAAGTCTGAATCAGAAAATCTAGCATCTCAGACCTGATGAGGTTGTATATAAGCCAATGGTAGAAGTCCCAAAGATATCCTTATTTGCTCTGGGTTTCATGCAGAAATCCAAAGATTTTGCAGCAAATTATCCCAGGCAGATAATCCAAAAAATTCCTACAATTTTCATTTAAAAAAAAAATCTTTTTCCTGCACTGGAATTTTTCAGGAAAATGTATTGATAAATATGGGGAAATAACCCGTGTGGAATTGGTCGGAGTATATTTCAGAAAATAATTAGATAAATTCGGATTTTGATAGACAACCCCCCCCCAGGTTTGGGGATGGTCTAGATAAGGATTCAGTAAAGTCAGAGATGGGGTTGAACTTCCAGTGGCATATATCATATTGCAGTGGCATACTAGGCTAGATTAGTTTCTCTGAATTGGGATTTAATATGTTCAATATATGAACAGTTCAGAAATTTTACCAGTTAATTTGTTTCCTGAAATATACAGACTTAATTAGAGACCTGCTATTTTTATGACTTGTTGAGGTTTTATTTGAAAAAATCTGTATTATTATTCTAATGTACTTCTGGAAATAGAAATGTCGAGGGCAAAAAAAGGATTTTATTGGACCCAATGCTGTTAACTACAGAGGCTATTGCTTTTCAAACTAGTTTATGATGAATATTGATTAGGATATTACATTTCTTAAATCATTTTGACGACAGAAGCAAAAGCATCTAATGTCCAAAGTGAATAGAAAACCATGCAGTATGTTTTTATTAGTACTTAAATAAATCTAAATGTGCAAATAACATGTTCCTTGTTCCTTTCATGGATATGGCATAAATTGAACAGATTTACTTTTAGCTATCATTCCTCTAATCCTTACATTTTATTTAGAGTCAGTTATTATGTTACAGGGGTATAAATGCCATGATTGAGGTCTGAATCAGTCATGCATAAAATTCCAAAAATGAAATGCCTTTTCAACTGAAGTACATTAGCCTGCAGATATGTGAATGCAATAAAGTCTGGAAAATGGTATATTTTAAGTCTTAGTTGTCACAGAAGATTCATACGTTTATGCAGGCCTCTCTATATC
>CM044432.1:5514854-5530738 GCA_024363595.1 Xenopus borealis | reverse complement strand
CGAATTTCGAAGTAGAAAATACTTTGAAATTCAACCATCAAATTAAAATCCTTCAACTTCAAATATTGAAGTCAAAGGATTTTTCATCGATATTTGACATTTGTTTGATCGCAGAACAATCGTTCGATCAAACAATAAAATCCTTCGAATCAAACTTTTCAAAGGATTTTAGCATACTATCAAAGGATTGTTCTTCGATAAAATAAACTTGGTCTAGAAGATCTCCATTGGCTAAAATAGTAATTCGCCAGCTTTTATTTTGCAAAGTTAAAAAAAAAATCTAAGTTTTTTTAAAGAGACAGTACTTTGAATTTCGAAGTCAAAGGATTTTTCTATTCAACCATTCGAATAGTTGAAGTAGCCTATTTGACGGTCGAAGCTTTCAAGGATTTACTTTGAATATCTAAGATTTTGCATTCAGATATTCACTTCGACCCTTCTGCCCCATAATGTAACATATTGTCTAGTGACACAAGGGGCAGTATTCCCCATTATATAAGATCATGTGATTGTATGATGTTTCAAAACATTGCATCTCTGCATCTTTTTGCTGCCCTGACCATTAAAGGCATTTTAGGAAAGAAAAGAAACTTGTAGTGCTATTGTTGACAAGATTTATGTATATGACCTGAAGTTATGCCAGCTTACTTCAACATCATTAGGCAAGTCCCTGTAGGAAGGCATGTGCCTTCAAAGAACGAAGACATTTTTAAATATAAACATTATTTAAAGTATCTGATGTGAATTTGCAAAGCACAACATACTATTCACAAAGACAGAAGGGTGGCTGTACATTAGGAGGTACTTTACTATTGCCACTGACTTGGCTTAAAGCATAGGGCTCCCTTTGTAGACAGTTGAGGAATATCTAAGGATATGTTTAGGAGGTCAACTCCAGAATTACTTCAAAGAGCAATTTATATGCAAGGCACATTTTTGCATCTTTTTCTTGCATAAATAGGTGATGTTAATCTAGAATTCTTGGTAACATTTGAGTTTACAGTTTGAGGTTACAGTGAGATGAGTTAGTAATAAAGTTTGTTGCGAGCATGAAATGATGGGACCTTAGTCAGGACCAAAACTCCAAGACGAGTCAGTAAAACCTTCATTCAAACAAAGAATAAAATGCAAAGAAAATAAAAATAAAATAAATGTTTACACATTGAAAATATTAAAGGAAATTTGCCTGTATAGGTAGAACGTTGTTCTACTTTAATAAAATGTTAATAAAACAAATCCCTGGTGTATATTGATGCCGGATAGAAAATAATTTCTAAAGTAATTAAAATAATCTTGGTGCTGCAGTAGAACAAAACAAATATAAAACAAAATTAAACTGCAATTTAATTCTAATATTATATATAGTATGAGACATAAAAACATAATGCTATTTAAGCATCTTGCATGACTTTTATTAAAACATGTTCTTTTTACAAGTTGCTTTGAATCACCAAGACTGTGGGGATAGCTATCCTTCTTCAGTCATAACTTCATGAAGGCCATAACTGCACCAGTGCCAAACAAATATCTCATATCTTTTATGATAGTTGGTTCAAGTTGTTTGGAAATGAAATGCCTGGCTTCACTATCAGGATAACTTCTAAACCAATAAAATGAATTAAGCATCGTAAATCTTCAACATATTCTTGGATTCACTGCTAAAAGATCCCAAACGTTGAACAGAAAACTTTAACAATGTTAAATGACAAGATTTATGAGGACCTCTGCACAAATATATAGATAGGTAGTGTCACTGTGCTTGTACTGGGATAGAAATACTGTACAGATGCAGTCACTTTGGATGGTGAGTTTAATGCGTCGCGACTTAACTCATTTATCTCATTTATCCCACTTATCACAGAATATTGTGTCACAGCATCCCATCCAATTAAAGAGTTCACCATTGAAAACAATGGTGCTTTGGTATGCTAATGAAAAGGTTAAATGCATTAAATGAGTTAAGATAACTTTAGATAACACAGTTTCTTCAATTAATGCTGAGTCACGACGCATTTAACTTACAAATCCAAGTGACTCTATCTGTATGTTACTCGCTATTTCTTGCTTGCATACGGATTCTAGAATACAGTTATGTACATACTGGAAAATATAGCCTAAGTTTAAGGAGTTTTTTACTTCAATTTTAATAAAAAAAACTGGATATTTATACAAAGGAAATGTAAATTGCAAAATTGTATCATCATTATCATTTATTTATTTATATAGTACCAGCTAGTTATGCAGTGCTTTACAATAACTTATCACAATCTTAAAATGTAATGTTGTAACATACAGTATGAGTGAATTAGGGGTATGTGTGTGGACTGTGTAGTGTTACAGCTTATATCTTGGTAGACTTATAAAAATAAGCTGGCGTTTACTGACTATTGATTATATGTTAATCTAGTAGACATATTGTCTGTGGCTGGCTAACTACATACTAGAAGCTTTCCTTCACACATTGCCTCATTTGGCAGTTTCTCCTCTGGGTTGCTTTTTTGAATTCAAATACAGTGATAATGTCTGGTCCTAGCCTCAGTGAGTTATAATTTTAAATTTTACAAAATCTCCCTTATTATCAGTACAAAGAGAGAATACTTGTTAAGGTCCACATTTACTAGTGTAGTTCCAAAACATGTTTCTAAGAGCAATCAACCAATCTTTAAATATTCTAGATATGCTAGAAACATGAATATTGATTCATTGTTATGGGCATGGGTGTGTATGGGTATACTGTATCTGCACTATTTAGAGCAATGTAAATGCATGTTGGGCTGGTTATAATTCTCTCTTGGCACAGACCTTCAGAAAGGATCTCCTCTGAATTGATAGGAAAGACTGGGGTACCTTGAACTTTACAGTAGGGATTAGTGAAATTTTTGCTGCTAAAATGATGCCCATAGACTCTAAAAATGTGTTACCTATCAAAAATATGTTGTACATATACATTTATATATATATTTTTTTATATATTTTGGCTTTTTACAAATTTTTACCGAAGTGAAACAGGTCAGATTGTCCATCACAACTTTGTCCATCACTACTTTTTCAGATTGTCCTATCACAACGTCCCACCCAAGAGCTCTATGTACTGTACCATAGGTAATACTTCCCTTCCCTAAGCACCTCTCCTTGGAGCAGACACACACACAGATCTGTCCTCATACAAAAGCCCCACACCGGTAATTTTGACAATATCTCTGTGATGAACTACAAGGGGAAATTGATTTTGGTATCTCTCCACATTTGAAGAATTGGCATGTTGATCTATGAAAATGGCACACTGTTGCATTTATTAGGGTTCATAAAAGTCATTGGGGTGGGTGTGGCTTGCGGAGCAGGAAACAACATTTTTATGCTGCATCCTGATAAAAATGGGAAAAATATTAAAGCAAATTTGCTAGCAAAAAGAAACAAAAAATTATTTAATAATAAGGTGCCATGGTGATCATTTGTTTGGCTCCAGATTTAAAGAAGATGCAAGTAACAAAGTTAAATGATTATTAAATTGCTGTTCTGGACACAATTTAAAAGGCTGATCTGTCTGAGCAATCTGCTTATTTCTTGATTTAAACATGTTCTAATCACCTTCAACATTGCAAGCAGCATTATACAGATAGAGTCACTTGGATTTGTAAATTAAATGCGTCATGACTCAGCATTAATTGAAGAAACTGTGTTATCTAAAGTTATCTTAACTCATTTAATGCATTTAACCTTTTCATTAGCATACCAAAGCTCCATTGTTTTCAGTGGTGAACTCTTTAATTGGATGGGATGCTGTGACACAATATTCTGTGATAAGTGGGATAAATGAGATAAATGAGTTAAGTCGCGACGCATTAAACTCACCATCCAAAGTGACTGCATCTGTACCTTATAATATACAGACTAATTAAAAATATAATACTGATTAGGTTTATGCAGAAGGAGTAAGATACCATTTTAGATGTCAAGGTATTTGTAACTGAACTAGGATTTTAGTGTTGTTGCATAGCAATGAAAAAAAAGGACACAAAATGTCTAGGGAGAATAATATTCAGCAAAGAATCCCTGACAGCAGTGATCTTTAAGTACTTCAAGTAAAGTTTGGGTGGCAGTCACTTCTACTCCCTGAAGCCATAAGATTTTAATATTGCTCCATAAAATGTCCAATTCGTGACTCTAAAACAAAATCTGCATTCATGCTAATCCAGTTTCTAACACGCTATAATATAATTTAAAGATCTTTTTAAACAGTTATTTTATTATTAACATTGCCTGGTGATAAAATATATTTGGAGACACACTATATTTGTGGTGTACTGACTTTGCCTGTTCTATGACATTCGTTCCCAGGAGAGCAATGAGGTTTCAATAGCAAAGAAGCTAGTCAGCAGTTTGAACATATCAAGCAGTATATTTTTAAGATTCTTAAAGCAGCATTGGTTTTATCTCCCTCTGGGAATGTAAATATGCTTTATATTGTTATATACAGGGCTATCTTCAAATAACTTTCTTTCTCCTTCAATAAAATCCACTTTTTTGTATGTATTTATTTATTTATTTATTTATTTATTACAAATTCTAATTCTCAATTAAATTTTTAAGACTTGTTTTGCAATTCAGGAAAATTACCATTATTAATTGTGTACCCAACAGCTGTATATTGAAAATTTCTGTGATTCAGTTAAATTGTAAAGTCTATATACTGATTAGAGGAGCGTTCTTCGCTTGCAAACACAGAACTTTAGAGTTAGCAAGGGTTTTGAGTTTTTTTCGGATTCTTATTTAGATTTGTTCTGCATGTTTATTCATTTGTGCTTCTTATATTCAGATCTTTTGACAGACAATTTGTCCTTTTTTAAAATGTCAATTTTTTTTTTTTTAGTATTGCTGTGCAATTCATGGAAATTACCTTTATTAATTGTGTATCCTGCAGCCACATATTTAAAATTCCTATGAATGTGCACAAAAATTGTCAAAAAAGACCAACTGGCCCACAGCATTCCAGATATACTCAGATGTTATGAGAGTCAGAATAAAAAAAAGTCAGAATGCAGACAATAATTGGAAGTCATGTTTGCCATTATGATCATCTTGATTTTTAAAATAGGTCCCTTATACCCGATAAAATATATTATACAAATGAGTGGCCCTATTTAAAAAAAGCCAGAAGTGGGAATGTTGATAAACTTCCAAGGTTCGTGTTAAAGTAAAAATGTATTATTTTTAAACACTTAAAATATCTTCATTGGGTAAAGGTAAAATGCAAAATGTTGTCAATGCTTGTATGAATATTTCATCAAATTTTAGCACTGGCATATGAAATGATGGAGTAAAAGGGACATTTTGCATATTTTTCAGTGGTTCATACAAAATGAATTGACTTTTGCCATTGGAGTGTACTTGAGAAATGAGAAAACAACAAATTCACAGTTGACTGATTTTTCAACTTTACAAGTAGGGTCCTTACTAATATTTAAGACCATCAAGCCTCTACATATTAATAGATTCTCTCCGTGTCCTTCATTCATTATACTGTACTTGCTCATTCATTATGCTAATTGCTGACAAAATGGAAATGTATGATAATAGATGACAATCTATGCATTACATGCCTCTCAAAACAACAGCAGAACATGTACAGTAATTGTTTTAAATTTGGTACATTTGCAAGTACACACCAGAAAGCCCTTGAATTTAGTATAGGTACATTTTTCACATTGTAACCTTGAGTGGAAGACTAAAGTAAATAATGTATATTGCATCATTAAAGATTAAGGTAAAGATGAAGGTAAACTTGAGAATAGTGATGGGCGAATCGGTGGCAATTCATAAAACGCCGCCACGTCTTGTTTTGGATGCACGCCTGTGAGAATTTATTTGGCTGCGGCAAATCGCGGGAATTCGCCGTAATTCGCTACAGGCTAATAAATTCGTCCATCACTACTTGAGAAATGTAAGCTTTTAGTTACTATTTGAAATGATCATAGGATTAATTCGATTGGTCAAATATGCAAATTTGGCTTATTTGATCGTCGAATAGCGAACCATCGAATGATCGATTAGATTCGAATGATCGAATATTTCATTTGAATGATTGAACGATCGTTATTCGATCATCGAATGATCGAATATCGAAGAAAAGGGTAGCCTAAAACTATTTTTTTTGTATTTTTCACGATTCAAACTTTTAAGTGCTAAAAATCTTTCATGTGAAGAATGCTTTTAAAACACAAAATTGTCAGTATTAAGTATAAAAATTACAAAAATTTCAAAAGTAAAAGCTACTGATGTCATGTATATGTTAATGGGAGCTGTCTTCAGCAAATATTTAAAATATTTAGTTATTTTAGATGTTTTAGGGTCAGTCCACATAGATTTGGGGTGATTAGTTGCCCCAGCGACAAATCGCCTCTACTTTGGGGCGACTAATGTCCCTAAGCTGCTTCCCCCTGTCTTGCGCCAGATAAAACACAAAAATAAAACAAATAAGAATTTTGAGGTTTTCAGAATTTTATTTGGATTTGTTACGTGTTTATTCGTTTGTGCTTTTTATATTCAGATCTTTTGTTAGATAAGTAGAAATTAGTTTTTGTTCAAATGTTACTTTAGTTGTGGTTGAAAAATAAAACCTCTAAAACTATACAAATTAGAATTTTGAAAAACTGCCATCTTAGAGTCCATTTCCTTCCTGGTCTTTTACAGTAATAAAAGAAATTGTTAATATAGCTAACATGAAACTACAAACTGAATTGCATATTGTCACTAGTGATGGCGAATCTGTCCAGTTTCGCGTCACAGAAAAATTTGCCAAACTCTGAAAAAAATTGCGAAATGACCAAATATTTGTGAAATGCATTGAAGTAAATGGGTTTCAAAATAATTTTAATGAGCAATGAATTTTATTAAAAAATAATTTTGATGAGGAACAAATTGTACATGTGACAAACTTTTTTGTCCAAATGCATAAAAGTCATTTGGCAACAAAATAATTTTGACTCACATCAGTTATGCTCGCAAAACAACTCTTTTGTCCAGACAAATTAAGTTTTGAGAAAAAAATTTGCCTGGTAGCAAAATTCGCGATGAATGCAGCCTGGTGAATAGATTCACCCATCACTGATTGTCAATGATATGCTCCTGATAATTCTCAGATCAGTCAGTATTGCTATAATGTTTTTCTAAGGTTTTGTGACAAATATATAACGAAAAGAAAGAATCATGAGGCAAAATATGCCACTGTGACCACTCTAATCCAATTCCGAAATAGATAACCTGGTATTACTTTTTCTCCTCCTCCACCTCCACTACTTCCTCCCAGTACTCCAGTCATTGATTAAACAATTTCATCAGTACTCATCTTTTTTAATTTAGGGGGAGATATTAAGGGTCCAAATTACCCTAGCAAACCTGCACTGATTTGAATGAGAGACTTAGAGGGGTCTGAAAACAAAAATGTGTAATAAAATGTAGCCCTATTGTGTAGAGAGTATTGTGTCTTCTCCCCAGCACTTATTGTCTTTTCAAATATTGCCGAAGTTTTCAACAATGGATTGCACCGTTTTCTTTCAATAAAAAAGCCTTTATTGTAACATGGCTACGACCAGCGATACAGTAACGTTTCAAGCCACATCCTGGCTCTTTGTCAAACTAACTGATACATTTATCAGACTTCCTTTTAAAGCAATTAAAATAGCACCCTCTAGTGTGCTTAGTTGGATATAGTCATACTCTCATTAAAATAATTCTACACACAAGTTAAACAATGTTATGCAATGTTGCAGTTTCAATGTAAATAATGTATCATATTGCCATTGGCACTTATCTGTTCATGTTATTCCAACACTTCTTGTAATCATGAGTGCAAAAAAGGGGTTAACGTTTCCAGGCGGCGGATCCAGTATGACTCACTTTTCCTCACTCTATCACCACCTCGTTTGGGGTGGGGTACATTTTCCACCACCTGGAACCATAACTGTTGCACCCCACGGCCCATCTCTACAAAATTACCCGATACAGCTTGTTCTATTTTTTTTGTTTTTTTTGTTTTAATGGCCGATTTGTGTTCACGTATTCTCTCCTTCACTTGGGGGCTAGTTTGTCCCACATAAAGGAGGCCACATGGACATTTGATCACATACACTGCATATGTAGTTAAGCAGGTATAGTACCCTTTGATTTTAATTGGGGTTCCCTTCCGGGGATGGTGGATATTAGGACCCTTCAAACAATTTGTACAGCAATTACAATTAAGACACGGAAACATTCCAGTTTTCCAGGACTGTAGGGTTAATTGTCAAATATTGCCCCCAGTCTACTTAAATTGGCATAAGGGTCACGTACAGTGTTCCGCCTTTATTTATTCTGTAGCTGCAGGGGATTTCTTTGATATCACCTTTGCACGTAGACATGGGATACCCATAAAGCCGCTTGTCCCTGCCCTAGATTAGTGGCAGCTGATGGTAGTTCCCTTGGCAATGAGTTGGTATCCTTTAAGTCAGGAATTATGTCTATGACTCCGATAATATTAGGCCTTCCCTGGTTGCAGAAACACAACCTCCAAGTTGACTGCCTCACTAGTAAAATAGTTTATAGGAGTACTCTTGTCGGTCTTCATGTTTCAAGTCTCCTCAGAAGGGTTATCTCCCCTTTATGCCACTTTCACTGCACAGCAGAGATCCTTCCGCCACACAGGCCTTATGATTTGCCAATCGATTTAGTACCAGATGCCTCTCCTCCTAAAGGCAAACCCGATCCTGTTTCTATTCCTGAGTCTCTGACCATGGAGGAATATATGAAGAAGAATTTGGAGAGTAGGTTCATAAGGCAATTCTCTTCCCCCGAGGGGTTTGTGTTCTTTTTTGTCAAGAAAAAGGATTGGGGATAAGGAATTGTATTGATTACAGGGGTTAAATAAGATCATGGTGAAGAATTGTTATCCCCTTCCCTTGATGTCTGAAGATGAGTATCTAGTAATGTTCTTCAGTCTATGTAATAACCCAGCCATCTTCCAGGAGTTTGCAAATTATGTCTTCTGTAATCTTTTGGGACATTATGTTGCAGGATATCTACAGATGGAGCCACTTGGATTTGTGTGTTAAATGCATTGTGACTCAGGGTTAATTGAAGAAACTGTGTTATCTAAAGTTATCTTAACTCATTTAATGCATTTAACCTTTTCATTAGCATACCAAAGCTCCATTGTTTTCAATTGTGAACTCTTTAATTGGATGGGATGCTGTGACACAATATTCTGTGCTAAGTGGGATAAATGGGATAGATGAGTTAAGTTTTTCTGTGTCAAACACACAATCCAAAGTGGCTTCATCTGTACTTTACCTGTTAACTATTTAAATGGCAAAGTTTGTGCTATTAATGTGAACTGATAGATTTGTACATTTGTTACAAAGGTGAAAAAACCCTTTAAGAAGCTGCAGTGCTTCACTCTTTCACACAAACCATATATGCCCATAGCTATACTGTAGAGTTTAGTATCAAAATAGCCTTTGATATTATGTCTGTCCAAAAAATCAACCAAGCCCCTTTTGAAAGCATCAACAGAATCAGCATCACAACATCACCCGGCAGTGCATTCCACAAGCTCACTGTCCTCACTGTGAAGAACCACCTACTCTGTTCCTTTAAATGAAAGTCCTTTTCTTCTAGTCTGAAGGGGTTGCCTCTGGTTGATCCTCTTTATGGGTCAAAAGGTCCCCTGATATTTGTCTATAATGTCCTCTAATGTATTTGTAAAGTGTAATCATATCCCTTCGCAAGCGCCTTTTTTCCAGAGAAAACAACCCCAACCTGGACAGTCTCCCCTCATAATTTAAGTCTTCCATCCCTCTAACCAGTTTAGTTGCACTTAGTCTCTGCACTCTCTCCAGCTCATTTACATCCCTCCTAAGGACTGGAGTCCAAAACTGCACTGCATACTCCAGATGAGGTCTTACTAGGGATCTATAAAGAGGTAGAATTATGTTTTCATCCCTTGAGTGTATGCCATTTTTTATGCAGGACAGAACTTTATTTGCTTTAGTAGCTACAGAATGACAATGCCCAGAATTAGACAACTTGTTATCTATAAAAACCCCAAGATCCTTTTAACTTACTATGTTGTAAGAGACATAGTGGGAAGAAGGTCCCTGCCCCGTAGAGCCAGTCTACACAGTACTGTCTAAATACAGTCTAAGTAATTTGTCAGTCTCTTTGGGTGGATTTTCTTCCTTGGGCCGAGTTTGCATATAATAATGCTACTCACTCGTCCATGGGGGAATCTCTATTTTTTACTGTGTTTGGTCAACATCCTAGAGCTATTTCTTTTTCTGATCTTTCATCAGATGTTCCCACTATTAACATAGTAAAGAACCTTTTGTGAGCACAGGAGAGCTTCACCTGACTATCAGGTTGATGATAGGGTGTGGTTGTCTTCTATGAACATCCCTTCCAGCAAGTTAGGTCCTAAGTCCATTGGTCATTTTTCTATATGTGAGGTGATTAATAGCAGAACTGACAGGTTGGATCTGCCTCCTGAACTCAAAATTTGTAACTCTGTTCATGTATCTTTATTTATACCTGCTAGAATTGTTTTTCAGAATCCTCCTCCTCCTTCCATCTCTATTGCAGGTCAACTAGGGAAGCCTGTTGCACCCAGAGTGGGGATGCCTGCCATGTCCATCTTATTGCACTTCTATGCACATACTGAAAGTCTGACTGTGCTACTCACTTTCAGGTCTGAGTGAGCAGCGCAGGTGCCATCATTGTACATGGCTCAAAATTCAAATATTTAAAGGCGCAGGAGCCTTTCTTACATTTCCCAATGTCAGTATATTTTGATCATTACTGGGTAATATTTCTAGTTTGTTAATTTGTTTGACCTTGCCTGACCATGACCTTGTCCTGATTGCTGCTTCTCCTGACTCTTGCCTGTACTTTGATTATTCTCCTGGATCCTGATTTGTACGTGCTGCTTTTGTGTTATGACTCTGCCTGTGACCTTAACTACGCTCCTGCCTCTCAATTTTGTACAGCACTGTCTGATATGGTATTCTGATTCGGTCTGTGACCTCGACTATGCTCCTGTCTCTCAATTATATATTGTATTGTGCAGCGACTCAACCTTTCCTTTGACTACGTTCTTATTCTCCATTCCATTTGTACATATGTTTCTCTTGCTTACCAGAGTACTCTCCTTGGTCTTCTCACATTAAGACCTGGTGGCATCAGAGTAGCAGAAGGATCCTCTAGAAGAGAAAGGTGGTTGTTGGTTGTTATCGGCAGAACAGTGAACCGTGACTGGGACCTTGTGGTCTATTCTGGGAGACCAAATGTCACAAAATCAAGCTAACCACACATGGGTCAATATAAGCTGATAACTTTCTATTGGCCAGATCAAAAGTCCTATTTAAGAATGACCCAGCAACAAAAGAGAAATTGAAATTATCACAGTTATTTTTTATTGTAATCTTTTTAATCACTTGAATTTTTTTTAATTCAATGACAACTGGTCATCTGCACGTAACCCATTATCAATATATCAAGAACATTTTGTGCATTAAGTTACTGTACTAAAAATGCAATCACCTAATACAAATACTATGAGTTTGTGCCAGTATAGTATTAAGTGTAACTGATCTTGCCAGACTAATTAAATTAATTTGTATTCGAAGGTGAGCATTGACCTTGACTCTGGGAGGGCAGTGGATATAATCTATTTTGACTTAGCTTAAGCATTTCATACAATACCACATGGAAGGTTAAAGTATATTGGCCTGAAACATAGTATTTGTATTTGCAAAGAGAACTGGCTGAAGGAGAGATTGCAAAGAGTGGTGGTAAATGGAACATTTTGCAATTGGACCAGTGTTAGTGGAGTACTATGGGGGTCTTCCTTTGCTTCTTTATTAATTTTCTAGAAAATGTAGAGTACAGAGCAACTAAACTTATTAAAGGGCACCTATGGGGCTAAAAAGATTCCCCAAACCGAACGTGCTGGCTGATAGTGCCTGCATTCCGGTTTGGGGTTCTAGTAGTTAAAAAAAAAGTCCCCCTTACTCGCACCGGGAGCCGCCATGACAGCCCATGCGCATGTGACGTCATGCGCATAAGCCGAATGAAATGCTGCCACAAGTTCATGCAGTTTTTCATTCTGTGCATGCGCATGGGCTGACATGGTGGCTCGCACCGGGAGTTCCCTCCCGGTGTGAGTAAGCCAGCGCAGACCTTCGGTTTGGGGAATCTTTTTAGCCCTATAGGTGCCCTTTAAGGGGATGGAAGATTTATAATATGCGGGTAGACATGATTACTTTTTAGAAGTACATTACAGAGTATTATACTGTATACAGATAGCAGGGGATCTTTTTCCCATAAAAATGATAAAAGCACCAGAGGCCACCCCTTTAGACTAGAGGAAAAGAACTGTCATTTTGGAAAGCATAGGGGGTTCTTCACAGTGAGGACAGTGAGGCTGTGGAATGCTCTACTGCAGTGATCCCCAACCAGTAGCTCGCGAGCAACATGTTGCTCTCCAACCCCTTGGATTTTGCTCCCAGTGGCCTCAAAGCAGGTGCTTATTTTTTAAGTTTTGGTTGCATAAAAAACAGATGTCCTGCCAAACATTCTCTCCTGTAGGCTGCCAAACATTCTCTCCTGTAGGCTGCCACTCCATATAGGGGTTACCAAAAAGCCAATCAGAGCTCTTATTTGACATCCACATGGACTTTATCATGCTTGTGTTGCTCTCCAACTCTTTTTTCAATTTAAATGTGGCTCACAAGCAAAAAAGGTTGGGGAACCCTGCTCTACTGGATGTTGTTGTGATAACTGATTCTGTTAATGCTTTTAAGAGGGATGATTTATAGGAAATCATTGTTGACGGCATTGTTGTGAGTGTGTGTGCATTTCATTTGGAAGGGTTGAACTTCATGGATGTTGGTCTTTTTTATAACCCAACTTAACAATGTAGATACAGTATATATTGCAATACCCTTAAACTGGCCTAATACGTCAAAGTCATCCCTGGTATGACCAGTCCTACACTCAACTTTCATCTGATTCAGTAAGAATTCATTACAAATCTTACACAAACTTTTACCTGCAACTTACTTGGTTTCAAGGTTAAAACTTCCAAACATGCTTGGCCTTTTATAGGTCACCACTGGGACCCCCTGACTATAGCTGGGAATGGTAGGACCTACAACATGGAGCTGGTCACTGCTCCTGTTTAAACTATAGCCAAAAAGTTATGCTCAACATTTTAAACCTTTAGGCAGCAATGAGGTTGTGTCAATGAAATTCCTACAAACAAAGACAAGAGGTCCTCAACCTATTATCAATATATTATGTCTAGCTATATGAATTTTGTGGTCACAACCTCATTGCGCAATTTACTTAATTTTTTTAAATATTAATGTATATTTTAGGATATGGTTGACTTTGAGCACTCACTTAAACATGTGTTTTATTCACTGATACAGTATTGTAACAATTGGAAAGTCAAATTTGCATCTAGCTTAAGAAACATTTATTTGAAGTATTTTCCATTATTTATAAATGTTAAAAAATGCATTGAAATAAAAGAGTAAAGTCAAAAGCATGAGTTTCTAAAAGTTTTCATAGAAATATTACTAGCTTTTTCAATTTCAAATGCTGCTCCCTGAGTGTTGATACTGATTCTCAATGTCCCCCAACTATATCAATGAGTCAGATCACAAAATTCAGCTAGACTTATAAGCACTCACCTATGTGTTGTCTAGTGAAACTATGTGGTGAACTGTATCACTTGCCAACTAAATTTCACATTATTTCAGTTTGGTTAACAGAGGCTTAAGGCACTTTGCTGAGGAAGGCTTATGGGTATTGTAAACTAATTGTGTTGTATAACAATTCTTCAGTAAGTGCTCTATTTCTGCAAATATTTTCCAAATGGCCCCACTGGGATGGGCTGAACGGAGACTTCATTAAGGACCTTTATTTAATATCACAGCATATGTTGTTTCTAGTAAATTCTGTTTATTGTACTCATACAAAATAATACCTGCATTTTTCTTCCTCTGCAACAGATGTTCTGCATGTTATTGTTGCCATGTTACAAAGGCACTGTCCATAATAAATGATTTCAATAAAATGGAGAGTTTTATAATGGCACAGACTGATCATTTTGGAGGGCGATTTACACTTTCACATGCAAAGGGACTGGCATTTCAAACAATGGATCATCATTGTCATGAGGATCCACAACAACATTTTATTTAATTATATGGTCCTTTCAAGGCATTTTACCTGGAATCTTGAACTTAAATGCCAATCTGGAGACACATTTCACAGCTCAGAGCAAGCTGAGCCTAACATATAAAGGTAAAGTGAATCAGAAAATTTTTAACTCTGTAAACTATTAAATATTATGCATGACAAAATAAACAAATGTGGAAAGAAATACACTCTTGCTACTTTTTTGGTCTTTAATTAGATCTCTAAAGCATATCCTTTCTTCCTTCTACCTACAGTCTTCTCATATCTGTGTCCCCTCTACCTCTTCTTTGCTTCCCCTGTATTATAGCCTCTTCATAATTCATCTTCACCCTGCTCCTTCTATGATCTCACTTCATTTTCCACTGTCAGCCTCTCCTTTCCTAAACGCATTCTCTTTTCATCTCTTAACTGTTTTGTCCTGACCTTCTTGTTATCTCGTCTACCTTCCCACTCTTCCCCAGGGCCGGAATAAGGGGTAAGAAGAAGAGGAACGTGTCTAGGGTGCAACAAAGTGGGGGTGTCAAATATGTACCTATTCTTTTGCCTTATCCTGGTCTAAACCATGTACCCCATGCCGAGGTATGCCGTAAAACATGCTTTGGAGTAAATTACTCCTCTGTAGAGGGATGAGATGGCTGGCTGCCTGGGCTGCCTATTATTTTCAGAGAGGATGTTAATTTACTGTATTTAATATGTTTATAATGGTTTGTATATGTATTTATTTTGGTTAGTCTACACATACTGTAAAAAGATTTTTCTTCAACCAAAAGTGTTTTTTATATACTGTACCGTATGTATAATACTATTAAATAAATAATTATATTATAAGTGTTAAAAAAGGAGGGACAATTGCTTAAATGAAAATAAAAATATGTGAACATTTGCTCAACAGGTTCAAGCTGGCATGTTTTTTTTCCATGTTGCACTACGATCCAGAGTAATTTGTGGTGACAGGTTCTTTCACTCCGGAATGGAGCACACATTCCTCTCCTGAATACAGTACTGTATTTTATTCATGCAAGAGGGTTGGGCTTGGGGAAATATCAGCCCTGCACATCACCTTATTTTTATTTAGATACAATATAAGGACAAGACTGCCTTGTACCCACCGCCACTATGCTCTAGACCTCTGCCTTTTTAATTTGTCAGTGTTGTGCAAGGTGCCTGTAGGTGTCACTGTGCACAAGAGGATATTGTACATACATTGTACTTTCTTTACTTTACAGATGCAGTCACTTTGGATTGTGAGTTAAATGCGTCGTGACTTAACTCATCTATCTCACTTAGCACAGAATATTGTGTCACAGCATCCCATCCAATTAAAGAGTTCACCATTGAAAACAATGGTGCTTTGGTATGCTAATGAAAAGGTTAAATGCATTAAATGAGTTAAGATAACTTGGGATAACACAGTTTCTTCAATTATCCCTGAGTCACGACGCATTTAACTTACAAATCCAAGTGACTGTATCTGTACTTTCTTCTTTATTGTTCAACAGAACAATTTGTAGCAGCTTTAAGAGAACTGGTTGTTACCTGTGAGTTTGGGAATCTAACAGATGACATGCTAAGAGACCGCATAATGGAAAAAAACAAATTAACCTCACATTAGAGAGAGACCACTCCTAGAGCAGGATTTAACTCCAGTT
>CM044432.1:5494564-5512867 GCA_024363595.1 Xenopus borealis | reverse complement strand
TTCTAGACAAAATGACAATCACAGGAAAAGGAACCAGGTGGAGAACTGTAATTTAGGCCACATATACATACTAGGGGCCATTCACTCTCATCAGGATAGAGTGCATAGAACAAAAAAAGAAGCTGCTATGTTTGAACTTTGCACTATGGATGCATATCTTTGTGTTTCTGAATGGAACACCAGCAATGTCTTGATGAATAAAGCACTGTCTACTTTCAGGGGGCTCCATATTTATATGGCGGCACATATGGCAAGAATCCAGCGCTGTGCTCCGTGCCAATGTTATGTTTATTTTGTTTGCTCAATTGCTAGACTCACTATTCTGCCTAGTTGTGGTCTGCTCCTAACATTGCTATCTGGTTGTTGAAAGTAGCTGACAATTGATGGCACCAACCAAAAAAAGAGGTTAACAGTGTGAATTAATTGATATTATTTGCATTGTGTATCTATATGAATATGGACCCTCTGTCATTCAAATTCCATTCTGACTTCCAAACTCCTAACTCATTGCTAGAGTAATTAAGACAGTAGTTGAAACTTGGAAACACCAAGCTTAAGAGTAACAGAAGTATTTCAGAAACCTCAAAAATACAAAATAAAACCATTTAATGGTATTAGATTTCATTTAAGATGTCCTGCTTTTTCAGATTTTTAGTTGTTCAGTACTTGCTACTATTGTAAAAAGTAGTAGCACTCATTGCAGTAATATTTCAATTCTGTACTCTGTATAGGGAACATGTTTCTCACCAGAAGTTTGACAAGTGCCTGAAATCATATTCTGAGGTTGCAGAGACAATGCATAATATGAAAACAATGCAATTTATTAAATGTATTTTTATTCTACTAGATGAAAAATTAGTTCAAGTTCTCAATATAATGCATATGCAAATGATTATTTTTTTTCCCCTTCCTTTTTGCCAAAATTGATTTACTTTAGTTGACTTAATTTTTAAATCTACAGTGTGGAAAGGAAGACGATAAGAAAATTAAATTTAGCATAATTATTAATCCCTGCAATGCCAGAGGGCAATAGAGCATTGCTGACATGTAATGAAGCATTAGATAAATTGGTAGAAGTGCCTGTTTTGCTTAATGGAATATTCAGAATCAAATGAATATAAACGAGAACCATTTTTATCAGTATTATGTTTTGATTGTTGTAATCTAGGCTAAAATTTTAATAGAATATAAGACATGGCGTAAGGAGCAGTATTGTCCCAAACTTCAGTTTGCAGATAAAAATAAGTATATTAGGTAAAATGGCACAGTTTAGTTTTCCTGTGTATTGATTGTGATGAATTGTTATTTATATGTAAGGTTCATTTTATCAGCCACAAAAGCCAAGATCGGATGGTGATGACCATCACTTTTTTTAAGGCCATTAATGACTAAATTGGGCAAAGGCAGCATTACAGACGATAAATCTAATTTTCTTAACCATATCCATTTACAGTAGTTTATTAAATTAATCCTGTATACCTGCCTTGTTTATAGTTCCTATCTTTTCAGTCTGGACAAATATTTCAGAACTCATTTTGGCTTCATCGTGGCTTCATTAGAAGAAGTCGCTCAAATGAGAAGTGAAACGTTTTCAAGAAAGCTCAGAAAAGTCAATTTGTTTTCATTATTTTCTAATAGGTACTGTATATTATGACCTAGATGAAGAAACATATTTATAGACATATCTTTTGGGTCCTTAGTCCCTTACCTGAACTTACCTTTTATGGAATCTTGTGTTCTTTGTTTGTATTGTCTTATGTTTTCTCCTCTGGCTCTGATATCATTCTCACAATTCTGACCCAGACCAGTGTTGTTTCTGGCATGTGGCAACTGAGAAGTTATCCTGTGGTATTTCAACTTTCTGTTTAAAAAAAAATAGCTATGTGTCTATTTTAGTGTATAAAGTACAAATAACACTCTTGGTGCATGGTCACAGAAGGCAAAGTAGGTTAGAAGGGCAGTATCATGCTAGTTGCTTCAGGTAGCTGTAGACCCAGAAGCATCTCTACATGATCTGGTATTAATTTGATCCTCTTTTCTCATCTGAATCTTAAAAAATACCAAATGATGCACTGCCTTCTACTCAAGACATCCTTGCACCCTTTCAGTGAATCTTTCTACCAATGCATCTTCAGGTACATTCCCCACTTTCATTGACAGTACTCAACAAGCTTACCTTGTACATCAGTGCTAAAATGCCCTCATAGTTACACAAACCACCGAGACAGAAGCAAAAATGAATATGTCAAAAATGAATGTGGTTGAAAAATAGGTCAACAAATGAGGAATATATGTCAGAAACTAAAGTAATTACTCCTCTCTGCACTTAGACATAGACAGACATAGTAACCCTCCATGCACCCATCCATATGTAATTGCTTCTGCACTCCTTTCTGTCACCTCACTCCTTGCAATGCCTTCTTCCTTTTCCCACTCTCTGCTCCTTCCAGCAAGAAGTTCCTTGCAACACTGATCTAGCTATCCATAATTTGACCAGCCAATCTAGGCTAATCAATGAAAGCCAAAAAAGAGGGGTACCTATACTGTATCTTGTCAGACAACCACGTCTATGCAAGTTAGGGGAAATATAGCATACTGTATAATGATAAGCGGTACTTTAGCTCAATACTCTGGTGTTGCAGTGCAGAAAAAGGTTTAAGAACAGAAATGTTGTAAGGAGACAAAAGACAAAGAAACAGTGGAGGAAAGTGTAAGAAAAAGACATGAAAAAAGAAAGGAAAAAAAAATCAGAAAACGTGGGACAAAAAGGAGAAGTTTAATAGGATATTGCTGATTTTAAAAATACCTAAATGCTTAAAATGTAATGAATGGGAGTGATGTATAATCCTTCTATAAATATTAATTTTCAGTTGACATTGATGCTCAAGAGCAAATTCAAGATGAAGGCATTGATTGAACCTATGAAGTGCACTGGTATTGACAGCAGATTCTTAAACAGACCTCCGTACTTTAAAGTAACCTTTGTTAGAAAGGTCCAGGTAAATTTAACCCTAAACGCTCAAAGTGTTGCTGCTCTGAGTTCTCTGTGAAAAGAGCCACCACCTTCCTTTCTTCCTATTCTTTATACTTTGGCTTGGTAGCAGATTTCCTTCTCACAGCTCAAAACCCCTGTCAATGGCAGCATGCCTGCACAACTCCCTCGCTCTCCATCCCTGCTCCCTCATGCCCCATTCCTTCTCCATCACTTCATTCTCCATTCATCCTTGCTGTAGTCTGAATCTAGAGTGTATACTGCAGCCAGAGACATGGCAAGGACGTTATGTCACATATTGCGAATTGCTTTGAGGCAGCTATTGTTTCTTATACAACGACTTGGGTTGGGCTCCCTTGCTAAAACCCAACAGGAACAAAACAGGAAAAAAGCAGGGGTTTTCCCGCTTTGGTGCTATACTCATTTCTACCACAAGGTCGGTCTAGGGAGCTATATTAGCAATGCAAACAAATCCTTCAGCAGTGGTGTCAGATTGCTGCTATCTGGTTAGCTGCCCATTGTTCTGGTGATAGGCTGCTGATGGGCTGTTGATGGGCTGCTGGGGGGGAGGGAGGCGGTATCATTCCAACTTGCAGTGTAGCAGTAAAGAGTGACTGACATTTATCAGAGTACAAGTCACATGACACGAAGGTTCCTGGGAAATTGACAATTTGTCTAGCTCCATGTCCAATTTCAAAACTTAAAAAAGGATTTCAGTGTAGAATTCTGCTGGAGCAGCACTATTAACTGGTGTGTTTTGAAAAAAAGCATGTTTTCCTGCGACAGAATCCCTTCGATGGCTGTTGGTAGAGCATTCTGCAGAATAAATACAGCATTCTAGCTTGCACTATTGTGACTTTTCTATATTGATTATGACTAATATATTGATAATGGGTTGAGTGCAGAGGACCTCTAATATTTCTCAGTGTGAGTTGCATAGGGCATGAAAAAAGGGAGAGTTCCAGTAGAAGAAGTAAGTGCCAGTATAGTTTTATAATCGTTCTAACTAGGAGTGAAAGGCAGGCCCCTGTTAGTCAGTACTCTTGTATTTGTCTATATGAATTTGAACCTTGTTGCACCCCTGCTTAATGTCTTTAAACATTAGTGGTGAGCACATTGTTCCCTTGTTTGTTATAGCCAATGCAACGTACCACACCTCCTCCAGCAACTGGAGGAACTAAATGAGACAAGTGTGCTTCTCTTTAAATAAGTCAGAAGAATCCTGACACTTCTCACTAGTTACATACAGTAATACAAGTGAACTTGCTGTACCTCTGAAATTTCATAAAGGTTCAAAACCAGCTTGCCAAGAATCTTCAGGGAGACTGTGGTGTAACTACCTATACAGCAGACCTGCACGGGAGGGGGAGCTGATGGACCACATCATTCTCCCCCCAAAGTCCTCAATTTAGTAGATTATCCTAGGCATGCTATGAAATGGATTTGCAACATACAATTTACTGAGAGAAGCTCAAACTGCTTCTAATGATTGTCCAGTCATTGCTAGTTATATAGATATCTTTCAATATAGAAAAATGCAAAGGTATTGGAGAAAAATGCTAGTCTTTCAAGAGTGTCTAGTACTGTAGACTTTAGGACAAATTTAGTAAAGAGCAAAGTTTTTTTGTGAATATCTGGCAAAAAGACAATTCTCAGGGACACCACCAACACAGCAAATTGATAAGATGAAGCTACATCCCCAGCATTATAAAGTCATATCCTGTACTCCAAAAAAGTTATAAAAAAAGACAAAACACTGGTTTTTAAATATATAAATAAAGGGTTATGTTTACATGTTGTAATGCTGTTTACATCTTTCGAACCATTTGAAGCTCTTACCAAATGTTTTAGGCAGGCTTATGTCTAGGACAATCTTCCTGCTTCCTCTTTCTTGATGCAAATGTGAATGCTCAGTACAGGTAAAAAGCAGAAATTTAACATAAAAGCTGGCAAAAGAGGATTCCTCTGTGATGCTCACTGAGAAGAAACCCAGGGCGTGTGCAGCACAAATACCTAACTTTTGTCACATTCAGTGCTTGTGACTTTCCTTCTACTTTAAGACTTTTGGGGGCATGTCTCATATTTCACATCCAGCTTCTGTAATGTCTTCATATACCTGTGTGTCAATGATTGCATTGGATCACATTTTATTGCCATTGAAGTTGTAAATGATTAAATTAATTAGCTTTACGTTTAAAGTGGTTGTGTGCCTTTAAAGAGGTGGTTCATAGTGATGTGCAAAATGTTTCTGGTTCACTTACTTTGTTATAGAATTTTGTTATAGAATTGCTAATTCTGAGCAGCCTTTGAATTGGCCTTTATTTTTACTTATTTATAGTTTTTGAATTATTTGCCTTCTTCTCCTGACTCATTACAGCTTTCAATGGTAGCCAGTGACCTCAAAATAAATCCTCTGCAAGACTACAAATGTAATGTTAATTTTTATTTAATTTAAGTTTTTCTTACTTACCATTCTATTCAGGCCCTCTCCTATTCATATGCAAGTCTCTTATTCAAAGCAATGTATGTTTGCTAGGATAATGTGGATCCTAGCAACCAGACTGTAGAAATTGCAAACTGGAGAGTTGCTGAATAAAAAGCTAAATAACTTAAAAAACAAAAATAATAAAAAAATTTAAAAAGTCTTCATTTTTTATTTGTGTTTTTTTTTTGGCTGCCGGGTCAGTGGCCTATTTTTGAAAGATAGAAGCAGTCAAAAAAAAGTCAAGCAATTAAAAAACTATAAAAAATGAAAGGACAAGGAAAGTGTAAAATAGAATATGGCTAGATATGCTGTATTTTGTACAGTATACTAAACATAAACATGAAGTTACTGCAGCACTGCAGTCTAATCAAACAATTGACTTATGCTTTCAAAGTTGGCCACAGGGGGCTGCCATCTTGTAACTTTGCAATACCAAGACTGTGCACATGCTCAGTGTGATCTGGGCTAAGCTTAGGGATTGTCATAAATGATCAAAACAGGGAAACAAACAAAGGTGCTTGAGTTCTGCATGGCTGGGAAGTAAGGCGGGGGCTCCCCCTGCTGTTCATAAGTATGATTGTTTCCCTGCCCAGCATTAAGGGATCATCTGACAATTCCTATCCACAGCAGTAAATGAAGGGAGAATTTCACTGCATACAGTCAGGTTTTTTATAAAAACAGTACACATTTTTTTTATATATTATTAATTCAATATATTAATATTTTAATATATTAATATTAAAGTATATTGGAGTATAAAAGTATTTTTTTTTGCCTTTCCTTGTCCTTTAAAGAGTGAAGACCAACTACACAGTTGCTTAGAATTGTGAGAACCCTCTGTTTGTTTCAGTGCTGCATAGGTGGATGTGGATGATAGAGAGGAGCAAAGCTAAAAGGTTCTCGTCTCACCAAGGATACTGGATTGAGGAATACCACCAGATGCCACAGAGTGAAACAGGCGGGCAGGGCCAGCACAAGCAGAGCAGAATCATCACACAGGCTAGAGTCAGGATTGGAGAGCGTAGAATAGTCAGTGGACAGGCAGATGTCAGGATTGGAGAATTCAGAGTTAACAGGCAGGCCAAGGTCAGGATTGGAGAGAATCAGAGTAGTCAGGCAAGGGTCAATAACAGAAGATCAGGCAGGAAATCACAAGGATTAAGCACCCAGGAACTTTCTAAATAGAACCTAACAATGGGCAACGATCTGTAGACTGAATTCCCCTTTTATACATTTGAATTTCGTGCCATTGTGCGTGATGTCATCACGCCAGTGCATAAACCCAGAAGTGCAGCGGCGCACGCACCATAGTGGAACCAGCGCTGCAAGGTGAGCGTCCCTGCGCTGAAACTGTTCGTCAAAATTATTTTAGCATACAGTGTGACTTTCTTTTCTTTCTTTTCAACATTTCCCTCAATATTTCAATGCCTGATTTTCATTTTAGTTCCCCTTTTAAGCAAACAACCGCTCACAGTGTGCATGCATCATTAACTTCTCCAATGCAGATACCTCTGTGTGCTCAGTGCTCTGCTGGCCTCCCTGCCATACTAAATCATAATCCCTTACACATGCTATGAATGCATTAAATTGTTGAATTAAGTTTTAATTTATTATTGTAATAATTTTTATCTTGTGGTTACAAATGAAGAGTATATTCATCATGTTATGTTCTTATCATCTTATCAAGCCTTTCATTATATGAAATAATCATTTTCTGATAATAAATAGACTAGCCAGATCTTTTTACTTTTAATTATACAGTTTTGCCCTTGGGGGTGTTTCCATTACCTCACTGCTTAATTTGATTATCTAACACTTTAGATGTTAACACGTCTTCAAACAATTCTCTCAGTGTTAACTTTGACACGTTAAACATTTTAATAATTCTATATTATGCAAGCCTGAATATTTAATTTAATTTTTGCAAAACAAAGTTGGCATTGACACTAAAATTGTGTTAAATTAAAAGAATGAATAATTTAGATTTTGCAGATGACCCCATCCATATTACCCCCTGTAAATTTCTATGGTAAAAAGAGGACAATCATTGACAAGTGACTATAATAGCAAAGTTAAATGGGCAGATTTACTTACGTTCACATTTTCACTTCACAAGGCATATTTCATGCAACTATGTCAGATGTTATGCCATGGCGACTACACATATTTATCAAAATGCCAAAGTTCATCTCTGCAAATACGTTTTGGCATACTTTCGTACTGTTGTACTTCATTAACATACTGGGTGTCATTTATCAACACTGGGCAAATTTGCCCTAGGGCAGTAACCAGTAGCAACCAATCAAATTGCTGCTTTCATTGTTCTACTTGCAGCTGGCTTTAAAAAGCTAATCACTGATTGGTTGCTATAGGACACTGCCCATGGGCAAATTTGCCCAGTTACTCTTACTTAATTTCAATATGGTGGCTACATAAAGCTTATATATATGTCTTTATTAGAGATGTTGGTGAAATTTCTGGAAGTGGCACCTTTTTATTAAAAATGCCCTTGGAAGCAAAATAAAGACAGGAAGAGGATCACTCCGTGTTTGATGAGAAGAACCTGAGGCTGGTGCAGTTTTCTGCTGATAGGAGATCTCCCAGTGATTGTTGACTTTTATTCTCCTTTAAAGGAGAAGGAAAGGGGTTTTACGCTTGGGGGTGCTAAATGTTAGGCATCCCCAAATGACTTCTTTTACATACCTGATACCCCAGGCTGGTGCTCCCATCAGCTGAGCACCATGGATAGATCAACTTCCTGCTGCTTTGATTTAAGATTTCCAAGGGAAATTGCATGCACAGTAGATCAAAATAGCAAACTTTTTCATTACAGTTTGGCTTTCCGTTCTACTGCACATGCGCAACCTGAGAAGACCAGTGGAAGCAGAAAGTTGATCTCTCCATGGTGCTCGCTAGAATCCTGGACCGGTTCTGTTTTCGGCTGATAGGAGCATCAGGGGGTATCAGGTAGGTAAAAATAGTCACTTGAAGGTGCCTAACATTTAGCACCCCCAAGGGTAAAATCCCTTTCCTTCTCTTTTAAGGGAGCCAACTGGAAAAGATGATGGTGGGGGGGGGCATAATGGAGTACTGTAACTCTGCATTTCTCTTGGAGAGTGCAATTGTTTTCCTCGAAAAGAATACAGGTGCTGGGAGGAAAAAAATGGCAATTTGAACACAGTGGATCAGGCTTTCCATGTCCTTTAATTATGATGAAATAGTATTAAGCATAAAATAGTGTTGTTCCTGAAACAGTTTTTTTATTTAGAGTTTAGCATTATACTGCATTTTACCATTTTATTTTTTTCCACATTTGACATGAAGCATCCTCATCTGCCAGATGTACTGAAGGAGTCATTTTAAATCCCAGGTGCTACTTAAAATATCTAATGTGAGATCTCATTAAATATATTACCATCTTTTAAATAAATTACATTCCATAATTATGTATATTTCAAACAGACTTTCCTCTATACAAAAACAAGCTAAAAAATGAACAGTAGATGCAAAAACAAGGAACATCCGTTATTTTTTTTTATTTGATGTAGGCTATATTCCCCTAGATCGGTGTCACATTAATGATAAATCCATAAACTTCATAATAAACATTTGTTTGTAGTGATGGGTGAATCTGTGGCGTTTCGCTTCGCCCAAAAATTCACGAAACGGTGAAAAAATTCGCGAAACGAGTCATGCTGATGTTTTGTCGCGTGCCCAAGTTGACACGCGCTTATTTTGACGCGTGTCAGAATAGTTTTGACGCACAGTGCAATGTGGTAAAACTGCTATGTGAAATGCATACCCCCAACGGTCCCTTTTTTTGGAGGGACATTCCCCCTTTTGACAGCGCAACCCAAAGTCCCTCATTTCATTTGTATTGGAAAGTCCCTCTTTTCTCTGCACGGAATAGCCAGAAAAAGAAACAAAGTTTCTAACTTAATTGGCTTTTGGCAGAGAGCCTAGAAGAACAGCTAACAGGTGCAAAAAAGATGCTTTTTAACAATTTTGATATAATAAAATAAGTAATTGATTGTATTTGTAACAGTTTAGATAAGGAGAAATATTTTCAAACTTTCATAACCTGCCAAATTTGGTAAAACGAACATGTTAATTAGTGGGTGTGGTCACAAAAATTGGTGTGGTCAAAATGTTGCAGTGCTACATATGGAAAAAAAAAATTCTGTCCCTCTTTTTACTTCCAAAATGTTAGGAGGTATGGAAATGTGAAAAAAAATTGTAAAAAATTGCATCTTTTGCTTTGTGTGTGAATGTGCTGAATAGCATTGGAGTCAATGAGAAGAGCAATTTACACGCGTGTTTCACTTAGTTACACACATTCCCTGCATTGTTACTGGACTCTTATCTTTTCAAAAGAAAAAAAGGCCTCCCATTTTGCCAGATTCTTAAAAACATCTGTGATTATTATTTTAAATAGTGAAACATTAAAAAGGCATATTTTAATATATATTAATTTATTTTTAAAAATATTTTTCACTGCACAGATTGTGCTGTTTTGAAGTGAAGCGGTGAACTCGACACGCGACGAACTCGACGCGTGGCGAAACGAAACACGCCATCGGCGAATGTCGGAAATTCGCCCATCACTATTTGTTTGATAAAAGATACATATGACCTCCCTGACTCAAGGCAACCCAACTCCTCCACTGGGTTGCGGAGAGATGGAAACAGATAGAACCTGATAGGGCCTCTCAAACATTTTTCATATGATGATGCTATAAAAAATCCATCCCGCCTAAATCATTGTCATTACTATACCGCACCATGATCTCACCAAAGGTGGCCATGAACCTAAGATACATAAAACAATGGGAAAAAGACCTGGGTAGCTCTATAACAGAGGAGGAATGGTATAAGGCATGGTCAAATCTGAAACACAGTTCAGTTAACACAGTTCTGACAGAGGCAGGATACAAGGAACTCATGAGATGGTATCTGACACTGGTAAAAATAGTAAAGATCTATCACTTACCTAATGATCACTGTTTCCGAGGTTGCACGTTCCCAGGATCCATAGGACACATTTGGAGTAACTTAATTTACACTATGTTCAACAATAAAATAGATTGGATATGCATTAATGAACAGGCTAACAACATTTAAAAAAATCTGGGAATCATGGGTCAGATATAGATTTAAGGATTCACTCCCCAAAGGTATCTAACATCTGGATAACAACAAATATAGATAATCTACACCCCACACACTCATATATCTAAGTAACATGACAAATAGTCTCCTCATGTTTGGTTATGTTGAATGTTTATTTGTAAAACAACCAATGTTAATGAACACTACAAAGATGTTGAGAAATCAAACAAGATAATTTAACACCCTGGCATAAGAGATGTAGCAATGTAAATCACACTTTACATATACTTTGTTTAGATGCTATGAGACAATAATGTGAATCATTTGCAGATTGTTACAGAATACTTGCATTGTATCACTAGTAATACAAAGAAAAAACACTAATATGTATGTACAGTATGTATGCCATCGTTACCAATTTTATAAACAAAAATATTTAAAAAATGAATACAAAATATAACATTTCAAATGGGGGTTATGTTTTATGTGAACCCTTTGCAATGATGCAATGAATCCGAGATTCCATTTGGGATTCAGCCAAATCTGGTCATTTTTTTTAACAGGATTTCCTGTTCATCTACCCAACTGATACTAACAAAGACATTTCCATCAAGACACTTTACATAGGTAAGCTGCAAAAAAATGCTACAAAAGCTACTTTTTTCTGCAATTAGAAAAGATGAAAAATAGCACTACATTGTGCTGAAAAAATGCTTAACTATTATTACAGGAGTAATGACATAGTTACATAGCTATATTGGGTTGAAAATCAAAGTAGATCAAGTTCAAACCCTCCAAATGAAACCCAGCATCCATACATATACCCCACCATACCCTCACATAAATTATATATACTCATACACTAAGGGGCAGATTTATCAAGGGTTGAATTTCGAAGTGCAAAACCTTCGAAATTCTAATAAAAAACAAAACAACCAAAATTTATTTGATTTTTTTAAATTTGAATAGGTCAGTTTTCAATCAAATAGGTATGTATTCGATCAAATTCAAATTGCTTGAATTGAAGTAATAGCCTTTTCGATTGAATTCGATTAGAAGTTTTCCAGCAATTGACTCCAAATTCTAGGAGTTCTAGGATGTCCCCCACAGGCTAAAACAGCAATTCCGCAGGTTTTAAATGGCGAATGGTAAAAGTTGAATTTTTAAAGAGACAATACATGATACATTTCAAAATTAATTTTTTTAAACTCTTTACAAATTCGAATCGAATTTGGACTATTCCCTAGTCAAAGTATATAAAAATAGCTTGAATATCCCTCCTAAGGACTGGAGTCCAAAACTGCACTGCAAACTCCAGATGAGGCTTTACCAGGGACCCAAAAAGAGGCAAAATATGTTTTCATCACATGATAGCGAGCTCCAGCTTTCAACTGTAATTATATTTACAATGTGATATATGCACATTTTTAAGGGGAACTGACAAATAACTTTACAAAAACTTTACAAAAAGAATCTTATTTACTTCAGTTTTGGAATTCACAATCACAGCAAGCAGGCACTCACCAGTTTGTGGACACTGTTAAAAGGCTTAGCTTTGCATAAAACCAAAATCTTGTACATGCACTAGAACGCCTACAGACTACACAATAAAGAGTGCAGAGATATTTAGGAAGTGCTGAATGGAAAGTGAAAGTAATTAACGGCTCTACCTTTATGTCTCAGGCATAGGGGTTGGGCAGACAATATATGACTGCTCTGATACATTTATAAGTACTTTTAGATTTGTGATCCCTAAAAATGCTTGTTCAATTTTCTTATAGGAATTAACAATGTTACTGTTAAAATGATTAAAGTATTGATTGATCTGATATAGTAAAACTGCTTGAAATTGCATCCATACACACTGGAAATAGTAAGATTAACAGAAAATATTATTTAAACTTTTTATTTTCTTTTACAAATTAGTGTACATGCTTTTGATGTAATTGTGTTACATAATTCAAATATTTTGTGTTTATGGTTGTAATTTTAGGTTTTGGTCTTGAATTGTTACACTAAGCAATTACCCTCTTATGTCAAGTTGTTATTAAATTGTGTTCTGACCTGTGACTTCAAGGTTGTTGTAATTATGAGTTTGCAAAAAAAAAAATTACAAAGACAATAAGCCTTTGGCTTTTCTTTCACACCAATAATTTATTTTCATGCTGAAGATTTAAAAAAAAAAAAAAAAATCATAGAAGCCTTCTTAAAAGTGATGGATGTATCTGACCCATTTTGCCAAAAAAACAGCAACAAATTCACCAAATGCATTGAAGTCTATGGGTAAAAAAATTTTTTATAAGGTGCAACAATGTTTTTACCTCTATGGTGTCTTTTTTTTAGGTGAAACCAGGGAAAGATTCTGTTCATCACTATTATTTCATTTCATCTCTGTTGCTCTTTTCATTGGATGTATAAAAGTGCAAAATATATGTTTGTTTCCGCTCTCTCTGCCAGAATATAGATCTCCACAGAAACTCCACTGTTTACATAAACCAAAAGAAAGAAATCCCAGCACTTTAAAGCTGCACGTGAACAATACAGAATTATGTATATTGCATAGTTTTTATGTATGTCAATATGTCTCCCATTAAGGAGACATATCATAGGTAGTGTATTAAATCAAAAACGCACCAGACAGATGGTACTTACAAGTACAGCATAATTCAACCCACTTCCAAAACGAGAATGCAGTGGCTTCTTTCAATCACTACCTAGTTTAAGTTACAAAGCAAGGGATTGCCCAATACTGTGAAACAAGTTTATTTATACACAGAAAAAGATATTGCACTAACAAAGTTTCCATGTCAGAAAAATCTGTTTCACACTTCAAGTCTCTATGGCTATTATTAATCCTTCTCAACCCAGATGGCGTGGCCTTCACTTCTATTACACTTCTATTATTCTATTACATCTATTACACTTCTATTATTCTATTACTTCTATTACACTTCTATTATTCTATTACTTCACTTACATTACTACATCTCTCACCCACTTTACTCTGATCTTGCCCACTCCCACACCTTGTGTATCATTCCCTTCCCGTTAGCATTTTCTGTACAGGGCCTTCCTCACCTCCTTTATTGTGATGTATGTACAGTAACTCCATTTGTATTGTGATGTATGTAACTCCTTATGTTCTATGTATGTAATTCATGTGATTTGGTTGTATAATCACATTCACTTTACAGCGCTACGCAACAAGTTGGCGCTATAGAAATACATGTTAATAATAATAATAATATGGGCCCTCCCTCCAATTATCTCTCAATTGGCTATTCTAACCTTTCCCTGACTTGCACATTCTCTTATTAGAGTTTTCAAGTAGTGGGGTATCATGGTGACTCGTTTCATCCAAATGATTTATTATGTTGATGATCTCCTTTTTTTAGTATCAGCTCTGCCTGTCTAGGGTGGTCTGCTGTTAAAGTGAAAGTGACGCTAGTAAAAGGTTGATTTCAGTCTGAAAAATGTAAATGTTATTGTTTGGGGCCAAAATCTTTCATCGCATTGCAATTTTTAATCATGTGTGGGTATGTTATACTTTCCCATACCTCCATCATGCACATTTATTTTACATTTAAATGTTGCTTTGTAGAAATACATTTTTAAAATAACAGAATATCCACACCTCTTTAGATTTCAAGTTCATCTTTATTCTTTTTAATTTAAGGGAATTATGTTTTGCCAGGATCCCTCATTTTATTTTCTGATTAAACTTGAATTTGACATTTATTAGGGGATGGGAATAGTTTTCATTTGTGAATCTTCATTTTATCGATTAATGCTACATTTATTTTGTAATTAATCTGAGTTTTTTTTTTCTTTTCTATTTTCTTTTTTTATTATTTTACAGCTGAACATGAGCACAGAATAATTAAAGAATTTATTAGTCTTCCATATACTGTAGCTAGGAGATTTACCCTCGGACTTTAAATTCACATTTCTACTAAATGTTTATATACTTAAAGAACAAAATTATGAATGCTAACAGCATGTCCTTAATAATTTTTGGACCATAAAAGTAGAAAAGAAAATATTAAATACATTTGAGAAGTAATCTTATAGTGTTTGTGCAACAGAGTTATAAATATTGACTAATATGAGTCTTTTATTAAGAATGCATTTTGCCTAAAACCATGCTAAACTATTTACAATTTGTATTCCTTTGATTCATAATACTTACAGTAATAATCCCATATTTACCATACCTATTGCAAATTACAGTCAAGTTCAAGTAGCATTTTATTCTTGTGGAAATTCATGTTTTCTTTAATGTACACTAAAACACTTTTATTTAATAATTATTAAAAAAAAATCTCTTCCATGCAGTACTACTGTAAATTCCAAAATGGGTTTATCAGAAGAGTGCAAAATAAGGTTGCGAGAAGATTATAAAAATAAAGTAATAACCTTAAAATCTTAATTGCTTCATCATTGACTTCAAACTGCCATCATTATAATTATTAATGGTAATTTTTCTAGCAGAAATTATATTTCAATTAGCCATTTGGGGTTCATGTTCTTTGCCTCTGATTTAGTATAATTTTATGCAAACATGAAGGTATTAATCATGCGTAAAATCAACTATACCTTGAATGATCTGCATACAATGGAACAGCCGCCACGTTAAAAGATCAAGATTAGATAGAAATTTAAAGTGTTTTTGATAATGATACATAAGAAAAAATATCTCCTGGGCATTTAATAATCCACCCTTGATCAGATATGTATAAAATACATTTGTACACATTAGAAATTACTGTAGAAGCTATGCAAAAGACTTTGTTGAGTTATAATTGCTGGCTAAATAAAAGAATTATCATGTACAGCATGGAAAGGTTGAGACACCTAGTAATGTCCCACTGTATGAAATCCAATTTTCTGTTCTAATGTATAGAGTACAAAATGACGAATGGTCAATTGGAATCAGTCAGTAGTATTTGTAAGAAGTTGTTTTAGTGCATGTTGGGCTCCTGTAACTGGAAATGTAGTTTGGCAAGAGCACATGAAATATACATGTATGTGATCCGTTATCCAAACGGATTTCAGTTCAATAATCCAATTCAATTTAATGAAGGGAAGAGTTGGAGAATTTTGCCCGCTGTGAACAAGCTTTGGTGGAAAAATGCAGACAATATATGTATGGCAAGCTTTCCTCTCTTCGTTTCTTCATGATTTTTACTCTCTTAACTATAATACTTGATTTGGCATCTAAACCTAAAATAAGTCGAAAGAACAAATGTATGGTGTGGCATCATATGGCTGAAGAGAGTAGTGTAGGCAGATATTATAGTCTAGACAGACTAATAACTCTAAGGCATGCAAAAGCACACCTTAATTCAGGGTCTGGCTGTGTTCTACATCTTATGAAGTGCAGACAGAAACACCAGTGAGCACAAAGCAGCCCTGTCCTAACCATTTGCCACTGGAAGGTCTGTAAGTACAAGGTCCTTTTTGGTTTGTGTCTGACAGAACTTACTAATGTCTATGTGCATCAGAATTACATTAGGGGAAATACCATCCATTTCCCCACCACTCATGAATACAACATTGCCAATCTGTCACGGTCGGCACCCAAACCAGAACAGATGCCAAGCACCTTGGTCTCAGCTCATGCTTCACCAGTAGTGTGAGCGAATTTGGCCTCGGGAGGAGCCCTCAGCTACTCAGATGCCACCTGGACTTAACGAGAGGTGCAAGGCCAAAGTTCTGGCTAGCAAGGGGCACGACTGTAAAGCAAAGTCTTTTGGGCAGAAAGTCACTGAACTGGATGGAGACAGATAACGAAAACAGATCAGGCCGGGTCACGACAGGTGGATCACCGACGGAGTTGGACAGACCAAGGTTGAAACCAGGAATCTTAGCAGAGGGATCAGGCAGAATCGGGAGTCAGACAGGAATGGTCGAAACCAGTAATCTTAGCAGATTGATCAGGCAGAATCGGGAGTCAGAGAGGCAAGGGTCAACCAGAATATCAGATCAGAAAGGTCAGGAAGGCAGGGTCGGAGTACAGAGTGTTGAATAGTCAAGTCACAAGCCGAGGTCAGGATCACAGAAGTCAATAAATTCAAAAGGTAGGTATGGATACAACTGCTCAGACGAATCTGCTGCAAAAGGGTGACTTTTATTGTAGTATCAACACCACATGTTTCGAGCTCAAAGCTCTTTATCAAGTGCAAAGTTTTTGCACTTGATAAAGAGCTTTGAGCTCGAAACATGTCGTGTTGATACTACACGACATGCAGCAGATTCGTCTGAGCAGTTGTATCCATACCTACCTTTTGAATTTATTGATGCAGCTTTTGGATGGAAGCAAGGTGTGTTGATACGAAAGAATATTATTAAGGAAAGTTGTACCAATCTTCTTTGTGGATCACAGAAGTCAGGAATAGTCAGAAGCAGGCAGGAGTCACAACAGGAATCAAGAGGTCTAAGAGACAAAATAGCTAGGCAACAGGCACCAGGAACAAAACCTATAATGGGTAGTGAATTGCAGAAAAAGTCCCTTTAAGTACATTTGAATTTTGTGCCAATGATGTGATGACATCAGCGCACCTGCGCCTTTAAGGGAAAACGGAAGTGCGCCGCACGCACCTAAGAAGAAGCCGGTGCCAGAGGAACAAAGATGCGGCAGGCGTCTCCGCCGTCCCTCCACTAGACACCAGGGTGAGTTTCTTACACAATCACAGGCAACACTTTATTTATCAGGAGGATGCGGTTCTTTGCTCTCTGCAGAGACCTATGGACATTCATCTAAGTGCAAAATCATGGTAGATGTGCCGACATTTTGCACTTTGCACCCTGCCCTGCACATAATAAATCACCCCAATATACTGAGGACTGTGTGTCCTCAGAGAACAGAGTCAAGACATTGAGGCAATGCCCCCTTGAACACGCAAGTATACCTATCATATGGATGGGTGTACGTGTATGCATGGTTGTGTATACCATACTCAGTGACTAATTATTCTGGACCTGTGTCACATTAAAGCGCAAGGAAATCTACACTTTCCTTTTGTAATTAAGGTAGAACCCAATTATAACACTTTTTACAGCAAGCACACATGGCACTTGAATATGAAATATATAACTTTTATCATTGGCACTGGATCTTGGATAGCTCATTACTTTACAGAATTCTGCTAAATTAAATAAATCAGAATTTTCTCTTAAAGAATAAAAGTGCAAGGGCTGTTGGTGTCATCATAATACATTTGCAAATAATGTCCATGTTTTCACTGGTTCATAAAGCTGCTATATTTACCCAGTTATCTTAATGTAGTTTTAATAATTAAAGCTTCCTCTCACGTTTCTTTGCTTATGAAAATAGATACAAGTTGATGCTGCAGTGGAATATAGCCAGAGAAACCAATGTTCAAATTTCAGAATCAATCCCATTTTACTGAACATGCTAGCAGAAGCACAATCTAGCAAGATGGTGACACCAAAAAGAGTGGCCTGGTCAATGCACAGTTTATGGCCCCTTGTGCTTTTAATCATTTTGTCTGCATACATTATCACCCACACAACAACATGGTGAATACAATTTGGTGGCTCCAAAACATTTTCCTTCAGTCGCATCTTTCATAGACTGGCATCTCCTTGGTTACCATTCTTGTTTCTCCTGACCAAAGCAGTTTTTCATGCTGATCCCCCACCCCATAGATTTTATTGGATTGTGATCATTTTTAAAGCTTAAAGTGGACCCGTC
>CM044432.1:5478693-5491261 GCA_024363595.1 Xenopus borealis | reverse complement strand
GGGCGAATTTATTCGCCCATCACTATTGGTGACTAATATACAAGGTATATCTTCTAGCATATTATAATGATTTGGTGTGAAAAAAACTGCAAGCAATTTCCTCTTAAAACTATAATTATAATAAAACATATCCTACCATTTTATACACAGCAGGGATATTGCAACCCACTATCCTTTTAATAATGATTTGCTTCATTAGTTTTATGCATGCTCTGTAGCCACCAGAGCTGTTATCCTCAACGTTTAAAAATGTAATCTAAATTAGTATTCATGAGCAATATTTCTTCAAAGGCTACTCACAGTATAACATGCATAAAGTTAATGAGATATACATTTATATTTTTGGTAGTTGGGGTTGATGGCCATTAAAGGTATACCTTTTAATTGTAAAATTCATATTAATAATTTACCAGTAATTCATTTTGTTAGCTTTGGAATAAAATACACAAGGAATAAGTATATACAGGTCTGGGGCTTGTTATCCAGAATGCTAGGAACCTGGGGTGTTCCCGATAATAGATGTTTCTGTAATTTGGATCTTCATCAATATATTTATCAGAATCTGATTTTTCCTGATTATTTAATTACAAAAAGTCCAACCAAACTAGAATCCACAATTTGACTGTATTTATTATTAAAAAAGCTTGATTTTATTGTATCAGGGACAAACTCGACAAAATCGCGTGAGAACCGAAATCAAAATTTTTTTTCATTTTTTCTTAAATTGGTTGATTTTTTTCATGCTTTTTCCAGATAAGCCAGAATTTTCCTGAAGGTTTTGTCCAACTATTTCTGTCTTTTCCGGCTAATTCCAGTGCAGACAAAAGAAACTTCCAAACAGGATAGGGACCTTTTCCATTGACTTATATATAACCCCGGCATGTCTGAGATGCCAGATTTTCAGCTTCAGACTTTGTGCAGTCTCGGGGTATAATAAATCTCAAAAAAAGTTGTTTTTTTCCATTTCAAAATTGTATTTTTTTTTTAAAACGTGAATTTTTTGAGATTTTAGCATTTGGACTTTAATAAATAACCCCTATGTCTACTATTATATAAACCTAATAGGCTGGTTATGCCTCCAATACAGATTATTGTTTAATTGGGATGAATTACAAGGCACTGTTTCAATATTACAAATAAAAAGGAAATCATTTTTAAACATTTGAATTAAAGGAACAGTATCACCAATAAATGAAAGTGTGTTAAGGTAATGAATATAATGCCTGTTTCTCTGCACTGGTGCAACTGGTGAGTTTGCTTCAGAAACTCTACTGTAGTTTATATAAACAAGCTATTATGTAGCCATGGGGGCATCCATTCAAAGCTAAAAAAGGACAAAAGGCACCGGATACTCAGCAGATAACAAATAAGCTCTGTGGTATACAATGAGATTCTTCAGAATGTATCTTTTATCTACTGTATATCCTGTGTTTGAATGGCTAACACACCCATTTTACCAGTGGAGGGCAACACTGCATTTTATTTCCATTACCTTAAAACACTTTAATTTATGTGTGTTATTGTTCCTTTAAAATGGAATATATGGGAAACAGACATTCTCCAATTTAGAGCCGTAGGTGTAACGGGTTTCTGGATAATGGATTCCATACATATATATATATATCCATCCCATATCTATATCACAGGATATCACTGCTTCATTATTTATGTTTTTATCTTGATAGCATATAATCTCTTTGAGTCACCACTTTCCGGGTTCTCTGAGTGGTCCATGTAGAGGATATTTGCTGGCATCTCGACCACCGTGTGTAGCCTTGGGCGTCTATGGATGACGTCACTGCCTAACTATGACCTAAACTTCTCAGTGTCCAGGTTATAGTCAGGCAGTGATGTCATACATAGGCATCCAGGGCTACACGCAGTGGTCAAGACTCCGCCAAATATCATCTAGATTTTACTGCAATCATTTGGATTTTACTGCAAGTCTGAGGGAATTTTTTAAACCAGCAGAGGGAGTGGACTACTGGGACCTCAAATATCCTATTCTATATCCTTTCTATTGTGTATATTTACAATCTAAGTCACATTCACTATGGTCAGTTTTATCTGCAATTATTTAACCTGCCTGTATGTTTTTGGAGGAAACTGGAGTAAAAACACATGAGCACAAGGAGTTTACAAGCTTCACTGATTAGGGGAGTTTGCCCAATTTTAACTCAGACTTAGAGGTACCAAGATTTCCAATTTTCCAATTTTCATTGCCTTTTGTCCTGTAATTAGTCATATTGTGGAGCTGGAAGTGATATTGAGTCAACCAGACTTCTGCTTGTCGAAACAAGAAAAGTTTAATCACCGCTAGGTGTCAATCCTGTACAAGATCTGGCTGAATCTGGCCAAAGAGGAGCTGTTTCTTTTTTTTACTTCCTAATCTGATGACACACCTTTGAAACAAACAGAATTGTTGCATATTTATAAATTGCCATGCAAATATATATACATATCCCTTATTGTACTACCTGTTACTGTTTAACATCCATCCATTAAGTTGAAAATGAAAGGGGCAAGGTTAACAGAATACATCTAATTAAAGAAATTCACCTATACCAATGAGATGTATACGTTTCAGTTCTTAAAGGAGAACTAAAGCCTAACTAAAGAAGTAGCTAGACATGGTGTGCATTATATTTTGTGCTTGTGTACCAGCCCAAGGCAACCACAGCCCTTTAGTAGTAAAGATCTGTGTCTCCAAAGATGCCCCAGTAGCTCCCCATCTTTTTTTCTCCTGATTCATTGATGCTCTGTGTTGCTGTCACTTACTGAGCTTAGGGACCCACTCACAATATACAGAACACATAGAATAGAAATGTCACAATATAAGGCTAATTAGTAATTAATACAGATAATTTCTACATGACAGCACAGAAACCAGTGCAATTAGCATCAGAGTTAAATAATTAGCCCTGTATCATCCGCTTATATTGCATGCCAGCCTTATTTTCTGCTTGATAATTTACTACATACTTCTTTAGTTAAGCTTTAGTTCACATTTAGGAGGGGTTTGGATGATTTCTAGTAGTCGTAGAAAGCAGGACCAATCCAAGGCAGTATAATGATAACCCTGTATCCAGACACTTTTATAATGCTAAACATAACGTTAGTCAAATGAGGTGGAAAGTCTTAGAAGTTGTACCAAAACCAGACAGAGGAGGCAATAGAAATACTTTGCTACTACAGAGAGAAGCTCGGTGGATTAGTCGGTTAGGCAGTATCCATCCGATGGGGATGAATGAACAATTGAATTTAATGTGCTTTCTTTAATTACCTTTGACAATCTACCGTATCGTTTTTCTAGGAGATATTGCTAGACAAATAGCCTGAGATTATGAAGTCCGTATTTAACGGTTGGTGGTGAGTTATTAAAAACCTAATTTATTTATTTAAATATAAAAGTTAAAAAATGTGTTGAACATAATAATACCTTTGTAATTTGAAGTTGCTAATAGTATTGTGTTATAGATAATGACATTGTTGCAATATGGTTATTAAGTTGGCAACAGTAAAATTAGATTTGTCATAAATTAGATTTGTCATTTGTCCATATGCCTTACACAGGCTAGGCAAATGGAAGCATTGGACTGGTGTTTTGGACTATAATATGTTAATTTTAATCTGAACTTTTTAATTTTAGTACACACCAATGATAATTCTGGTTATGGACACTATACACAAGAGGATTTCTACATATGAATGGTTACATATTGGACTCATATATGGACTGTAAAAAATTTTTTTGATACGCTAATATGTTAAATTAAATTATTCTACTTTTTATGGATGAATGAAGAATACACATGATGAATAAGGTTTTATAGAATGTTAATCTTCAAAAAGAAATTTTAAGTAATGAATTAAATTGAATTTACCCATAATGCACTTTACGAGGTGAAAGGTCAATGTTTAAATACTTCCTTGTGGTTTTGTTGTGCACACTTGATAAAGGACCTAGCCTGAAACATGTTGTGATGTGAATTTCCCCAATAAAAGCACTTTGCAGTTACAATTACTGCCTTGGAATGGTCCTGCTTTCTACGACTACTAATTGAATGTATCTTTTGGGGTGCGGACACAGGACACCCTGCAGGAGAATCCAATTACATCTGAAAAAGTGAGCTACAGCTTTGGATTTCTTGTACAGACATAATTTATGTGAGTGTAAGGAGGGGTTGGTGTGACTGTCTGTATATATGTGCACTGGGTTTCATTTAGAGGGGTTGAATTTGATGGACGTTGTTCTTTTTTCAACCAAACTTAACTATATAATTTTGTAATTATTGTAGTGCTATAGTAAATTGCATACACCTTACGCTACTATGTGCTCCACTCCCAACATATATTCACTGGACGAGACCTTCTAACTTAGGGAGTAAGCCCTCACAAACAATGTGGAGGCCAGAGTGTAGAGCAACTGTAACAGTATTCAGGGTGCAAAGAATTGGGCACCAGTGGTTCTTATAACTTAACCATTAACAGATTTATTGAACATACAATCTTCACTGGGTATACAATGAGCACATACAGGATTAACAATGGATAGGCAATTCTCACAGCACTTTGGTCATAAACTGTCTCCTTCACACAGGGGAGAAAAAGTATATGCAGCCTTGAGGAGGTACACCCAGCTTTCAGCCTTTTCCCTAAGTGGAACCTGAGGAGACACTTCTAATCCTATGTCTGCACATTTAGGGGCAAATTTACAAAATTCACGTGAATGGATCGAAGTTCGATCGAATTAGATCGAATTCCGAATCTACGATTTTTTTGGATATTGGAATATTCAAATGTGGCCTCTTCGATCATCGAATACTGAATTATTGAATAGATCGAATGATGATCGAAGGATTTAAAATTTTTAAATCCTTCGAAAGCCTACTCCGAATACCAATAGAAGCCTATGGGACCCCCCCATAGGCTTCTTTTGCTAAGTCCTGCTCGAATACAATTCGAGCAGTTCGCCTCGATCGTTCGAATCGTACAAATTTTTCGGAGGCTCGAAGGAAAAAGTGCGATTTTTTTCCTGAAATCGAACAATTGGTATCCGATCGTACGAATTCATCGAGAAATCAAATATCGAGCAAAATGATAGCCTAAAACTATTCCATAAGCATTCAATAATCGAATGCTTATCGAATATCGAGGGAATTCAAGGGATTTTTGGGGAATTTTAGTAAATTTGCCCCTTAGACCCTACTATGGACAATTAGTATCTGGGATCTTAATTCCACTCACAATCCTTGTAGGAGCCTCAAACTGCTCAGCTAAATACTCCTAGCTATCTGTCACTCCTAAAGTGACCTATAACATTGAGTAGCCTATCCTTACTAGACCTGACCTGTCTAGGTTCCACTCAAGCTCTTCCTGCCTACTCAGGCCGGAGCCAGCACAAGATGGACACAGAAAGCATGGCTTACAATGCTTTTATACTTTAGCACAGTGACATCTACTGGTCACTGTGAGTAACAGGAAGGGGCATGGATTAGAGCAGGAATAGGAAACAGTTCCCCCTCCTAACTGTATTTTAGGACCCACTTAGGTGCCTATAACACTTGGGGACGGCCTGCTAAATATACCGGGAGGCTACTTTACCAGTCCCCTACATTATCATATTCTATTGTTTATTTTTTTGTTGTGATATTTGCTGCAACTTTGCGGTGAATATCTGACCTCCATGTATAATACTGAACTTGAACTTCATAGTTTTATGCAGCCAAATGTATTCAACTTTTTGCAACAAGGAATTTTAGGACATACAATAATTTGTAGCCCCCTTTTTGATTTGCCATAGGTTGAAGTATTATCACTGTTTTTACAACTGGCAAAAAGTTATAAAACAGTCAATGTAGCTTAGAGAGATTATTTCTACTGGGAAAGTATTTCAGGAACATTTCACTCCAAATAAAGAACAATCATCAAAATGGACTGGAAAGGCAAGCTAATCAATAGGAATCATGATTCAATTCAATATGGATCATTCTGGAAATTGTTTTGAATGTTGTGAATGTCAGTGATTGAGAAATGATTACAGATTTCTGTTTGTATTTGAATTGTAAATGTGCATCCAAGCATCACATTCAAATAAGCTGTCATTTAAATGAAAGAGTACACTAAATATAAATATCCATTCAGGTATATGAGACGCATACATCATTAATATATAGTCTCTTTTGTAGCAACCATCAAAAAAAATCTAAGCTATATGTGTGAGATGCAGTACGAGAAGGCATGTAGCTCAGCTAAAATGAAAAAACCAACATTCAGTTTTAAAAATTTTCAAGAAAAGCTTTAAAACATGATATGAGTTGTTAGTCAAGTGCTTGTCTATTTCTGCTAATCTGCAACGTCATGGATTCTACACACAACTTGGTCAAAAATATGATATAGTATTGAAAATAGAATATTTTGGGGGATATTTATCAAGGTCTGATTTTTTTCTGGTTCATTTATACAAAAAACCCTCAAAGTTTATTAAACTCCGATGGTGATAAAAGTTCGAATAAAAAAGTACACCAACTCAGACCTGCCGAGTTGTAGATGTAGATGGCAGATATCCCATTGATATACTAATCTGCAATGGGTTTTGTTAAATAATCTGAAGATTTTGTGGTTTTCGGGTGTCAAATCTGAAAAAGTTGGAGGTTTTGGGCGTCAAATTCGATAAAGTCTCAGTGAGAACTTTTCTGATTTTGACAAATAACCCTCTCGGTGTACAATGGGACTTATGATAAAACTATGCAACATGTTCTAAACAGGAAAAATTGGTGTCAAAGGCCATGTCAAATAAAAGTGTATTTAGATATTTGTATATTTTTTCTTATGCATGATTTTTAAGATGCTGAAAATCACTTATTATAAATAACTAAAATTGCATGTAGTTTTCACCATCTGAATGCCACAATTTATGTCATTTGTTTACACCTCCTCCGACCTGGTGTAAACCATTCAGGTGAATGGGGAAAATGCAGGGGAATTCTGCCAAAGTATCTGTGTATACACAGATTTCAGCCAGTATTTTTCAAACAACCACTGCTTATAACACCCGAATTTTACTTACAACTTTCAGACAGATATCGATTGGGGAAGCTCATTGGAGGGCCCCACTCATGGGCCGATAAACTGCCGACTCAGTCTGTCTGCAGCTTTTATCGGCCCATTTTAGATAGCTTTAGTTGGTGTATTTTTCCATCTTTTTGCAAAACAGGTTTATAAGGTGGTCCCATAATGGCCTACAAATTGGATTAGAAATAATGAGATTTAGGGGCATATTTAATACTACTTGAGCATCAGTTGCAAACATGATTTTTTAAGGAAAAGGAGAGAAACCCTGTATATATTCACAAAATAGAAGAGGATTTGTAGTGTTCAATCAACCATCAATTAATTAAATTAATTTACTTCTTAATCAATTCACATAAATTCATTAATTCCTAATAAGTTTGTATTCTAATAAATAAAGTTGTACATTCAAAGTTGCATTATCAATTCATTTATATTGATATTTATATAAAATTAATTGATTATAAAAATTAATAGGAATTCATTGAAACCAGCTTTCTCAAAGCAGAATGTGTCTTTTACTCAGAAGACTCATTTGCATCTGCCACATGGAGCAATTCAGTCTCACTCTTTACGCAGTCATCTTAGAACCTCGTAGAATTACGGGAGTGATATATTGCTTGGAATGTCCTTGCAAAAAAAATATATAGGAATGACAACTCAGATGTTCAGAACTAGAATTCAACAACATTGTAGCTGTTAAAATTTGAATGTAGAACTGTATTTAGTAGAATACACATTGATTAGGAACAATTAATGAGTTTGTGTGGTACTGATTAAGAAGTAAACACTACAAATCCTTTCCTATTTTGTGAATATGTACGGGGTACTTTCTTCTTTTTCCTAAAGAATTTTCTATATCTGACATTTTCTATATGTGATATTTTAGGTTTATTCTCCTTTTTCCTTTATAGAAACACGATTTTGTAAAATTGATCATGTTTTCTGGCATTAATTGTTACTAATTTTATTTAAATTTTGCACTATTGAGTTTTTCAAAGAAAACAGATTTAAAGAAAAACATTGTTAAAAAATACCTTGCACACAACTTATGGAAAACAACATTTTGGAGATTATCCTGCAGCAATAATTCACAAAAGTCCCAGGAGTAAATTAATGTATTGTTTATATGGTAACTGGTGGTTACTGACTGAAAAAAAGATAAAATCCATCAAGTTCAACCCCTCCAAATTATAACCCAGCATCCATACACACACCCCATCATACTTTCCCATAAATTATATATGCTCATATCTATACAGTGTCCGACTGGGACATCAGGGGCCCACCAAAAAATTTTAGACCAGGGGGCCACTCTCAGTACTATTATTCTTCCTCTACTCATTCAGCCTCTATTCTCTTAGTGTATTTTCTTTACATACTATAATCTATTATTACATCTCTTTAGCCTCTAGAAATAGGGAATGGCCATGAACCTGGCCAAATTAGCAGCATGAGGCCCCACTGACACCTGGGCCCACCAGGACTTTTCCTGGTATCCTGGTGGGCCAGTCCAACACTGTATCTATACTAACTGTAGAGTTTAGTATCACAATACCCTTTGATATTATGTCTGTCCAAGAAATCATCCAAGCCACTAGTGATGGGCGAATCTACCCCGTTTCGCAGAAAAATTAGCGAGTTTCCAGCGCAATTCGCGAAATGGCGAAAAAATTCGCGAAACGAGTCACGGCACATTTTTGACGCGCGTCGCGTCAACCTTGACGCGTCATGCCGTTTTCAAAGCGCGACGCGTCAAAAACGACGCACAACACGTTTTTTTTTGCGTTTTTTCACTGAAGTTTCGCGCCGAATCTCGGGAATTCGCAGCGAATTCGCCCCTGGCGAATAAATTTGCCCATCACTACAAGCCACTCTTAAAAGCATTAACAGAATCAGCCATCACAATATCACACGAAAGTGCATTCCACAACCTCACCATCCTGACTGTGAAGAACCACCTACACTGCTTCAAATGAAAGTCCTTTTCTTCTAGTCTGAAGAGGTGGCCTCTGGTGATCCTCTTTATGGGTAAAAAGCTCCCCTGATATTTGTCTATAATGTCCTCTAATGTATTAGTAAGTGTAATCATGTCCCCTCGCAAGCACCTTTTTTCCAGAGAAAACAACCCCAACCTGGACAGTCTCCCCTCATAATTTAAGTATTCCATCCCTCTAACTAGCTTATCTGCATGTCTCTGCACTCTCTGTAGCTCATTTATATCCCTCCTAAGGACTGGAGTCCAAAACTGCACTGCATACTCCAGATGAGGCCTTACTAGGGATCTATAAAGAGGTAGAATTATGTTTTCATCCCTTGAGTTTATGCCCTTTTTTATGCAGGACAGAACTTTATTTGCTTTAGTAGCTACAGAATTACACTGCCCAGTATTAGACAACTTGTTATCTATAAAAACCCCAAGATCCTTCTCATTTAAGGAAACTCCCTATAACTTGCATTTACTGTATGTTATTTATCCAAGTGCATAACCTTGCATAAACGTACATAGAACAGAAGAAAAGGCAATACAAATCTGACCGCTGGGAAATGTTTTACTGCTCAGACCTCCAATATTTCACTTTGCTTGTCTGAGACATTCACTGAGACAAATTTTGTGGTTTGCTAGTGTTCTACTTTCAGCCTTAGCCAGACTATGGTAAGCTGCTGTTTCTCAACACAACCATTGGAAATGTATGTTGTTTTTCAAATTTTTAGCCTACCCTTTTGAAACGTATATGCTAAATCATAGAGACACATAGAAGTCAGAAACTTACCAAATCCTTCGGTCATCTATACATGCAAGCTATGCCATGATTCATGCTCATCGTTTCTTTGCTGGGGATTGGCTGATCCCACAATATTATAAAAATGGACAAAAATTAGGCAGCGCTCAAACTGAGAAGAAAATATAACAATTAAATAAATGAAAATGTATTTAATCAAAAAAATTACACACATTCTACCATTATTACTATTGTAATATTATTAGTCCTATACAAAGCAATGGCTGTATATTTGTCAACAGTAAACTCAAAATGGATTAGCTTCTTCGAGAAACACTGGCAAATATTTCATGATAAATCATGTAGCAAAATGCCAGCCATGAACAATGATTTTATAGCCAATGTAAAAGTAAAGAACTGACACAGTGTCTGGCCAGAAGGCAAACTGGAGGTAATCTGTGACTCCTTGAAACACCGAAATAGATTTATTTTTTTACATTTTTTTTTGTTTTATCTTTTCTAAAAATGTACCTTGTCTTTTTATATTAATCACAAAAGAACACAGAAGATTTCTCAGTGGTATTTCAACTTGAAAATCTGGGCAGGAATCCAAGGCTATAACTGAATGTGATTCACCTGAGTTCTAATTAAGTTCACAAAGTTTATGTATCAAGCCAACCAACTAGCAAAGTTCACTGTTTTAAAAAGAACAGTTGGAAATTAATTTTAGGGTAGTACTAGAGCTTGGCATTCTGCTACACTTTGTTTTGCCAACAAAACTTTGGTGTTATCTTCAGTGCTAGGCAAACAGACAAATCCAGTATAAACTGTACCTCAGTTGCTATTTTTGAAGCACAAACCTAATGTTATAGGATAAAAGAAAATGTGAGACTGGAAGAAAGGAAACAGAGAACTCAAACTCAACACTAAGGGGCAGATTTACTAAGGGTCGAACTTCGAATGGCAAAAAAATTTTGAAATTCGACCAGGGAATAGTGGGGGAATAGTGGGGAATTAAAAATTTTTTAATTCGAATTCAAATTCGAATTTTTTTTAGTGCAATTTGACCGATCGAATGGTCGAATTTTTCCTATTCGATCTTAGGGAATGATCCCCATTTCGGTAGGTTTAATCTGGCGAACTAGGGGATCGAATTTAAATTTAAAGCGGAAATATTCGACCATCGAATTTTCGAATATTCGAATAAAATTAAATTCGAATTTGCATATTCGAAATTCGAATTCGAATCTTTTTGAAAATTCAATCGAATATTCGAATCCTTCATGTGAATACATGTGAATTTTGTAAATTTGCCACTAAGTTCAAGGTTGTTAATTGACTGCACTGGAGAGGTGCATCTGGTCAACAGAAAACGTGCACTTATTCTCTCCTGCTTTCACTCGTAACCATGCTGGTTTCCACTGAAATACATTTAGAATTGAGGTTGTAGCTGGTACACAATGCTGGTCTTCTAATCCACATACCCCCTCTATGGTTGAGTCTAGGTAGATACCGTAGTTGCCTCTTATCACTGAATTAAAGGACTACCCTTCCCCTAACTAGCCCTAACCAAGAATAATCTTCCAACTCAGGCCTGGGCTGATAAAGCAGGTCTGTAGTGTCACATGATGCTGCTAACTCCAAAAGCCTTTTTCTCTCCCCCAATCACATTATATAATGTAGGTCACGAGGAGTAGGACTTCCCCCTACTCCAAAAACTTCTCAGGGGATTCCTATCAGGGACTGCTGGTATCTACTGGTGAGATTGAAAACTGCATACCAAAATAAAATATATTTCATCTACAATATATACATATGAATGTGCATATAAGTCTGTATTTAATTTACATATTTTTTCTGTGTAGAAACATTTTTTGACCACTGATCAGGTAATGATAGGTGACAAAGTTTGGATGTGGGTTGATGGGCATTTGTCTGACTTCTGTTCAATTTAAACCTGTATTCTGTTTAGCTGGTCCTCTGACTAGGGTATAAGAACATGCTAAGTGGGCTACAAGATGGGTACAGAAAAGCAGTGGCCAGCTAGACTGAGAAAAAATGGCATAATGAGTTATTAATGCTTTCATAGAAGTTTGGGAAATAAATCTTTTAATATTTCCACAAGAGAGGTAAATACAAATAAAGATGTGGTGCCCTTTTAAGGCACAAACATATGTACCTTTACATCTATAAATATTATATTAAACATGCCCTTCTCTTCTAATAATGTTTGTATGGAAAAAGCTCTCTTTAATATGTCATTTTATTCCACTGAAATGAAGAATGTTTGCTATTTAGTTAAATATTCAGACCTGTCTTTTATTGCCTGTGCTTATCCTTATGTTTTCATTTCTAATTTTCTGACAGCTAAAAGTGCTTGTAGAACTATTTCTCTTAAATGGATATCATCTAATTAATCCCAGGCAAATTTCTAAACTATGAACTATGACCTATGATTAAATACAAATTTCTCCCACTGATAAAGTTGCGTTTGTAGACAATACCAGTGATGCTTTATTCGTATGCCAATATATAACTTCTGTTCCATATAATAATAAATCTGTGTTACAATTCCTTTTCTAAATAATAATTAAAGATAATTTTTAAAAATACTAAGTAATACTGTCACACTGAGACCAATTGAATAAAAAAGACCAATTGAAATGCAAGTACTTTTGCATAAATAATATCAATGCAATTTATACACTAAATTTCAGTGTGTTGGAAGTTTCCTTAATTGAGAAGGATCTAGGGGTTTTTGTAGATAACAAGTT
>CM044432.1:5457936-5471549 GCA_024363595.1 Xenopus borealis | reverse complement strand
ATAGGTACAGGACTGACGTTTCGGCACCCACTGAGGCCTTTCTCTTGTGGTTTTGATACTGCACCCAGGCAAATTTAACAGTTTTTCGTGAGTGCTGGTCTGGTCACCAGTGTTGGGGTACCATCACATTTAGTGATAATGTATATATAGTATTCACGGCAGTGTCAGTCCCCTAAGAGCTATGTACCTTATGTTTTTATTTGGTATTCTACTTAAAGCATTGCATTTAAAACCCAATTCTTTCAAGGGACTTAGCAGATATAACTTGATGGAATTGTCAGGAAAAGTTTTGCAATGAGAACAATCAATAATAAATTAATAAAGAACACCTGCAAAGAATGGAAATCATATCACTGTTATTACTGGCAACAAAGGAGAAACTGTTTTATCTTTTTCACTTTACTATTAGCATTGTATAAGATTAACTATGATTGCAATGCAAAGTTTGCAAGTGCAATGGATATCAATTTTTATTTCAATTCATATCCCCAGGTTGCAGTCCAGTGTCAACTCTTGAGTGTAGAATTAGTCATATTTTTACTGTCACCAAATCTCAGATAGCAATAATTTACTTGGTTCCTCAAATCAAGCTCTGGTTGACTTTGACTTGACTTCTGGGAATAATGAGTTTATCAAAAAGACATTTACCTAAGAGCTTCTACTAACTGTTCTCAAAACTAGACCCTCAATAAACTGGTTTGCCTTTTAGGATCACATGAGGGACAAAACCTTGATTGAATAATGTAAATGTATGAGGAAATGTTCCCAATTTGCATCAGAATCTACTAGTATAAATATTAATGAACAAGATATACCATACTCAAAGGTCTAGTTTAACTGAAAAACTTACCTTCCATCTATAAATAGTGACCTTCCTCAGTAAAAATGCATTTGACCCACTCCTTCAAAACCCTAAGTGCAGAAAATTCTGCCAAAATGAAAATTGTAATGTCAACATTACCTTACATCACCTTAACTTGTTTGTACATGAGGAAAATCACTTTATGTGACCAAAGTGGCACATTTCAATACCATTTTTTTTTATACTAGGGAATATATTTTATTTATTTGATCATAGTCTCTAACCAGCACCCACACAACTGACCTTTTTAAGGTATTCATTCCACTGTATTTTATATATCTACATTGAGACCTATTTATTGAAGGTGAAATTTTAGTGGTTTAGAGGTTCTTGAAACCATGAACAGACTCATTTCCATAAATTTCAGTAATTTATCATAAAATCTGAACTGAAAAAAGCACAAACTGAAGCAAGTTGCAAATAATTCAAAAAAATCTCACCTTTTTCAAAATGTCACACAACAGGGCTAATTTACTAAAGTGCAAAGTGGGTTAACATTTTTCCCCAGACTTTGAGGGGCATGGGACATTCATTTTAGGGGTTAGTGCGTTAGATGATCTATTTTGTTTTTATTCAGGTTCCTTGGAGATTTGTAATAAAAAGTGGCCACCAAGCATTTGCACCAACATCACTAATAAAGACGCCCATACAGCTTTAATATACCTGCCCTATTCAAATTGACCTACGAGTAAGAGGATCAATGTAGTATCACTGGGCAGAAGCAATCCCTAGCGTAATTTTTGAAAATGCTCACATTGACTAAGTGACACTAGCAAAAAGCCATCAGGGTTTGGAACCCAGGACACAACTTTGCATTTTAGTGAATTAGTGTAGTATACTAAGCAATTTTCACCTGGTGAAGTGGCGCGAAGCATGTAAGGTGTTGGCTGGTGATAATTCGCCCTTTAGTGAATTTTCCCCAATGACTACAACTTTTTGGAAGTGTCTCAAAAAAGCCAACGTCAAAACACAGCAGAACCTCAAAAGCCTCAAATCAAAGGAAGATCTTCCAATTGTAAAAGGGACATCAGTCATTGACTACATGATTTCAAAATGTTTTAGCAGGAGTATTTTCGTATTTGGCATTGTTGCAGTTGTCCCTCATAATAAATCTTGAAAAAGTAGTGTGGTTTTTTTTCCCACAACCTTTTTTGGGTTTTTGATGACAAAAATCCAGTCCCAATAAACTTACAGTTTAATAAATTGTCCCCTTAGTATAACACACAAAAAAATGCAAAATAAAATTTTAATAGATAATATTGGAGAAAAACATTTTTGTCATTCTATTTATCTCTAATAATTAACCTTTTTATCAATTTAGTGTACAAACACAAAACATGCCAAAAAACCCTATATATCTATTCAATGATTATTCATAGTTATTATTAAATGTTCTTTATCATTACAAACTAAGCAATTTCAGATATTTGCTTTTAGTATCAAAATGCATTTGTTTGATCCAGTGCTTTCTATAATAAATCTATTAAAGGAAATGTAGAATCTGATAAAGGTGATTACAAAAACACCACTTCTGTCACGAATTATTTAGTTCCAGATCTGCTGGGAATATACAATATTCTGCAGTTCTTCTGTTCTTTAATTACACATAGAACAAGCATTTCTAGTTTTATTCCAAAAAGTCTATCAACGCTATTAATAATTGCTGCTTTTGTGTTAATTGAAGACAAGCTGTTCTCAGGCATAAAATTAGCATAACTTTAGTTGTTTGTCTTAGCTGGAATACATGTGGACAGTGTATTTTATTCATACTCCAAATTCTAATTCAGTATGATGAGGACTGTGCTATTTGAAAGTGAAATTTGTATTATTTTAGAAAAGTCAAGGAACTTGAAAAAGAGCGTTGATGAAGAGGTACTTCAGTAAAAGTGCAAATGGTGCTCAACATTTCGGCTTGATTAGATTTTTGAATTTATCTTAATGTACAGCTATTTACCCTGGATGTATAAAAGTTAAATAAACTGATTATCTTACATTAATATCAGGATAGTGTAATAATAGCTCTATAACAGAAAAGCAAATTCCCTACACTATGATTAGAAACTCCTCTATTATCTTGTATTTATTGTGTGGTCTTGTGTGGAATTCAAAGTGTCTACTTTCCCTTGTACCAAGCTTTGACAAGCCCCTGAGTCTTCCTTACTATTTAAAGTCATATTGCTTCCACTCAGCTTCTTCTCCAGATCTTTCCTTGTCTCTTTTAAACCTGTAGTCTAGATTTGCCATCTGTTGTGTTACCTATATATATAGGTCCTTGGATTTCATGAATATAAACTTGGTTAAATCTTCTGCTTATCTGTGTCAAGGCTTTTTTTATTGAAGTTCAGATTTCAGTGGTTTTAGAGGTTTTTGAAACCACGACTAAACTTACATACTCTGAAACCACTATTATCACTGAATTTATTTAAAGATCCAAATATAAAAAAAGTGAGAACAAAATAATTGCAGAGAGATCTGAAAAAAATATGAATACCTCTAATACCTCAAATTTTTCTTTTTTCGGATAATTCGTAGCAAAAAAAATAATATTGTTTTATAGTTTCTTGTGTTCTATGGCTGTAAAATCTTCTGTTGATATGAAAAGCATGAGCAACTTATAAAACCACAAGACAGAAAAATATAACCTTAAGATCCTGCAACTAAAGCAAATGTATAAAGCTTAATCTTTGAACGGCATAAAATAAATATGAGGTAAAGTATGCTGCTTAAAATACTTCTTACATAAGAGCAATTTCAAGCTAGATACAACTCTTATAGTGAATATGTGTTGAAATTAAACACGCTAAATGGTTTGTGATAACTTTACAGTAGGTGCCTTAGGCTAATTTATATCTTGCAGTGCATACAGAACTATTTATTTTTTTATTATAATAACCTTCTGATATGCAATTTAAGTGCAACCCACTCAGGAGGTGCTTAATTTTATCCATAGCCACAAACTAACTTGGATTAGGTTTACATTTTTACTGTACAGTTTGGCATTACTAAATGAAGCATAATTCCATTTGCTAATTGTCCAAGGCAACTTTGATTATAGGGCAGAAAGGGTATTTTTCATGGACCTCAATATCTGAAAGTGATACTGACTCTAAAAATTTTATTTTCAAAATATGAATCTTCATTAAGGTTATTTAGTAAAGTCTGTTTTTTCTCCCAATGCTGCTAAAAGTCAGAATAAAAAAGTACTCAAAGTACTCAAAAGTATCTCAAACCTGCTGAGGTCACATGCAAGTCAATAGCAGATTTTCCCATTTACAATTGGAAGATATCATGATATTCCCTGGGTTTCATATAATAATCCTCATAATATGTTTTCATATTATATAATAATATACGACTTTTTCATGGTTTTATCAAGTATTTTCCCCACACCTGATTTTTATTAGTTCATTTTTTGATAAATACGGTAAACATGTTGATGGTAGTTTGGTCGAAGCTGTTTTAAGAAAATGGTGAGAAATTTTGAATTTTAGTAAATAATCCCCCTAAAAGTCACCTATAAGTCATGTTGATATTTTTTCACTGATAGTTCTGCTTCTGTAAGTAATTGTAATTTGAAGTTCCTAAACCTGAGTGTTTTGCCAACCTGACTGCCCCTTCTTAAACTGGTCAGTTAACTAAGTATAAATTGCATTCAAAGACAACGTTATGATAGATATAAAAAAAAATATTTTCTGGTGTCTCTTTAAGAGGTGCCTGGGAAAATAATGGTAATTAAAGTAAAGAGGATCATGGAGAAAAGGTGCTACACTAAATTACTATTATGTTAAACATATGTAGTAACCCATAGCATTGACACTCCCCTATGGCTTAAATGCCTACACTTGTTCTCTAGTTGCTGTGCAAAAGCCAATGTATCTAATTTTGCTTATTAGCCCATGTATAAAGTATACCGTTTGCCCTGAGGCTGATGACCACTTCCTGTCACACTTCAGTATAGTGTTGCGCAAAGGGTAGAGCTTTCTCTTTTGCCTTACACTTCAGGATGGAGTGGATGTAATGGCAACCTGGGACTTAGCACCAGTAATGGAAGGCTTCAAGGGTGGTAAGGCCCTTAGTGAAGTCAGGGATACTTAAAATGAGGAGTAGCCAGGACAGGGCAGATCTTTGTAAGCACCTTCTAGGAAAGTTAGGCAGATAGAACTAGTGAGCAAGAGCAGCCTGTGCTTTGAGTAGGAGGACAGCAAGGCATAGATCTTCCCTTAGGCAAGACTGGCCTGTAGTGTAGGGATCACAGCCTAATAGGGATATAGGTTTAGTGATTTCCCTGATCCAATGTGTGTGGATCCATGTCATGGTACAGAGATCCTGAGGGTGCATCTATCAATATGGTAATCTATCTCCACAAGGATGTCACAAGGTGACTGGCTCTGAAATGATGAGCTGTTATATGACGCGTATGTGTATACCTCAAGGATTGTGAGTATGAAAACCCTGATTTGCATTTTAAGAGAATAAAGCCTGTTGCTGTGTGTTTTGTTAAAGAATGTCCTGGCATCCAAATTATTTTATTTAGTCACGCAACATAAGAGAGGAGTAGTTGCACAACACTATCCATCACCCTTCCATGTAGCAAATGCCCATCCTGGGGAGAGAGAGATGATAAAATGTAATTGGTGCTCTGTTTTCTAGCCAGACAAGGGCAAGCCTAGCCTAGATGGGGCTACACAACAGTTTTCCTGGACAAACTCTATTGTCAGTTCCCATTCCTTGTTTATTATAACCTTGTTATCAAAATATCTCTTTTAGTACAGATGTGAAGTTCATCAAGGTAAGGAAGATCGCCATAAGTATGATACAATCTCCTTGCATTGGAGTAAGGATAGGAATGTATATACATTGCACCTAGTGATGGGCGAATAAATTCACGAAACGCCAGCAAAAATTCGCCAGCAAAAATTCACCCAAAAAAAAACGAGTTGTGCGTCGTTTTTGACGTGACGCGGCGAAAATGACGCGCCAATTTGCGAATTTCGCAAATTTTTCAATGAAGCAAAACGGGTGAGATTCGCCCATCACTAATTGCACCAATACATTATCAGAAATTACATTATTAATTTAATGAATTTAATTAATAGTCCCAATTCTAATAATACATCTAATGATGCATGGTTCACACATGCTGAAATTCAAAAGAGACTAGAACATGTTAAAATAAACAAAGGTCCAGGGACAGATAGGATTCATCCAAGGGTAATTAACGAGCTTAGCTTTGTGATTGCCAAACCTCTCTACTTAATTTTTCAGGATTCATTGAGGTCTGTCATGGTGCCGAGAGACTGGCGAATTGCTAATGTGGTGCCGCTTTTCAAAAAGGGATCCCATTCTCTGCCTCAAAACTATAGGCCAGTTAGTCTGACGTTGGTGATAGGAAAACTTTTTAAAGGATTTAGCAAATAACAATACTATGAGTTGGTGCCAGCATGTTTACTTTATTTCTTTTTATGAGAAGGTAAGCAGGAACCTCAATTCTGGGATGGCTGTGGATGTGATTTACTTAGACTTCACTAAAGCATTTGATACAGTGCCACACAGAAGGTTACTGGTTAAATTAAGGAATGTTTGCCTGGAACATAATATTTGTAACTGGATAAAGAACTGGCTAAAAGATAGACTACAAAGAGTGGTGGTAAATGGAACATTTTCTAATTGGATCAGTGTTAGTGGGGTGCCTAGGGCACTGTATTGGGTCCCTTGCTTTTCAACCTGTTTATTAATGGACCTGGATGTTGGCATTGAAAGTATGGTTTCTATTTTTGTAAATTATACTAAATTCTGCAGAACTATAGGTTCCATGCAGGATGCTGCCACTTTGCAGAGTGATTTGTCTAAGTTGGGAAACTGGGCAGCAAACTGGAAAATGAGGTTCAATGTTGATAAATGCAAGGTTATGCACTTTGGCAAAAATAATATAAATGCTAGTTATACACTAAATGGCAGTGTGTTGAGAGTTTCCTTAAGTGAGAAGGATCTTGGGGTTTTTATAGATAACAAGTTGTCTAATTCTGGGCAGTGTCATTCTGTAACAACTAAAGCAAATGGGGTTTTGTTCTGCATAAAAAAGGGCACAAACTCAAGGGATGAAAACATAATTATACCTCTTTAAAGATCCCTAGTAAGACCTCAGCTGTAATATGCAGTGCAGTTTTGGATTCCATTCCTTAGGAGGGATGTAAATAAGCTGGAGAGAGTGCAGAGATGTGCAACTAAACTGGTTAGACTCTAGATCCCTAACCGTTAGAGGGATGGAAGACTTAAATTATGAGGGTAGACTGTCCAGGTTGGGGTTGTTTTCTCTGGAAAAAAGGCGCTTGCGAGGGAACATGATTACACTTTACACTAAATACATTAGAGGACATTATAGACAAATATCAGGGGACCTTTTTACCCATAAAGAGGATCACCAGAGGCCTCCCCTTCAGACTAGAAGAGAACAGTGGAGGGTGTGTGTGTGTGTGTGTGTGTGTGTGTGTGTGCATGCTGAGTTTTAATTTGGAGGGGTTGAACTTGATGGACTTTGTCTTTTTCAACCCAACCCAATTTAACTATTTAACTATGTAATGGTCAAAGCAGTAAATGGCATTCAGACAAACTAACAACTTTATTTACTTTAACAAATGCTTAGATCCAATAAAATTCTCCTTATAAATATATTTTCTGCTTATCTTAAAGCAAATGAAGAGTTATAAATATCAATAATAAATTAGAATCAGAAAATATTTTTTTACAAAAGAAATCTTTATAATCACAGAGGTTTAATACAATTCTATTAAAAAAACACATTATCTTAATGATCATTGCAGCTCCTTATCTTTAGAGACAAAATCCTCACAAAAGTCTTTTGAAAAAGTTAAAAGTATGATATTCATTAAAACAGGTTACTTTTATGTAAAAGCCCTTTGTTTTGGCTAGATACCAAAGTGATTAAATCTATTACTCCAGGGTAGATTTTATTAAAGTAACTTTATCAATTAGAACTTTTTTTATATCTTCTGCTTCAGACCCCACATTATAAAAGTAATATAGCAGTTACCATGACAACCTAGTGTCATTTAAAGATCGGATCTTTATGAAAAGAATAAAGATGAAGACCATTTTTCTGAAAGGCATGAGAGTTATTTAGTATAAATGATACATTAGTCATTTTATATCCATGATTTATCAAAAGCACGTTATTCTTGAAATCAATAGAAGTTAAAAAAAATCATAAAGCTGAATTTAGTTAGAATGGGGAATTGTATCTAAAAAAGATTAAGGCATCTGATCTATTCAGCATTGGGAATTATATATTTTTACATGAAGCATGGGAATATTTTTACTTAGCATTAAACTAAGAAAAGCCTTTGTTTAAAAGTAATTTGTAATACTTTTGGAAAGAATTATGAAAGGTTGAGTTTTTTTCCATGCTTTGATTAGGCTACACATGATATTTTACCTGTGGGCTTTTTTTTCACAGGAAACCTTGATAAAATTGTTCTAAGTTTAAAAGCTTTTTAAAAATATATTCCTTGTTTTTATGTTTTTAAAAATGTATTCCTTGTTTTTATGAGGGACACAATGTATTCCTTGTTCTTATGAGGGACACATTTGTTGATAGTAAATGGTTGTATAATAAAAATTATTCTCCTAGAAAAAAAATGTGAGAAAGAGTGAACAATTGAGAACATTTTCATATTTTTAGTAAACCTACTAGGAAAACTGGAACATGTGTGGATGGAAGTGTTTGTGTATGTTGGTGACAGATTGTCAATGATAATGTTTGTATGTTAGTATATGTGAGAGAGGATCGTACAAACTAATTTTATGTGTGTCTTCAAGTGGGATAATTATTGAGGAAGCATATAGGGAGACAGGGGTACCCAGACAGCGGGAAGGATTCAGAGAGGCATCAAAATAAGCCTGTGGGGGAGAGGACTGACTGTGGGTAGGAAGCAGGTGATAATTGGATCTAATTCATTTCAGGCACTTTGCATTTGGAGCAGATGCAGTATGGGTCAGCATTTCTTCATCTGCGTTATGTCTTGATATGAGTATTATTTGCAATATTTGCCTCGACATGGCATAGTGTTCCTCTGGACTACAGTATAGTTTATAGTATATATATATTCAGAATTAATTTCCTTGAAATATTTGTTTTGGCAAAAGAAAATTTGTGGGTTTTACCACAAGCAACCTGAAATACAAGCACGTGGAGGCTTACTGTATTTATTGAAGGTCGAATTTTAGTGGTTTTAGATCCAAAAATGAAGAATTAAAAAAGCACTGAATGATGCACTAAATATATAAATACTTGGAAAACCACCAATAATTTTAGTTTTTCAGACAGTTCCTAGCAAAACATACCTGAAAACACAGCAGTTTGAATCTAGAATCTAGTATGGATACATTTTCTGGAACCCAAAATGTATTTTAAAAAAGTTGTATATTTATATATATATATATATATATATATATACTGTATATATATACACACACATACATGGGATTTTCCACACTCCATAAACTTCCAAATGACCCAGGCACTACCTGTATTGAGCTGTAATATATATATATATATATATATATATATATATATATATATATATACATACATATATATAGAAAAATAAACAATCTATCCAAAAGTCGGCACTGTAGAAAAAATAAAAAGCTAAAGACTGGCACACCCAGGGTTTGTATATTATGCAAAAAAAAAGGAGCCCTTCATCAGGAGCAGCAAACAAACAGAGCCCCCACCAACAAACAAACATATATAGCCCTTCGAAGATGGCTGCTAAACAGTTGCTAGGCGACATTGTAAAAACAATACATGTTATAAATGTAATTATGCTATATTTTTACAAAAACCTTTATTTTGTCCTTGTTACGATCCAAAGGGACACTTTTTGGAGTAATAAGGATAGCAGCGAGTGCAAGGAGAATGCATATAGAGGAAATAGAGCGGGTAGTATAGGTAGCAAAACCTGATAACGAAGTGCTCAAGTACATCACCTGTATGAGTCAAAATGAGAGTGATCACCAGTATCCGGCCAATAATCTGTTTATACTGCAGTGGTGAGTGTGCTAGTGCACCAAGCCTCCATAATCTACCCCAATGAATACCATTGCTGGCGCCGCCCCCATAGCAACCAGATAGACCGCACCTTTGCTGTCCTATAAAATGTATACCAGCATACGGCCGGCTTTTCAAATGGACTGTCTTAGCAAGGGAAAACTGTGCATAGCAGGTTAAACCGTGTAATAGAACTTTTAATAACTGGCATACTGCTAATGTAACAAAGAAATCCAGTGGAACACAGCACTGCAAGAATTTTAGCAGAGTGCAGTGCAACGTTTCGGGGCACAAAAACTCCTTTGTCAAGCATAGAAGATTAACTTAGCAGTGCATATAAATAGACATACTAGACCTTCGAGTCATAGTTAGTTAGCTAGTTAGTTAGTTAACTGACCAATATCAAAGGCTATTTTCATACTAAACGCTACAGTTAGTATAGCTATGGGCATATATGGTTTGTGTGAAAGAGTGGAGATGTATGTGTGTATATGCTGGGTTTTAATTTGGAGGGGTTGAACTTGATGGACTTTGACTTTTTTTATTATTAACATGTATTTCTATAGTGCCAACTTACAACCCAATTTAACTATGTAACTACAGTATGTTTTATGATCCAGCAGCTCAGTGGGAATTGGCACATATTTGGTCTTGTAGTGATCGTATGACCTTATATCACTCTTTGTAAACTTGGGGACAGAAAGGGGTGAGCTATGCAGCCTTATAGCAACTTAGGATACATGCCTATTATATCTGCTTATCCAAATTTAAATGTAATTAAAATGAATGTAATTTTTACACCTTTTTTCTACTTTGGTGATTTGGCTAAACTAGAATGATGGGATTTTGAGTCCCCCCCACACACCTAAGGATCAGCAGTTAAGTAGTGATGATGTCACTCCTCTTCTGCTTACCTAAATGTGTAATATGATCCTCTGTTACACAGAGAAAAACAAGCCCATTCATGCCTTTACTGCAATCTTCAGGGACCTTACTACAATCAGTTATCAATCAATCAATATCAAAATATATGTTTCCTGCTTTTTAATAGACACTGAAGTCTTCACTCTTAACTTTCCTTTGTGTTTATTCTTTACAATCTGTCCTATCTCTGCCAGTATATTTTGTTGGTGATGGCTTTTTTATATGTGTTGTGTTCTTAATTTGTGACTATCGCACCTTAATTTACATTATTTTATAACAGATATCACTGCTTTTACAATACCATGTCTACAGAGTTTATTCATATGAACACCAGTAAATTGATCACTGATCCACACATGGCGGCAAATTTACTAAAGCGCAAAGTGTCTAATGCTAGCGCTAATTCACCAGCATGATGTCATTTTGCAACTTTGCCAATTTACTAACAGTGTCCCTGTCGAAAATACATTTAACGCAACTTCGCACCTGTACGCCAGTCAAAGTTGCGCACTGATGAAGGGACGTAACTACACTAATTCACGAAGATGCCCATTTTACTGAACGTTACCTCTTGCGATAGACTTTACTTCGCCAGGTCAGACCTGGTGAAGTTCAATACAATAGATAAGAGTCTAAATAAAACCTGAAATTTTTTCTAAGTTCCAAAAAATGCTGGTGTCTTTTACTTTTTTTAGTCTGAAAAATAGCGTAATTTTTTGGGGGGTTACCCTCCTTCCCCCCCTACATTTCTTAACATATGGCAACTCAACTATACAGTGGCCACATGTTTAGGGCAATAGGATAACTTTATTTTATTTATTAAAGGTTTCCTGGGCTTGTGTAGTGGAATGTAGTGGCTGTAACCTATACTTCTATTATACGTTTAACTTTGCCCCGTATGCAAATTAGGTATTGCTAGCGTAAATATGATTTTCCTGACAAATTAACAGTACTTCGCTACTTTTCACCTCCCTGAGTGGAAATTCACATTTTAGTAAATTAATAAAAAATATTTTCTGTGTATGCTTTTTCACTTATTTACTTGCCTTTTGGTTTTGTTTAAAGAGTCAGGGACCCCAGGAACAACATTTAAGGCTTCTTGGATACATTTTTCATTGCTGTTATTATTTTTTTATCTATCCATGCATTTCTTGCTCTATTCAGTGCTTCATCCTTCCACTTTATGATTCTTTTTAATTGCTTTCCTATCCCTGTTTAGCGACAGTAATGGAACATGTACACTTTGGTCTCATTAGCAATAAAGAAAGTCAATGTGATTCTTGCCCCTTACTTGTATTTCAATAATATTGAATGTTGGTTTAATATGGAAATGTTGGACACCTATTTACTCTTTAGTGGTGTTCTCACAAGGCTCTTTTTACTAGACATATCCCCTGACATTCCTCACCACCGCTCCCCTGTGGACCCCAGTGTACACACCTTGTTATAATTTTTTCTCTCTGAAGTTGGTAGGACTGCATACTTTATTTGCAGTAACTCACAGTCCAATTCAGCTTCTGTTGAAACTGTTCTAATCAGGGGGAATAGTGGAAGAGGCACGTAATTGTTATTTTTCCCCAGCCCACCACTTTTTCTGGGAAAAACACTGTGCTACCAGATAAACACTCAATACAGTGAACATCATCTGTCAAAAACAGTTTCTTTATATTATTCCAGATACCTGACTTTATCAAAGCACATGAAGATTTAAAGAGCACAGCTGGTTAAACAATAAAAATACTGATGCCTTCAGCCTGAAGAAAAGAACCATCTGTAAATATAGAAGTATTAAGGCTGTTCCTTGGAGTTGATTTATAGTATTAATAGCAATAATATCTGTAGGTGGCAACATTAGAGTTTGTAAAAAAAAATGGAAACTAAAATGTTTCAGTTATAGATTTTACCATATTACTAGTGAAGGGATCTTTTAATGAACAATAACGAATTCTAATATAAAAAATGTTCAGTGGCATAACTACCAGGGGTGCAGGGGGTGCAATTGCACCAGGGCCCCCACAACCCTTGAGGCCCATTGGAGCCACAAAAATGGTTATGGCAGGAGGTTATATGGGGGAGATTTTACGGAACACATGCTATCAACACTCCAGCATGTGTTTTATAGGGGTAAGGGCTGATGGGGGCCCAGGTGCCCATCCTGTACCAGGACCCACCAGGGAGTAGTTATGCCACTGAAAATGTTGGAGTAAATGTTATTTCTGGGTGCTTCAATGTTTTAAATATATGTAAGGAGGTAGCTCTTTGGTTGGCATAGAAGATGTTTGAAAACACATTAGCTTCATTGGATACTACTTTACACTACATTTCAATTACCTTTCCCTGTATGACGGCATGGTAAACACATACAATGCTCTTTTGTGCTCTATATTTTAGTTATCTGGGGTTATTAGTAGTTGGTCAATATTTTATCTTTATTTTGGTTAAAAAAAGCTCTTGATCACGTCTTCCTTTACCTTATTCTTTCTTATTCATGTCCTCTCTCCTTTTCCTTCTGTGTATGTTGTTTGGTTAAATTAAAATCAGAATATGAAATCAGTATTTATCAAATTAAATCAGTATCATTTGGCCAAAGCCAATAATTTATCTTTATTTTGGTTAAAAAAAAGCTCTTGATCACGTCTTCCTTTACCTTATTCTTTTTTATTCATGTCCTCTCTCCTTTTCCTTCTGTGTACGTTGTTTGGTTAAATTAAAATCAGAATATAAAATCAGTATTTATCAAATTAAATCAGTGGGGGT
>CM044432.1:5427305-5437421 GCA_024363595.1 Xenopus borealis | reverse complement strand
AAAAATGTTAAATTAAAACAAGTTTTATAAAAGATTCTTTCATTCTTTCTTCTAGAGTCCGAAAGACTGTGTATGTTTCCATTGAACAGAAATTCCTCATTTTGAGGGATTCAAAATTAACTGCTACTGAAAAGATTAAAATTATACCTACACTATTAACTACAATGATCACCTCTGGACAGTAAAATAATGACCATAATTCTCTTTTCAGTCACAAACAAAGGGGAAACTTTTAGTTACAAATACTAATTTGACCACTAATAAGGGTGTGCAATAAGAGTGCAGTTCTTAATTGAATGTCTTTTATTGCTTTCTGGTCAGCAGAAGTAGTTAAATACAAATGAGTAACATGAATAACAAATTTAACGAAAGATTTTACCGGACACATGACCAAATGAATGATGGGATTATGGGGATAAAGCAGGTACTCTACCCAGAATGCAATATAGGATTACTACAGTGTTTTCAATGTCAGATAAGCAATGAAAATAGATTTAATGAACTCCATCTCTTTGTCATTTTGTGAATACAGGTGACAAAATATGAAAATACATAAGCAGTGAAATATGTCCGCTTTTGCATTCCTTCCAAAACTGCTTTTACAATTCCATAAAAACACCATATCTGCAGAAGAAGGTAACTGAGTTTAATTCAGCATGCAGCCTTGCACCTGCAATTCCAGGAGGAGTTGAACTAGGGACCTGGTGTTTCTGGGTTGTCTGCATTACCATTGCTCTATGTGAGCAGACAGCTAAGGCCTTGCTTCACTTGGTTCACCTGTTATCAATCTGGCCCTAGGTGATCCGTGTAAGCTATTAGGCTGCCCCTGCTCTCCCTGAATCATTGCCCACTATAGGTCTGTCTTCATAGTTCCTGTGTGCACTTGCACATATTGTCTGGTCCTTGTTCTTGACCTTTGCCTGTTATTTGACTACTCTTTTGATTACGATTGTGTACTGCATTCCTGTTTGGTTGTGACCCTGGTCTGTGACTTCGACTACGCTGATTGATTTTGTCAGTTTGGTATTGACCCAGCCTGTCCTTTGACCGCACTCCTTGATCCCCTTCATTTCTGTGTACTACGTTATGGTTCCCTTGCCTGCTCAAAGCTTCCCCCCTTGGTTCTTTCATGTTAAGTCCTTGCAGAATTCAAGTAGCAGAGGGCTCCTCCTAAAGCCAAAGATGGCTGCTATACTCAGAAGTATGAGCCGAAACCGGACCTTAGGGGTTACTCTGGGTTTTGGGATACCAGGCATTGCAGTGCTTTTATATGGTCACAGAACACCTCAGCGACTTCTAATATCCTTATCATTTACAGTAGGGGGTACATTATCCCTTATAATACATGAGTGATACTCAGAGTTCCCTGTATAACTCAGCCTGCAGCCTTGTGCCTTTATATGGTCACACCCCTCAGTGACTTCTAATATCCTTATCATTTACAGTAGGGGGTACATTATCCCTTATAATACATGAGTGATACTCAGAGTTCCCCCCTGTATAACTCAGCCTGCAGCCTTGTGCCTTTATATGGTCACAGACCCCTCAGTGACTTCTAATATCCTAATCATTTACAGTAGGGGGTACATTATCCCTTATAATACATGAGTGAAACTCAGAGTTCCCTGTATAACTCAGCCTGCAGCCTTGTGCCTTTATATGGTCACACCCCTCAGTGACTTCTAATATCCTTATCATTTACAGTAGGGGGTGCATTATCCCTTATAATACATGAGTGAAACTCAGAGTTCCCTGTGTAACTCAGCCTGCAGCCTTGTGACTTTATATGGTCACAGAACAACACCTCAGTGACTTCTAATCCTTCTCATTTACAGTAGGGGGTACATTATACCTTGTAATACCTGAGTGGTACTCAAAGCAGTCTTGTGCCTATATGTCACACGTCCTTGGCAACTTCAAATAATGTGGTGGTGCTGAAAACACAGACCTACAGGAAACATTGCCTTTGTAAAAGTCTTTCCTGGAAAGTAGTAGTAGTTGATCATTGCTACATTCAGGAAAGCCTGCATCTTGAATATGGCAGAACATAGAGAGCCCAGACTGCAGGAACCAATGTGTTCAGCTGGTAAATATCTGCAATGTGTTACTGCATGGAGTCAATTCAGTTAAGTGTTAATTTTCTTGTTGTTATTTATCTGTTTAGCTGCAAGAAATCCTCTAATTAGGAAGAAGATTCATACCAAGCAAACTTGCTTTCACATCATAAGGTGCACCATGGTACAGCATTGTGTAATATGTAACAGCATCCATTCAAATAGATGAATGATATATTTATAGGGATTGACACAGTGAGACATCCGAGCCAAACATCTAGATAACACCTGCTCCATCTGTGAACAAAGAAAACATTGTGAAGAACTCTTAGAAATGTATTTATAAGAATAGGCAATATAGAATATTCTCTAAATCAAGGTCAGTCAAACCATTCGTATTTCCTGAAAAAACAACAACACAATTCTCTGTACATACTCCAAATAAACCTCTATGGGCTGTATACTTGTGCCAAGGGCCATTGTATCCATTGTATCTTATTTTTCATTTTTAAATGGGGGTTAGAGAGAAGAAAATGAATTCGAAGGCAGGTAAAATGAAATTCGCAGAAAAACAGAACAGTGTAAAATAAATGGTGAACTTTTCAAGGTGTGTCTCATTTTATGCCGTTCAAACCCCAGATTTTCTGCCATTATTTTACATTGCTCATGCCTGGTGTTATCCCACAGTTTTTTTACACCACATAATAAATATGCCCCCAGTGTAATATTTGAAAAATTAAGTTCTTTGAATAAGCTATAAAGAGAGCTGTACAGCTTCTAATGTAGACAATACAGGTATAGGACCTGTTATCCAGAATGTTCAGGACCTGGGGTATTCCAAATAATGTATCTTTCTGTTATTTGGATCTTCATGTCTACTAAAAAAATCATAATTTTTCCTTTCCCTATAGGACAAAGCATTATATGATGCTTCCATTGGTTACAAAGTTTTTTCTTAATGGCTTTTCTCATTGGTTGTCCCTTTTGTAGTGAGCTTTTCACTCATTGGTTAAGACTAAGGGGCACTTTTACTAATGGTTGAATAGTGAACAAATGTTCTTCTTTTTGGGGGTAATTTTCGATCGAATATGGTTTTTTTCAAAAACAGGAGTATTCGATAGAATTAAAATCATTCAAAACGAACAGTTGCATCGTTCGAATCTATTGTTCGAATCTATTGATTTTCCTCCAAAATCCTTCAATTTTCAGGATGAGTTTTAGAAAGTACCCCATATGCTAAAATGGCAATTTGGCCGCTTTAAGCTGGTGAATAGTTGAATTCAAAGGATTTTTAAAGGGCCAGTACTTCGAAATTCGAATTTATACATTTTTTCAATTCAAATCAAATTTTGGGCTATTCGATAGTCAAAGTAGCCCAAAATTACTTTGAAATTTGAATTTAAAGAATTAAAATTTTATTCGAATTTTCACTTTGACCCTTAATTGTGAGGCTCCACTGCACCCTTTATACTTCTGGACCTATAGCAGGCATATGGTCTGCTGCCTCTATCATATGTGTCTTTAAGGGATGTCCAAACAGTCCCACAAAAGTTGTTAATATACAAACCCCAGCTTTTCACATGACAATAAAGTTCATACTACACAAAGCAAATCCTTTGTTGGTGTTCTTGGGTGAGAGGTGCCCAAACCTGGCCATTCAGCCTTTTATCTTTATGACAAGGAGAACTATAAGATTTAGGCACATTTTTGATGTAGAATATGTCTCATGTTTCCAAGAACAAGCTGATAGCATTTGTTTGCTGTGCAGAATTCAATATTGACTTTAATATTTCCACTTCTGCATCCAACCAACCTAAACAATATGTTTGCATTTCCCAATTAACCAATAACAAAAGGAATCAACCAGTGCCAGAATTCAGACTTTGCTTTTAACTGTTTACCTCAATGAGGCTAAACCCAACAAACTGTTTTCTCCAAGGTGATGGGAAGTACAGCAGCTTTTCTTCTTTTACTTAATGCTTCTCTGTGCTGAGTTTTTCTTTCTCTCTTGACACTTGCCCACGCTCATAGCAAAATTATAATTTTTTCCTTGAAATGCTTCCATTACTATGGTAACTGTGCAGGATTTTGTTTTTAATCTTTACAGACTTGCTTTTTTCTTGCTGTGCCCCTCTTGCATATTTCCCAGGCCTCTACTGAAAACATCATCTTACTACTTAATCAATTGCTAGGGTGCAACGCAATGATGCTGGTTTGGCCTTCAAGTGCTTGTGTTTGTCAGATTACAGATTGCTCAATTCCTAGGTGTGTTTATGATATTTAGGAAAACTGATAGAAACAGAACAGACTGACCACTTCATACAGTTTGCCTGAGATAATTCCTTTTATCTTTTCATGACTGTATTCCAAGCACCGTCCTTTTCGCTGGTGCACAACATCTGTTTTATTGCAACCTCCAAATTTAAACACACAGATTGCTTCAGACTATTGCCATATAACTTGCTGTGATTACTTGGATGCATGAAGTGATCTTTATACCTGGTGTTTCTTAGACCTAGAGTGAAGGGGTCATTTGTGACTGTGAATTTTTAGCCTCAATGGATGAGAAAGAAATCCATATACATTTGCCCCATGCACGGCACAAACCCCACATTGAAAGAAAAGTGTTAGTTAACTCACATATAGAAACCTTGTCCACATCTTGAGCTTACGCATACTTCCCATTATTTCAGGCTTACAGCATTAATCTGACAGTAGCATGTGATTGCTTCAATGCAAGACTGGTGCACCTTTTGCTACAGCTCACTGTGGGAACCCTTGAACTATTGTTATGGCCATGGTGGCAGTAGCTCCAGAATTCCCCATCATCAATAGACGCTTCATCAGCAAACTGGGAACATGCATTTGGGCTTACCACAATTCTATGGTAGTGCAAGGAGCAGAATATGCACTGCAACAACATGAAAGTGCAAGTTTGTACACACAAATTAGGGTAATCTCTTAAATATATGTAAGAAACTTAAACTTTCAGCTATTGACTTACTCAGATGGTTACCTGATCCAGCCAACTTCTCCTTGTTCTCATTCGAAGTAGAAGGGGAATGGTCATTATGACCAACGCAAAGATACATTCATATAAAACATCAACAGAAAGTGTCTGATTGAATACAAAATCACCTTTTGCCCTCCTTGCAGTTGGTGCTCGGAATGTTATTTAAGGCAAAGACTGCCAATGATGGCTTTATACCTACCTTACCCGATTTGGGGATTACCCCTATTTGGATTCAGACTCAATTAATAGTTCACACTGAATTTTTAAAAAAAAAGTATGAGAGTTTGCATGAACCCATTGTTATCTGTTATTTATTCTTTTGTTTTTTTTCTCTTGCATTGTGTCACAGTGTGTTAACCACCTTGATTCATTTAAGAAGTATATTTTCTTGACTTTCTAATATTGGTGGTCTGCGTTATAATTTTCTTAAGCTTTTATTCGCTTTTGGCAATGCCTTTTGTCACAGTACGGGACAAATAAGTAAGAGAGTTTGCATGAAGTCTAATTTTTTTTTTTTTTGCATTATGCCGCATTTTGCTAATCACCTTCATTGGCTTAAGGGGAATATTTGTTTGACTTCCAAATGCTGTTGGATTGTACTATAGTTAAACTTAGATCGTATTAGCTTTTTGCAATGCTTTCCATCATAGTACGGGATAAATAAGTAAGAGAGTTTGCGTGAACCCTATGTCTATCTTTGCATTGTGTCGCATTGTGCTAATCATCTTGATTTATTTAAGGGGTATATTTGTTCGATCTGATATCGGTGGTTTGCATTATAGTATCTTAAGCTTTACTCGCTTTTTCCTGTACCTTCTGTTACAGAAAAGGTAATTTATAATTACCTTCAACAATTCTTACTTTCATATTGGTTATATACTGATTGGTGGAAAATACAGTGGCATGTCAAGGAATATGCAAATACTAATATTTATAAAAGTTGTGTATAATTTTAAGCAAAGGACTATGTTTATCTGTTGACCACTCTACACAGCTACAACAAATAAAGTTCTCAGAATTTACACTGCACAATCCAAATCCATACTGTCCATTGAGCAAAGCTAAAACTTTACAGTGCCTTCAACAGTTGATATCTATAAACTGATGGTTTCAACAACTGCCAGTTAGTGAATTCTCGCGATTCACTGCAGCGAATAAATTTGCGAAACGACAGGAAAGTTTTGTCTGGCGAAAATTTGCTGGTGTCTCGTTTTGGACACGGCATCTGTTTTTGGAACCCGGCGTCTGTTTTTTTGATGTCGGTAATGTGCTCTGGCATCCAAAAATGGACGCCCACATCCAAAACTAGATGTGGTGGCATTTTGTGAATTTCTTGCAGTTTCACGAATTTCTCTAGAAATTCGTGAAAAATTTGGTGAACTGAAACTCCCCAGATTTGTCCATCACTACCGCCAGTCTCCCAACAATAGTCAGGTGACACCTATAGACAAATGAATAGCGTGATTGACAATGCCTTCAACCTCCCAGACTATCCATGAGTATAAATTTGTAGGGTTAAAGTGTTTTTGTGGGTATGGTGACATGTACTGTGTGTGGGCATTTTTGGTGCATAACCTATGTGGATGTTATTGGGACTTTCTGTTTGGGGGAAAGAGGGAAAAAACTCTGATATTAGAATGTAAAAGCTGACATCTTTAAATAGATGCTTTGTCATTTTAGAGATCAATGGTGTAATGGATATTTGTAGCATTTTATTTATTGTTAGCGGGGAAATCAGTAGTTTTGTCTCATATTGGGCCAAAATTTCATTCAGTGAGAAAAGAATTATCATGTGAAAACTTATGGCTGAGATTCAATTTGAGATGCAATTCACCTTGTGAAAAATCTATTGAAGTTGGTAAAACAGGTCAACCTCTAGACATTTTGGGGGCTTGAAAATAATTTGTTGTGGGGCCCAGTAATATCTAGTTATGCCATTGCATACACCCCCAGAATGGGTGCTCTCCACAAATTTGATCTATATTTCTGTGTGTTTGTGTGTGTGTATGTGCACAAAAAGTCAGCTAATAACTATGTCACATATGTCTTTTATATTGTAAATTCTGGGAGAAATTGTTATGAATACGTTATCATTGCATATGTTCTGTGTTCCATACTGTAAAAATTTTGTATTCTGACAATATGAATTTAGAACATAAATCTGCATTAAGATTTAGATGTCATTCACATAGCTGAATGTTTTCTATGGCTTTTTACTCTAATAATGTCTGCCTGCTTCATTGCCCATTGAGTAAAATTTTAATGAATGCACTTATAAATCACTGCCATTCATAGACAAGAAAAAGATCAATGTGATGACATTGGTTGGATGGTAACATTAAGTAATTATTGCTTGTAATGACTTTTTTTTATTAAGCTCCATTTTTGTGAAGAAGTGCACACCAGAGCACCTTATAAAAAGAACAGAACATGCCATTACTAGCACATCCTTTGGAACAAGTGGAAATGGAGATGCCTTGCATAATTTTTGACACAAAACCAGGGACATTTCAGCATTGAGGTGAAATGGAAATTTCTGCAGGGGCGGGGGGGGGGGGGGGGGGGGCATTACTTATTTTGCTGAAGCCACACATTCAAGTTAAGATAAACTTCCAGTTTTAAACAGAAAGTTAATTTCTTACTAACAAATAATAAGCTTTACCATATAGTATCAGACTGTTTTATGTTAAAGATATATATTCTTCAGGACCAACATCTTCATTTAGTTTCCTGTACCTGTATATGCTTTTGTAAATAGATTGTGAATAAAGATTATTATTTCTAACCATAATCGGAAAATCAGTAATCACCTATCAGCAAAGAGATAAGATGAAGCCATTTTAAAAATGTATGGGATCAGAAACCCTGACCCTGTTCTGCCTGTTAAATCACCAAGCCGTTTACAGGCAGGGGAGTAACCTGAAGCCCCAGAGGACATCTGGGAAAAGTGGAGGCACCAGGAAGAGCCTGGGTTTGGAGCTTAATACACAGGGTGGGCTTGCCATGTCTGAGTCCCCAGTGTGAGGACAGGTGTTTATTGTGAGCTTGCTTCATGGAAGCAACTGCCTTCTCCAAAAGGAAAGGTACTTTGGGGCAGTTAGCACTACATGGGGTATATGTATAGTGCTTTGGGTAGGGACACATTGCCAGAAACTGAATGTGCAATTGTATTTGTCCATCCAGAGTGGAGTTTGGGAATGTACCCTGGGAAAATCTGTGCCAGGAGTTGAGAAAAACCACATGGGTTATATTGTTTAAAAGATGTATATAAGAGAGAAGGGGTTTTAACTGTTTTAATGCAGTTGTGTATCAAAACAAATAATGCATATGAATAACAAAGTACTGGGGGGAGGGTAAAAAATGGGGGGGAGTCCAAGTACTCCAAAGGTCAAATACAAATGTTTGATATTACAAGGGTTAAATGCAAAATGTCCGAAAACAAATGTTCCACGTGGGGTGCTGCCTTGTAATCTGCTGGTCCCAAGCAGGCAAGGTCTGCAAATAAACATTAAAGAAGGAGCACATTACTATTGTGTAAATTGTGTCATCACCTTTATTCAAATAAAGAAGGAGCACACTACCATTGTGTAAATGGTGTCATCACCTTTATTCAAATAAAGATATCTAGCATTTTAATTAGAATAGAATGATCGGTCCAGATGCACCTGCCTAGGGTGTAATGATAATGGGGCACTGGGTAGGTATCTCCTAAACTGTCTGCCTACTCCTAGTCCTTTTTTCGCAGCCCTCTTTGGTTTTTCACCACTCTTCTCCCTTTCCCTCCCCTCTGTCACTCTCCCAACCTCTGTAGTTTACCTCCCCTACATCCCCTCCCCTCCATTGCTCTCACCTCTTTCCTGTATCTCTCCCCATCCTGTGCATGCGCAAGTTACACACCGGGGGGGGGGGGGGTGCCTGACTGGCTTGGCCCAGCCCTGGATCTATCATCAAAAAAGTCTGTTAAAATTGTTCCCAACATGTTTCGTCATGTCCCAACTTTCTCAAGGGTGGTGGAGGGCTGTATATATGGGTTATATTGTTTGTCACTGTATTTTCCATTCTTCAACGTATATAAAGTTTGCTGCAACATGGGTGCTTTATTTTTTTCTGGTGGAATTCCTCAGTGCCCACTAGGTGGAGAAACTGTACTGTAATTTCCAGTATCAAAGGTTCAGGTTGTCCGATAAACTGTTCCAAAGTAAACAGAGTGTAAATCATATTCAACAAGAGTGGTCATGAAAGACAGAATCATTGCACTTACTTTATTTTCTGATCTGATGATCTGATGATCTTTTCAAAATGTGAAGTTTGTAAATGATTGCCAGAAATCATAACAAAGTCTGCTTCATCTATAGGAAAACTAGACAGTATGAATTTTTGTTTTGTTCTGATACTAAGCTTAAGTATACCCAAGAGTTTTTTGAGTCACAGATCCAGTTAAAGATTGGATGTCTAACACAAAGGATTATGACTAGCTAGTCAACTAGCCATTGAGGGGGCTCATACACATCATTTACTGAAAGCACAATACTAACCAAGATTTCAGTCCCTTCTGTGAATCACAAAATAGGAACACTATTAAAGAAACCCCATTTGCTTTATATTTTTCTATTTGCATGGAAACTCCTATAAGTCAATATTCACCCAATGGATTTGGAAGAGAGCACCCAATGGATTTGGTATGTGCTTTTGATTTAGCTTAAGGAGACGGGGGCATTGTTAATGCAAAAACACATTGCTTATACACTGTAGGTGTCAACTTTATTGCTCTAAGATAAATGTGCTGTCTTAGGGATTTGCCCTCCAGAGAAATAAATAGACATAATGTGGGAATAGCTTTACAATAGGTTTAGGAAAGTGTGCTTTACATTGTTGCAAAATATATGCATGTTGGATGTTGTTGGACAGAAATCGTTATGGGACTTTCTTGGCTATATTTAGCTGTACCTAGGGACTTGGGAGAAACCAATTATTGTGTATATATATCAGCAAGGAACATTCTGTGCATTTTCTGAATTTTCAACTATTTGAATTAGCAAGTGTAATATA
>CM044432.1:5380537-5421970 GCA_024363595.1 Xenopus borealis | reverse complement strand
ATCCTGTGCTTGAATGGCTGCCCCATGGCTACACAGCATCTTGTTTATATAAACTATAGTTGTGTTTCTGAAGCAAACACATCAGTTTTACCATTGCATGACATACTATTGCCATTCCTTTCAAACATTTTCATTTTTTGGTGTTACTGTTCAACTCATTTCAATATTTATTACACAGAAGGCTATGTAGGTCTGATCTTAAATAAAGGTATTGGCATGGAACATGAGAATATTTACGTAAAAATACCTTAATGTTTTGTAAAATGTATTTAAAGGGATTCACACAGGCTGAATTCCATGTTTCGTGAGACAGAGATCCTAAATCTACTAGGAGATTTCACCCTTAGGTAGGCAAGAGAGCCAGTGACCAGTCTTTTATTAATGTGCTTTTAGTATCCTGGAACTTTCTGCTGCAGTCCAACAGAAAGAACCTAAACACAACAAAGTTTAAGTAAAAAATGTAGTACAGACAAGCCTTAAAAAAAAATTATGGGCACGTAGTCAGGATAGGCGACAAACAATCAGAATCAAGAACAGGCAGAGGGATACAAAAAAGATTAAAACATGCCATGTTGTCAGGGCATGCACATATCCAACAACACACAGCTAAACTCAAATGGAGCCAGGCACTGGTGTGCCAATAGGTAAGGTGATATGATAGTATCCCAGGCCATTCCACAAAAGAGAACTCACACTATTTAATGAAAAGAGTATGAAAAGGAAAAAGAATATATGCTGAAAAGTGTGCCATCTATTGTAATATCCATAATGCTATTGGAAGTAACCTAAGATTTATAAGACCATTTAAAATAACCAGGTCCAAGAACTACAAGGTTACTTGAAATATTGTTGTGTTATAAAGTAAGGGCACTTTGGTCTGAGTAATTTGATATAAGTAACATCACTGAGAATAGATTTTAACTGATCTATGTGTTTATAAATATTACAGGTTGTGCATTGCTTTTTCACATTACACAGTATATTATATTGTCTTAATATTAACTTCAGGTTTAAAATAAAACGTTTAGTTAATAAAAAACAGCAGTTGGGAAATAATCAGGCTCATTTTAAATTACAGTTAAAATACTGTGTACAACACAATTTTGAGGTATTTCTTATTAATATAAAATTAAACTATTGCTTCATAGAGATACATATGGCAAATTATATTCAGAAAAAAACATGACAGAAGAAATGTTGCTGGCCTTTTCCCATCTACTTTTAGCAGAACTCCACTATCATCAATGATCTTCCATTGGGGAAATTACTTTTTTTTTTATATTTCTTTACTATCTGAAGGACATTTTTACCTACTCTCTCAAAGAAAATAACATCCTATTGAGCATGCAAATTTTTCCATTTTTCTGCATGGTAGTTAGTTGATTTTCAACATTTCTGAATTCTGAGCAAATAATATTGTGTCTTTCAAAGCACATATTGTCCTATTCCATCCCATATCATAATTGCTAAGAAAATAAACAATAAACTACCACCTTAGACTACAATGTTTGGGGGGGGGGGTTACAACAAAATAACGTAATAACAAAAGTTAGCTAGATAGCAATAAACTATATTAGCTTACTATATTGCAAACCATGTTCTACTGTCAGAAGAGGTTGCTAAATAGTTAATGGGTTTGCAAAATTATATTAAATTTAAGCAAAGGATTTTTTTTTCTCGCAAAGTATAACTTTTTGCATTGTGAATATTTTTTCCATTACTGACGTTTATTCCATTACTCAATATATATTACACAGGCAAATGATTTACAGTAGACAAGATACTTTCTTCAAAATAGAAGCGCAGTAAACCTTAGTAGAAAAAGGTGATCAGTAAATTATTGATGATTGATTGTTTGCTGTGGGTTACTGCTCCTGGGTAATTCTAGTGTCTTTTTTTACATACTGTAACCCAATCAATTTCCATGTGACATTATTTGACCCTAATCATAATTTAAAATGATTTCTTCTGGTCTCCTGAAGACATATTTTTGAAGTCTTCTCTAGCATGCCTTCTTAACTGACCCTCTTACTCAGATGGGATTTGACTAGTGATGGGCGAATTCGCTGCGAATTCCCACTATTCGCGACTCACCAGCGAAATTTCACTTGGCGAAAATTCGCCGGAAAAACGAGTCGCGCGTCGTTTTTGACGAGACGCGCCGAAAACGACGGGACATGTGTCAGAAACGACGCAACGCGCCAAAGTTGACACGACGCGCGTCAAAAGCGTGCCGCGACTCGTTTCGCAAATTTTTCGGCGAAGCGAATCTCGGGAGATTCGCCCATCACTAGATTTGACATAGTGGAAAAAAATGTACTACCTGAATCTGAATCAAAATGGGACTTGATCACTGGTTGTATGTTGTAGTAAAATACATAAACTTAGGAAAAGATACTTGGAATAGTAGTAAGGTCCAAAATAAATTGTCACGTGCATATTTTTAAACTCATCTTTTGTTATTGGATATAGATCATGGATTCATTTTTATTGCCTAAAATTAACCTCTAGATAATCTACATCACCCAATAGCCTGTTTCAGTAAATCCTGCATACTAATGTAATGTTCCAGTAAAAATCCCAAGGTACATGTATTTGTTGAAATCATGATTGGGATGAATTGATTGACTATTCTTCAATGACAGGTAGATCATGAGTATCAGGTTTGCTCAGTTCTTATAATGTTTGTAACACCCATTCATACTTAAGATACTTCCCACATAAAATCACCTTTGATTTTCTTGGAGTTTCTTTGACTATGAAATCACTTTAATCTCTGTAACAGTGAATCTTATTTTTAAGGGAGTTTAAAGTCTAGTTTATCTTAAAACTTTGATACAATTAATGGTTATAATCATATAGTTTTCTTGCAAAACATTAGAGCTAGTGCCTTCAGGCTCTAAGTAACATAATTGTAATGTTCAATTATTTTGCATGATAAGAAAGACTAGGTACCATTTCATATAAAAAATCTCTTTAAAATAGATCTTTCTTTTTTTAATAGTATTGTTGTTGTAGAATAATCACATTACATCTTATGTTAACAGTAATATAATCTCTGGATAGCTTGGAATGGGTTTGTTCAAGAAAAGATTATAAAGAAATGATAAGTGATTGCAGCTTGGATATACAGTATTACACCATAGTATCTCTCATTTTAAGAGAATGTAAAGGCAGATAACTATCAAAATAATGTAAATATGTAAGGAGCTAAATGATTAAAGGAACACTGGGTTCTCTGAAAATAGGCACACGTTTTCTGTCTCCTATTTATTTATTAATTTTAGCTGGAGGTATTATTACACAGTTATATTATTAGAACAACAGTAATAATTGTTCTTTAACCACTGGAAATATGAAAAACATATGGTATGAGTGAGTAGACAGTTCTAGAGAGTAGCTATCTGGGACTAGCCTTTTTTTTCTTGTGAAACTTTTTGGCGGCAAATATTTTTTTTAGGGGTATTGAAATTTAAGATCTATGTCAGGTACCATTTTGGCCACTAATGTTGTAATCCTGTATTAGGATTTACCAATCTCTGATACAAATTTTGATTACATGAGATATAGATCATATATGGATCTCTTGTGAACCTTTCCCTTACAAATCAATTGCATTGCTGTATGAAACCACCTATTTATAGGAAAACTATAGCTCCAAAATGAATACTTGTGCAACAGATAGTTTATTTCAAATTAAGTGACCTATTAAAGAATCTTACCAACCTGGTATATATATTTAAGTAAATATTGCCCTTTTACATCTCTTGCCTTGAACCCTCATTTCGTGATGGTCTGTGTGCTGCCTCAGAGATCACCTGACTAGAAATATTTCAACTCTAACTGTAACAGGAAGAAGTGTTGAACAAAAGACAGAACTCTGTCTGTTAATTGGCTCATGTGACTACTGCCACTGGATGCTATCTGGGCAGGCCAGGATGGCACATTGATTGGAGGACAAGCACTTGTCACCAAATGCTCTGGCAGCAGGACAGGAAGGGATCTGAAACATAGGTGGGCATTGAATAGCAAAAAGTGCACACCAGGGCACTCCCTGGAACACTCCCTGATCCAGAATGCTAAGGACTGCAACATATTAGGTAATGTGTTGAGGGCTAAAAACCTTTGTGCATATTTGCAAATTTTCAGCATTGGGTCCAGTGTACTGGGAATTGATGCACAGGAAATTTAAAAACTATTATATCTCCTGTGAATCCCCAGTGCTTCCAAATCAATGCGGGTGTAGCTGAGCGGTATGCCGACCCCCTTCAAATTCTGCCACCCTAGGCCTGGGCCTTTGTGGCCTTTCCATATAACCAGGCAGACCTGTCCCTAGGATGCTTTCCCAAGAGTCAAGATGCACTGTAGCCATGAGTCCATGAGCTTGCACATTTAGCTACAAAAATCAAGCAAGAGTTTCTAATTATTTTGTTTTGCTTTCTGTGGGTTAATAGACAAGTGGAAAACATAATGCCATTTATTATATAATCCCATATTATAGTAATCTAGTAAAAAATATAAATTGGGTCAGGCAGAAGATTACTATGACCATGGTTGTGGTCTACAGCAAACCTTGTTACACAGAACCCTTATGTGACCTAGGTGCAAGGGTTGTAATCATTACATTAACCTAGTTTTGTTGAATATGTATGAACAAAAAATCCTTTTATATGCAAACCTAGTACAGGAGGTGATCTAGTTGAGTTACTTGTAGAAGTGATATTATTTACCAAAATCAGAAAATGCAATGTAGAATATTAATATATATATATATAAATTATTGACCCAGGTTATTCCACTTTTGGATATACTGTAAGGAGGAGTTTTTCTTCTGACTTATAAATGCATGACTACTGAGGACAACTCTGTCTTAGTTGCTAACATCCCTTCTTTCTGTTTAGAATAAAAAAGTAGAAAATTCTTTAAACTGTCTACTGTGTAGTCCCACGCACATTACTAATGAATGATGGAAATTGCCTGTGATGCTGATAAAAATTGATACTGTATATGAATTCTTCAGCAAATGGTGAAACTGTGAGAACTGTAATGGCAGTTTGGGAACATAACTTGCAGTCCAGGATGTTCAAACTGAAATAAACACAATAATGAGTTTAAAAGGTGAATTGTTTGATTTTATTTCTAGACAATCTTGTAAATGTAATTCACTGGAATATCATAACTTTTAACCAGTAGCTTTCTTTTATCAATGTCTCTATGTACAGTATGGGACAAAGCTTATCTTCCCCAGCTGATTATTCTTACAGCTTAGCATACCTTTGTAGCTGGATAAAAACATGCTGATGAGTTAAGATTTATAACATTTTCTTAACTCGTTAAGCAGCTAGTAAAATTTTCTGTTATATTTTAGTTGTCTCTTGTTTTTTTCCCTTCATTTTCTTTGTTTCTTGACTGTGGCTCATCAAATGAATTCAGCCGTTGGCAGGCTGCAGGCAATTTTATTTCCCGGTCCTGCTCATCTCTTCTGACACACTGTAATGATGTGTGGTGAATCCATACTTTTGTTCATTACACATGTCTGAGAAAAAAAACTCCACATCTAAGAGTGTATAAAATGAGCGTAAAAATCTTGTTGCTAAGTAACTAATAAAAATTTTAATTAATGGACGATCATAAGAAAAAACTCATATAAGTAGATGGCAGGGTGTTGTGATGCAGATATCTGCCTTCTTTAAATTATTTTCATTCTGATTTGAAAAATAGGTGTTTTACAGATAAATATGATGGTTAAAGCACTTTTTTGAATAGAATCTCCTGTTTTCTTTTTCTGTTGCTGCAAATTCCCTACCCACCCCCTTTCTGAGCTCACCTCCATAACACATATAGCTGCATGACTTATCACCCTCTTCACAAAAATTAAACTAGTTAGAAATCAGAATATAATGTGATGGAGAGGGTTATTTACTAAAATTTACATTTTTCTGATTGTATAAATTAAAAAAAAGTCTGGCAAACTAAAATCCACAATTGGAATTTACTTGTTATTAAAAATGCACAATTTAATCAGATCGGGGGGGGGGCTCAATAAAATGAAATGAAAACCCGAATCATATGATTTTTCGATTTTTGCCCAAAATAGTTGGATTTTAAGGGTAATTTCAGAGCAGACCGCAGAAACCTCTAAATAGGCTAGGAACCTCTACTATTGACTTATATACTTATATATCTGAGATGGAGGATTTTCCATTGGACTTTAATTAATCCTGAAAAATTTTTGATAAAAAAACCCCTAAAAATTTTAGTTTTGCACCAAAAAGCCCAATCTGACTTTAGTAAATAACCTCCATAATGTAGTAAGTTCTCGTAACAAAATCATTGTAGTCCCTACAAGAAGTTCCCAAACTATGGGGACAGTATCACTTGGAGGGGGCAGAGAAGTACTGTAGCTGTGGACACCCACTCTTAAGGTAATTTAGTGTGAAAGTTAGGTAGATAATCTATTTTTTAACTGCTTGATACTCCTGAAAGTCTAAATGACAGTTAACATGATATTTATGGCAAACACTGCTCTAAACATTCTAAAAATAGGGACCATATGGCTCATAGATTATTTTTCAAGTATCTGTAATCTTCTTGTGTGCAAATTGTGGCCCCAAAATGTTTTTAATCCCAACAGATTTGTCAGAGTGCGAACTTGGGATTGGCAATTCTAGATGGGGCTGATCTCTCAGCCAGAAGACCATTTTCTTTGGTAGTGATGTGGAGGAAAGCAGAGTCATGACTAAGTAGATGTAGATGTGGCTGTAGGTGATTCAATTATTAGGAAAGTGGATAGGGGTAATCTGTCATCCACATCGCCACAACCAAACAGTTTGCTGCCTTCCTGATGCCAGAGTTCGGCATGTGGTTGATTGGTTAGACAAATTATTGGGTGGGGCTGGGCATGACCCAACTGTCTTAGTACATATTGGTACTAATGACAAAATAAATGGTAGGTGGAAGCCCTTAAAGAGTGAGTTCAGGGATTTAGGCTCTAAGATTAAGGGAAGGTATTTTCTTGGAAATTTTGCCAGGGCCATGTGCAAGTTTAGGAAGATAGTGGGAGCTTAGGGAGCAAAATGGCTCAAGTCTTGGTTTAGGAAGGAAAATTTAGGGTTCCTAGAGCACTGGGCAGATTTTTCCTTGTGGTACAAACTATACAGTCAAGACAGATTGCACCTCAATGGAAGGGTTCCACTGTGCAAGGGAAAAGAATGGCTAAGAGGTTGGAGGAGTGTTTAAACTAGGCAAGGAGGGTGGGTGAGATTAAGAATTATGGGGATACTAGTGTAGATTGGGCAGTGGGATTAGTGAGGGGTCATGGGGGTGGAATGAGGGTGGCATACCGTTTACCAGCTAAGGAAGTCCCTCTGGTACCAAGAAAACAGACTAACACTAACTTAACATATGATTCTCCACTAAGTAATGCAAATTTAAAAAGTAAAAGTAGTAACCTCGCTGTATGCTGGCAAATGCAGGGAGTTTGTCAGGTAAAATGTGAGACCTAGAATGAATTGCATGCTCTAAAAATTATGATATAATTGGTATCACTGAGACCTGGCGGGGTGAAAAGTGTGACTGGACTGTGAATTCAAATGGTTACACCCTTTTTATGAGGGACAGAGGGATTAAAAAGGATGGAGAAGTGTGTTTGTATGCAAAGAAAATTAACATTGGTATTTGCTATAAACCACCTCGTATAAGTGACGAGTATGAAGCCCAGCTATTATTACAAAAAAAAGCGGCTTCACAACAAGGTCAAGTTATTATTATGGGTGACTTCAATTATCCGGACATTGACTGGGGTAATGGGGTTTCCAAGACAGATAAAGTTAGTAGGTTTGTAAATATGCTGAATGACATCTTTTTATCCCAGCTCGCTCAAGAACCTATTATGAATAACTCTCTTTTGGATCTTGTAATAACTAATAATACTGAACTCATTTATAGCATTTGTGTGATATCTAGCATTTGTGTGGGTGAGCATTTAGGGAATAGTGATAATAACATGGTCTCATTTGAGATTCTGTTGCAGAGGCAATTCTATAAGGGAGTAGCTAAACCACAAAATTTCAGACGTGCAAACTTATAAGTATATAAGGGCATCTCTGCAACATATTAAGTGGGAATTGCTTTTCACAGGGTCGAACACAGAACAAAAATGGGAAGTCTTATAATTCTGCTTAATAAATATATACGTTGGTATATTCCCCTTGTAAGCAAGGAACGTCATGGCAAAGCAAATCAATAGAAGTGATGGTGTTGAGGTGGGTAAGAAAATACGTGCTTTTAAGACTTTCAAGTTAGCTGGGACAGCCAAATAATTTTTTTATAAAAATGAGTAGAAGGTGGACTGCAAAACCAATATATTAAAAATACAATGTATTATATAATCACTAAAAGTTATTTCCCAGGAGCTGGAGCTAGGATTTTAAAGCAGTGGAGTGTTCTGGCCAGTAGATGTCTGCCAGCCTGTTTGTTTTATTTAATTAAATAATCTGCACACTCCACTGCTTTAAAATCCTAGCTCCAGCTCCTGGGACATAACTTTTCTGTTCTGTTGAACTACAACTCACAGCCATCCTCCACTGTTTCCAAAATTCAGCTTTAATTCCTGGGAAATTACTTTTTTTATTTTGTTGAACTACTACTCACAACCATCCTCTTTTTTGAAATTTTATACCAACACCAAGTAACAGTCATTTTTATTTTCTCCACAGGAAAAGTGATTGCCCACCTGGATTGTATCTATTATTGATTTTAGAATAATTTGTTTATAATTTATTTACTGTGTTTTCTGGCTGGCCAGTGTTTTACTGATTATATAATAAATTGTATTTTTAATATATTGGTTTTGCAGTCCACCTTCTACTTATTTTTTGTAATTGGTTTTTATCCCCAATAGGACCTTGAGGATTTAAGGTGTGCAGTCTCTACCAATATAATACCCTTCCCCCACCCGTCACAGGAATTTCTTTGAATCATTTATAAGGTACAAGGATACAGTGCCACACAGAATGTTATTGGTTAAATTAAGGAATATTGGCCTGGAACATAGTATTTGTAACTGGATAGAGAACTGGCTAAAAGATAGACTACAAAGAGTGGTGGTAAATGGAACATTTTCTAATTGGAACAGTGTTGTTAGTGGGGTACCGCAGGGCTCTGTACTAGATCCCTACATTTTTAATTTGTTTTTTAATGAGCGGAAGGTGGGCATTGAAAGTAGTGTTTCTATTTTGAAGATGATACTAAATTGTGAAGAACTATAGGTTAGATGCAGGATGCTACCACTTTGCAGCGTGACGTGTGTAAGTTGGGAAACTGGGTAGCAAACTGGAAAATGAGGTTCAATGTTGATAAATGCAGGGTTATGCACTTTGGCAAAATAATATAAATGCAAGTTATAAACTAAATGGAAGTGTGTTGGGAGTTTCCTTAAATGAGAAGGATCTTGGAGTTTTTATAGATAACAAGTTGTCTAATTCTGGGCAGTGTCATTCTGTAACTACTAAAGCAAATAAAGTTCTTGCATAAAAAAGGGCATAATCTTAAGGGATGAAAACATAATTATGCCTCTTTATATGTCCCTGGTAAGGCCTAACTTGGATTATGCAGTTCAGTCTTGGACTCTGTCCTTAAGAGGGATATAAATGAACTGGAGAGAATACAGATACGTGAAACTGAACTGGTTCGAGGGATGGAAGACTTAAATTATGAGGGTAGATTGTCCAGGTTGGGGTTGTTTTCACACTTGCGAGGGGACATGATTACACTTTATGAGTACATTAGAGGACATTATACACAAATTTTACCCATAAAGAGGATCACCGCACCAGAGGCCATCACTTCAGACTAGAAGAAAAGGACTTTCATTTAAAGCGACGTAGGTGGTTCTTCACAGTGAGGACAGTGAGGTTGTTGATGGCTGATTCTGTTAATGCCTTTAACAGTGTCTTGGATGATTTCTTGGACAGACATAATATCAAAGGCTATAATGATACTAAACTCTATAGTTACTATAGTTATTGGTTATATCTATATAAGTTATGTGAAATTATTTATGTGTATGGATGCTGGGTTTTCATTTTGAGGGGTTGAACTTGATGGACTTTGTCTTTTTTCAACCAAATTTAACTAACTATGTAACTATGTTTTATGATCCAGCATCTCAGTGGGAATTGGCACATATTTGGTCTTGTAGTGATCGTATGACCTTATATCACTCTTTGTAAACTTGGGGACAGAAAGGGGTGAGCTATGCAGCCTTATAACAACTTAGGATACATGCCTATTATATCTGCTTATCCAAATTTAAATGTAATTAAAATGAATGTAATTTTTACACTTTTTTTTTACTTTGGTGATTTGGCTAAACTAGAATGATGGGATTTTGAGTTTTTCCCCCCCACACACCTAAGGATCAGCAATTACGTAAGTAGTGATGATGTCACTCCTCTTCTGCTTACCTAAATGTGTTATATGATCCTCTGTTACACAGAGAAAAACAAGCCCATGCTATCTGTCCTATCTCTGCCAGTATATTTTGTTGGTGATGGCTTTTTGTTGTGTTCTTAATTTGTGACTATCACAGTTTAATTTACATTATTTTATAACAGATATCACTGCTTTTACAATACCATGTCTACAGAGCTTGCTAGCGCTAATTCATGTATCTCTTTAAAACTTTGACTTGGACCATTCACCATCTGAAACCTGCCAAATTGCTATTTTAGCGTACGGGAGACCTCCCAGAACCTTTTTGGAGACATCTGGTGGGCTTTGAAAAGTCAAAGTTTTTTTATAAAAACTTTGAATTGAAGTAGATAGAATATGATCTTACTTTGATTTGAATGATTCAAATACAGCATATTCACACGCAGAAAAAACTTTGATTTTTTTAAATAACGTTTGGTTAGTCTTTCTTTTCTTCAAATTTAGAAGTTATGGGAGTTAAAAAAAACTCCCATTACTTCGAAGTTCAACCTTTGAGAAATCTGCCCCTGAATATTACAAATCTACCACCAACTAAATCTGACTGTGAGCAAAGCAAATTATAATGAGCACATCACAAGCAAACTCAAATCTTATTACCCTTTCAATTTAGAAACTGCCTGAGCCAGATTTAAATCACAAAATTCAATCACTTGTACACTGATCTAGAATTAATTTTTGGGTAGGAAATAAGTCCTTAAAGCGCACCTATCTTACAAAACAGTTACCCCCAACCAAATGTGAGGGCTGATAGAGCCTGCATTCCGGTTGGGGGTACTAGTACTTTTTCTTTAAAAAAATGCCCCCCGCTAGCGCCAGCGCGCTCGCACCGGGAGGGAGCTCACGGTGTGAGCCGCCATGACAGTTGCTGCGCATGCTAGTTTGCACGCGTATGACCACTTTTCTTAATGCTCATGACGTCACACACGCGCACGGGGGAATGCACAGTAATTGTCATGGCGGCGCTGGTGGGGGGCATTTTTTTTTTTTAAAAGTACTAGTACCCCCAACCGGAATGTGGGCTCTATCAGCCTGCACATTTGGTTGGGGTAACTGTTCTGTACGATAGGTGCCCTTTAAGGAGTATTTTTGAAACAAGAAAATTTTATTGAATATCATCAGAAAAAATAAGTACGCATTTGATACTATTTTAAAATACCCCACTGCTCCCCAACCCCAATCTTAGGTTGATGCTGGTCTTGGGACTGTGTGATCTTTCAACATAATGGATGCTGTTTTACTTAGTTCCAGGGCTGGGCCAAACCAGCTGGGTGCCCTAACAACCCGCTAAACTTTGTCACTCCCCCTCTCTGCTGCATGCACGTGCAAATGAGCATGCTCCCGGTGGCATGCAAGTGAACAAAAACTCTTGCTAGCGCTATCTAGGGGAGCATTACTTTAAATAAATGGGAGCAAGGTTCTAGCCTTATCTACAGAAGAGGTATGTGCCTGGCACCATAATGTACCATTAATCTCATTTAAGGATCAAATCATTCAGGGATTAACATAAATGCAATGAGTTTAGTGTATGAATAGGCCACACAGAGGTTTATACAGTGAGCAAATTATTTAAATTTAAAAAAAAATCTCACTAACCTTATATTAATCCACAAACATATTGCAAAATATAAAATATAGTTCTTCAGTAATGTTCTGCTTTGATTTGTATATATTGCTTGACTGGACTAAATTAATAAGGGATAATGAGGCAATTCTGCCACCTCATTAAATCCAAACACCATCACTGTTTGCTTTACACTTCTACGATTATTATAAATCTATGTCCCTTGGCCTTACAGACCTCATTCATGCTAGCTCTAGCTTTTTGCACTCAAATAATGTGGTGATCAGATTACTATGAAAGTAATATTAGTAACATGTATTTTTTGAGTGCAAACATACTTTGCAGGGCTGCAGCATATTTTGCTACACACAATGTTGACAAAGATCATAATATTGTAAGGGTTTGCAAGCTTTGGCCTCCCTTTTTTTCAAGAACTGAAATGAGGCAGCTGAATCTCTAACTATTTACTCAATTGTAACTTTTATAATGTAGGAGAGCTGTGTACACTTGTCTCTGTTCTGTATTGTTTCTGTGCAAGGAAGGGGAGGAGCTCCACCCTCTGTGAGCTGACAGGAAGGAAGGGGAGAGGTGCTGGGAAGAAGGAAGTTCTGCTGGGAGAGAGAAGCAGATAGTACAAGTAAAGTCTGCATGTTCCCAGTTTCTGTGTGGGAAAATTGTTAGGGAACCCCAGTGGCAGTTAAAGCATGCTCTCTTTAGGGTGCGGAAGGAAAGGGGGTATGGAAAGCCAAAGGGAGTCCTTCTAAGGACTTTGAAGCAACTGCCAGATAAGTGGGGATTCCCCTCGGCAGTTCAGAGATCACTTGCTGCATTAATTCAGTGAAGTTTCTCCTGTCTGGCAGGCTACCTGTATCACTGTCATTTAAAGGTATAGTGTTCTGCCAAATAAATATGTGTATTGTGGATCAGAGAAGTTCCCAGGGAGGGGTATTACAGTTCAGCCTGTCCTGACCCTGGGTGGAGGCATGCCATTTCACAGTGTACCTGCTCTTCCATATAGCAGAGGCACAGGTAGGGTTGCCACCTTTTCTTGAAAAAATTACCGGCCTTCCTATATATTAATCTTTTTTGCCTATTAATAACATTGGGATCAACCATCAAAAATACCGGCCAGGCCGGTAAAATACCGGCCAGGTGGCAACCCTAGGCACAGGACTCCTGTAGCGGCACACGCAAATAAATGCATGCTAGATCTAATGCAATAGCAGAAGAGGGTAATAATAGGGCCAAAAAATAATTTAAATATATTTCCAATGCCTGTTCCAGTTCCAGTCACAAGAGCAAAATTTTAATAAAATCAACTACAATATAAAAGTCTGCTACTACAAGACATCAAAGGGGTCATACATCAATATTCAATTTTGAGATTTTTACCACATACTTTATTTGGAGCAAAAATCTCAAATTGAAATTTCAGTTTCCAAAATTCAAATTTGTTTAGTTTATTAGGCACAGAAAACTCAAAAACTTGATTATAAAAACTTAGCATCTTAAAGCTGTTGAGTTCATGTAAAAGTCAATGGGAGTTGTATTAGCAAAGTTTTAATTATTATTAATTTGAGTTTTTCAAGATTAATTCAACATTTGGCAGATTCTTTGAAAATGATGACAAGAATGTAATTTCACTGCATTTTAGTTGATTGCTTTTTAAGCATGTGAGCTTATGAAATTTAAGTTTTTGATATATAAGAAGATATACTAGATTTAATTTTTTTTTAGAATATGAAGAAAACTCAAAAATTAAAATTTTTTATAAATCTACCTCCACGATTTTACTTTATAGGGCACATTTACTAAAGATCAAAGTGAAAATTCGAATAAAATTAGCATTTTAAAATTCGGATTTCAAAGTAATTTTGGGCTACTTCGACTATCGACTAGCCCAAAATTCGATTCGGATTGGAAAAATTTGATAATTTGAATTTTCAAATTTCGAAGTACTTGCCCTTTAAAGCTGCCAAATTGCCATTTTATCCTATCGGAGAGCGCATAGAACCTGTCATGAAAATTTTTCTAAGTTCCAAGAATTCTAAGGATTTTGCAAAGAATTGTTCGAATTATTTGATTAAATTAAACGATTTTGTATTCGATCAAAAATTTACCTATTTTTTGAAAATAGGTATATTTTGATCGAAAAAGCCCTTTAAAAAACATTTGACGGTCAAATTTCGAAGTTTTTTGACTTCTAAAATTCTAAAATTCAACGCTTAGTAAATCTGCCCCTATGTGTCCCTGGTTACAAAATAGCCTGCTGTGTCGGGGAATGAGGGTCTTTAAACATTCCTAAACCCCTAGCAATGGAACCATCCAATTAACATTCTATTTCTAGGAAATAGGCTGCATATGAAGAAATGCATATGGACTTTTTCTGAATTGGCAAGAGTGCTTTACCTGTAGAGGTTTGTTTGGGAAATGAAGGGCTGGGAGGGGAATGAGCTCTGTGACAGTATGGGGCTGGCCTAAATGGAGTCATAAATAGAGTGGTGTGTGGCAGGGATGGTTAATAAAAACATGCATATTACTAGAATAATGGGTTAAAACATTTATTCTGTTTGTCTCAATATTGTTGTCGCTGACCCACTGAGCCTTGACATCAATCTAAGCACAAACACAAGGCTGTAAGTAGCCATTATTAATACATATATGAAACTTGCATTTTAAGTGTCCTAGACTTTCCCCTTTTGTATGCACTTTTGTGCTTCTACGACCACCTCTACCACTGGTCTCCACTCTAGTCAATTCACATTCCAATTTCAGCAAAAAAAATCTTTTAGACTTCACCTCTGATGAAGTGCCAGAATGTGGCAAGAAAAGAATCAGGTGATTGTATTGTATATGGCATAGTCCTGAAAATGTGTTTCTCAATGGTAACTTTTAAAGAAAACTTGATAGTAAAGTTTCTTTTGAATTTTAAATCTTGTGACTTGAAAGACACTTTCCTATTTTTTGCTATTAGTAGCCATTACACCCGTTCTTGTCATTTTAAACAGGTTAGACAGCGCCTACTTCTGCTAAAAATCTGGTTCAATACATGCTAAAGCTAACAGGATAAAATAAGGAGGGGGTATGCAGAACAACATCTCCTAAAACATGGTAACATCTCAGAGTTGATAAGAAATACATTTATACAAATGACAGCCAATTCACCCAAAGTTAAAAACTTAGATTTTTTTTATAGATTTCGATTGGTCTTTTTTTCTTAGAATTTCAAAGTTATAGGAGTTAAAAAAAATCCCATTACTTCAAAAGTCAACCCTTGATAAATATGACCCTACATGTTTTATATCAATCATGAAGTGCTTTGACAAAACTATTTTCTGAAACCTACTCCAACCAAATCTGTACTGATCTTTTTCCCTTTTTTATCAATACATTTTTCTGAAAATTTATTGTGTGGGAAAAAAATTCAATAAATCTTTAAAAAAATATGGGCTGTGGGGACCCAGCATGAGTCAGAGCTGGTATCCATTGCTAGAAATAAAACATAAACATTTGCAGTATACTGTATGTTTATTAATTTTCAACAGAAATATATTAATAATTTCCCCTAAAAACTACATTATTTTATACAATACTATGCATTGTTTTTTTTTCAAGAAAATATTTTTTTTCTGACAGCAGTAAACTTTTACGTTTCATACTAGAAATAATGTTTTGAGATCGGTAATAGAAATATTCAGCCATTTCTTTCCTGTGTAACTGCAGGTTTTCATCTCTATTTATTTGAAAATCAAAAGTGATTAAAAATAGAGTGGCAGAAAATTGAAGGGACTTTGACAGAAATGGTTTCCAATGAATGGGCAGTCATTTGCTCCTATTCATGAACAACTGATAGAAAATAAAGTGTTGCTTGCAATATGGTATTTCTATATACATAGCGCCAAGCAACAATAGAACATAGTTCAGCTTGGTTATATTAAACTAAATAAGACTTAAGAATCACAAAATTGTTCTGTGAGAGTTACAAATATGCCAACCTGTTTGTGTTTCAAGTAACAATATATTGTATTTATGAAGCACAATCAAATGGCAAGTTGTTTTTGCCTAATCTAGGCCAATATTGTTGGCTGAAAAGGCAGGCCTCTAAGTATGGAACCTTGTGATACACCAAGAAAGAGTAGAAATTAAATGAGGAGGTGGACTGTGAGCTCCTCTCCCTGGGCCTCAATAAAGCTGAAATTTTGTGGATTTTGACAAGCAAAAACTGCCTCAGAAAAACTTCCCTGACAACCAATTTCCTCAGAGGCTGCTCATGGGGCAAAATAAAGCACAAAAGTGAGCCTCTCTGTTGCTGTCAGGCTGGAAAAGTATGCTAGAGAAGAAAAGCAAGATGGTGCAGACACCCCTGTAAGTGCTACCTCTTCACCCTCCTCGCAGGAAACTGCAACTGAGCCTACACTGCACAAGATCCTGCAAGAAATAAGGGCTTCTAAAGACACCTGCACTACTCTCATCAGCTCAAAAACAGATGAAATAAAGTTTGATCTCTGAATCATAAAGCAGGACCTGCAAAAGCTCAGAGAGCCCACAACAGCAGTTGAGCAGAGGGTGAGCGAGCTGGAAAACACATGTGGCCCAAGTCCAGGAAGGCTACAGGAACTAAAAATAGCAACGCAAAAGCATTTGCAGTAGAACGTCCACCGGATTAAAACAAAATGGCACCACCTGGCACCTCTGAGACCACTCATTTCCCAGCTCCTTAATGATTGTAACAGGGAAATGGTCCTTTCACTGGCACGGACATGTGGAGCACTCCAATTTCAAGCAGCATCTGTCTCCATCAATGCAGATTTTTTGACAGAGGTTCAATAGCAGTGAGACAAATTCCTGGAAGGGAAGACACAGCTCAGAGCATCATATCTAGTATACTTGATGTTTCACACCTTAATTTATGGTTGGTTTAAAATTATCATAATATGTACCCACTGGTGTTATACAACTGTGATATTGTCATGGTTATTAGGGAAGTAAGTTGGAATGTTTGGGCCCTCAACTGTCCCTTAAAAATATAACCCTCCTCCAGGAGACTCACCTCACAGGTTACAAAGTATTGGCCCTGAAAAACCATGGGTGGGATGGACATACCACTCTGCTTACTCCAATCATTCATCCAGTGTCTCAGTGCTAATCCATAAATTCTGTAAGTTCTCTTTACATTAGACTATGCTAAAACAGACACCAAGGGGAGATATGTGTTTATTCACCGCCATGTGAGCAATGTGAAGTTTGTTCTGGCAAATATGTATATCCCTCCCCCATACAAAAGGGAAATCCTAGTCCACCTTGCTCAATTCCTTACCCAATATACGGAGGCAATAAAAATAGCGATGGGGACTTCAATGTCCTTCTAAATTCACTGCTGGATAAGCTAGTTAAGTCAGGACACACCTATAAACCCTGAACCAATGACCAGCATTTGCTGGATGGATTAGGCCTGGTTGAAGTATGGAGACATCTGCACCCAGACACTAAGCAGTACTCCTGCTACTCAAAATCCCATACATCCCTATCTAGAATAGACTACAACAGAGCAGCAGACCATAGAGTTTCCCACAGAGGAAAATGTTTCCACTATGCAGACCGAGCAGCAAGAATATACCCAGTATATGAACCAAAAAGCTCATACATGTGTACTATGTACCAAAGCTCAGGTCTGCGAGCAGGGGGAAAGAGCAGGCAGAATGCTGGCAAGTAACAAACTACTTCCCCAACAATCTCAGCTCTTAAAAATACAGAAGGGAATATCTTAACCAGAGGAAGTGAAAAATTATATGCAGATCTCTACTCCTCTAAACAAAATAAACCCCAGAGACAGAGACTTTCCTAGCAACTCTTAACACGCTCTTCAATACAGGGACATTATGGAAAGTAACATCAGTCAATTGAATCATTCCCAAAGGGCAATGCTCATGGGGCGGATAGGCTTCTTATTGAGTTATATAAAAGGCATGCAAAAACAATGTCCCCCCTACCTCCTCAAAATGTACACTGCAGCCCTCCAGCCAGGGTCAATGCATGAAGCAGTCTTACTGGAAAAACCAGGCAAGGACCAACAGCTCTGCGAATCATATAAGCCAATATCCCTCCTCACCACACATGTCAAGATCCTGGCTATGAGGCTTAGCAAAGTAATTACTATGCTACTTAACTCAGACCAGACAGGATTCATCGCCAGACTCTTCTTCCTAAACCTGACAGCAAAACATGACAATATGGGTCAAAAGGCGGTACCGGCTTTGGCCATAGCCAAAGCTTTCTATACAGTAGAATTGCCCTACCTATGGAAAACCCTTACACACTTTTGCTTTGAGTCTGTCTTCTAGAATTTAGTTAAGCTCTTATATGCAGCCCCTGAGGCCTCTCTAAGGGTCAACTCCACCTTAAAGGAGAAGGAAAGGCTAACACTAAGTAAGCTTTATCAGAAAGGTCTAAATAAATACACCAGTAAACCGTCAAAGTAATGCTTCTCTGAGTCCTCATAAGAACCACAGCATTTCTTTCCTTCTATTGTGTTCACATGGGCTTCTGTATCAAACATCCCGTTTTCAGTATAAACTTCCAGGTCTAGGGCTTGAGCATGCTCAGTTTGCTCCTCTCTCCCTCTACACCTCCCTCTCCATCCCCTCCCTGCTGTAATCTGAGCCCAGAGCTATGAGTGAGCAGGGAGAGACTCAGACAGGAAGTGATGTCACACCATGCTAATATGGCAGCTGCTATCCTAAACAAACAGAGAGAACTTCTAGAGCTGTTTACTCGAGTATGCTAAAGCATTCTACAGAATAAATATAGTGTTATAGCTTGCACTATTGGCACTATTGGCAATAAAGTGCTTCAGTAACTTTCCTTCTCCTTTAAACACAGCATTTTTCCATAGCCAGGGGAACCAGGCAAGGATTTCCCCTGCCCCCCCCCTTTTTGTTTGCAATGGCAAAAGAACCAAATCAGTTATATAAAACCCAAACATAGTGTGGTTTAAACTACAAGACATAGAAGAAAAACTATATACGTATATATATATATATAATATATATATATATATACCTGGGAGACAGAGATTAGGAGAGCTGGCAGTCTTAAAAACTAGCCTCACAAACTCTGCCCTAGTTTTACTTTATCCCTCGAACATTGATCAGCATTGAGCTTCCCCCAGGTCCAGGGAGGGGTGATACTCAATCGTCTCCAGCACATGCAAGCCCAATTATTTTACAGGGTGCATGCCCTAATAAACATTAGTCACTATGCTCCACAAACCCCCCTTTGGAACAATAAGATATTCCCACATTTGCTATGCATTACTCCCCAGAAAAGCAGGGTAAAAAAGGGAATGAATACCATAACAGTGTGAGAGAGAGTGTGCTGAAAACCTTTGCTATGCTCAAAACTCAAATCCAAATACTCAATGGCATTCAGCAATGGTTGGTATACTTGCAAGTAAGCACTGCATTAAAACAGCAAAATAAACAAAAGCCTAATATAATAGCCCCTTCACCAATAGTAGAATCTCTTCAAAAGCCCTAGCAGAAAGGTATTCTCTCCAAGCTCTACAAGAAAAGATAAGGTACCAGTGAAAATGAAAAATAAGATTAAAGGAAACCAGTGTGAGGAGTATAAATATAAGCTTATCGCTGTATTCAGTGGACTTGGGTGCACATGCCCCTGACCTTCAGCAGAATGAGTAAACACCAAGTAACATCAAAGCAGACTGGCACAAACCAAACCACACAGGTTAAAAAGCAGGAACAGATTGTATAAATAGTAAAATATAATTAAAATCAGAGGCCTGATCTGTTCTGTGTCTCCAAGGACACTTAGCCATAGGCTGAACACTAAGTACAATGAACAGGGTATTTAAAGGAGAGCAAGCCAATGGGAAATGGATGGAGCTACCATTGTACCAATCATAGAAAAGCTCTTAAAGTCCAATTAAAGAGGCAGCACCTGTACCATATAGACCAGATGGCTGATAACACTTAACCGGAGAAATAGCCCCCCGCGCAGCAGACTGGCACAAATCAGTCAAAGCAGTATAGCACAGGGAAAAAATAATACTAACCAGAAAAGAGCTCTTACAGGTAAACTGGGGATGCTGGCAGAAATGGCTGGAAATTAAGCTAGAATAATACACTCTAAATGAAAAATTATAGAAATGGTAGAAGTGGTAAATTATAGAAATGTATTTATTGCTTTGTATAACCACTGTTGAGAATGTGATCTGAACAATGTGTGATGGGTACTTATATTGCTACAAATAAAAAAAATTTTGAGCAAAAAAACAAAAAACAGGCAGCTTTCAGCAGGTACTAAAAACAATATGCAACAAAACATGCTCCAACCCCTCAATTATATAGTTACAATGGAAAAGTATAAACTAATGTAGGGGACTCGAGATTTTGTTACCTTTTATTGCAGGCAATAAGGTTTTGATCAACTGGTCTTCATTATAGTTGAAAGGGTGATATTTTTCTTTACCCTGGGTTAAAGAATTTCAATAACTGGCCAGGAGGTGAGAGTCCTAGTCTTTAAAGGGGGAAGCCTCTTGGATTCCATATGTTAGGTGGATAAACTCACATCCTGATTGAAGTTAGGCCAGTAGGTGAAATTGGTGCCCAACTCATTTCTTCAGTTGTGAGTCATGGTTCTGCAACACTGTACCTCCACCCTCAACATCCTGCAAAACAAAAATGTGATTCTTTGGGGGCAGATTTATAAAAATGAGATTAGAACTTAGAACTTTTTCCTCCAACTAACACCACTAACATCCCAGAAGTATCCATCGTAGTTAACAATTCCACTATCACCCCATCTCCCCAGGCCCAGTGCCTTGGGGTTATCCTAGATTCTGCCCTGACATTCACTCCTCAGATCCAGTCACTTGTTAAGTCATGTCACTTCCAACTAAGGAACATATCCAAAATACGACCATTTATCACCCCAGACGCTGCCAAAATTCTTATTCACTCTCTTATCATATCGCGTCTAGACTATTGTAACTCTCTCTTAATTGGCCTTCCCCTCCAGAAACTCTCACCTCTCCAGTCCATAATGAACACTGCTGCTAGGCTTATACACCTCAGCAACCGCTCCTCCTCTGCCATACCATTCTGCCAACCCCTGCACTGGCTTCCACTCCCCTTCAGAATTAAATTCAAATTACTGACCCTGACATTCAAAGCACTTCATAACTCTGCCCCTCCCTACATCTCTGAACTAATCTCCATTTACTCACCCAACCGCCTACTACGCTCCTCTACTGACCTGCTACTCAACTCTTCTCTCATTACCTCCTCACATGCTCGCATTCAAGACTTTGCAAGAGCTGCACCCCTCCTCTGGAATTCTCTCCCAAGGTCTGTCCGACTTTCTCCCAATCTTTCAGCTTTCAAGAAATCTCTAAAAACCCACTTTTTTAGAGAAGCCTTCCCTCACTGTTAACTACTCAATGCAATACCGCTTACATTACTACATCTCTCACCCACTTTACTCTGATCTTGCCCTCTCCCACACCTTGTGTATCACTCCCTTCCCATTAGCTTTTTCTGTACAGGGCCTTCCTCACCTCCTGTACCAGTATTTATTGTGATGTATGTACAGTAACTCCATATTTATTGTGATGTATGTAACTCTTTATGTTCTATATATGTAATTCATGTGATTTGGTTGTATAATCACATTCACTTTACAGCGCTACGCAACAAGTTGGCGCTATAGAAATACATGTTAATAATAATAATAACACAAAACAACTTACCCATTTTCTATTCCTATATAATTTTTAGAAGTGTATTTATTAATGGGTGAAATTTGACCATTTGATAAATATAGGATCATGAATTTTCCCCCAATAATGATGTTTCATGGTTTTGTTACTATTAATCATACACTGAGCTGCAATAATATTGATTTTTTTATTCTCCTAAATTACTACCTTCACAACGTGTATCATTCTTGTGAAATTGTATCATTTACGCACAACTGTTTTTTTACCCGTGCTTAAATTTTTCTTTTGTGTACTTCTTTGTGAAAGTGAATTTTTGCCTCTCATCACTATTAATAAAAATAAATAATCTATTAAAATATTCCATCTTACCCAGATCAAGTCACACATGTAAAGAACTAGTCTGTTTGGCCCTTGTAGAAAAAGGCCACTAGCAGACAGATTAGAATATTTATCCCAACTGGCAATGCTTTGTTGGGAATCGTTCTTCATGAATGCCTATTTGACAGACTAGGCTTACTTCTGCAAGAAGGGTAGAGAGAGCAGCAGAGATGCAGGGAGGTATAGGGCCAAGGGTAGGAATTGGTATAACAAATAGAGGAAACGTAAAGTCTCCTGTTGTAAGCACAGGGTTTCAGTTCAGTCCTCCTCACTCCAAACATACCAACACTGCAATGACCCTACTCCAATGTACCTGACTTCAAGAGGCAAACTGTTTAGCAGAATTGGCAGTAACTAGCTGGGAACCAATATTTATGCAGCCAGACATTCCAAATAAGTAAAACTGGGCAGGATTCTTACAGATTGACATGGCAAATGCCACAGATCTCCACATCATAGCCTCACCCCTTTCTGAGCTGGACATTACACTAGTAATATACACAACATATTACAATGATGTAGTGGAGTGTCCTTAACAACCCTAGGACACTTCAAATGTGATTGATGATTACTTCCCTAGTCAAAAAAGATTCCAGTTTGTCATTCTAGGTCATTGTCTGGAGATCATTGTTGTGCCTGCACAAGGTGGTCCATTATTAGCAATCAGTCTTGCAGCACTAGGTTCCTGAGTGCAGTTTCTTCTTATTTTCTTCCACACTGAAAAAATATAGTCTTGTTGATATGGACCTTAGAATTTAAAGCAGAACTAAACCCTAAAAATTAATAAAAATGCCATATTTTATATCTTGAACTTATTGCACCAGCCTAAAATGTCAGCATCTCAAAAGCATCAATGATCCAGGATTCAAACTTGTCACAAGTGTAATATGTAAGATGTAATATTCACCAGTGAATATATAACATTGTGAGCAGCGCTAAACGCATGGCAAAATGCATTTTAAACATTGTTTGCGGTTGGTAATTACATTCCCCTTTACATTTCTCTTTACTTCATGTTTGGATCTACTCAGGAGTTTACATTTAAATCAGTAAACGCAGGTAAGGAAAATAAAATTGCCTCTGTTACTTTTTCTTATTCATGATTAATTAGTTTCCTATTTATGCAGAAAAGTGCATAGTGTGCTGTTATTTTCAGCCATAAGGATGATGATGTACGGAGGTTACCTCTCAAATATTTGTCTACAAGTAGCACACAATGTCTTTTTTTTGTACTCTTGTTGCATCTACTAGAATAAATGTAAAATATACAACAGTAATAACACTGCTTTTAAGAAACAATAAACACATCAATGCATCCTGCTCACATGATCCAAAAAGGTCCTAAATAATGTTCTGTTTTAATATTACTTCATACAGTTTTCTCTAAAATAATGATACATATTACTTTAAGAAAAGAGAATTTTTTTTTTATACAACAGAAATATTGCTGGCATTTTTACTTTAGGGGGTTATTTATCAAAATACAAATTTTTCCAATCATTTTATTTAAAAAAAAAAAAAGGTCTGACCAAACTAGAATCCATGATTTGAACTTATTATTAAAACAGCTCAATTTAATAAGAAAAATTCATAAAATCGTGTGAAAACCTCAATCATAGAATCCTATGATTTTTTTGTTCCCAAAATGTTAAGGTTTTTGCCTGAAAAAACCTGAAATAGTCAAGTGTTTAGGCTAATTACAGATCAGGCCACAAGAAACTTCCCTATAGGATAGAGACCTCTCCCACTGACTAATATACAACCTTGGCAGGTCTGAGATGGTGTATTTTTGGATTCAGACTTTTTGCATCCTCGGGTGTTTTTATCATTTGGACATTCATAAATAATCCCCTTATTGTTCTTTTTCTTTCATCAGTGTTATTGGATGGCAAATAACCAATAATAATACTTATTTTGTTTTATGTTTTTATTAACAATATTGACTGCCGAATATGTAATGATAATAATAATAATAATTGCTGTTATGATATGTAGGGACCCATAAGTAGCATGGCCCTTATGGCTTCTTCCCTTGCCCTTACTTTAGCTTTCTGTTATTGGACTAAGGTCCAGGTAGCTATAATGTATCCAATTATTGGATAAAGGTTGTGACCACCCCCTGCAGTGCTGTAATAAAAGTGCTTGCAGGGAGGGGCACTTCCTCTTTGGCCTGCAGCAGAGGAGGGGGGGCAGTGCTCCATTGAGCCTGGGTGCCAACCGGGCCCCAGAGGCGCTCTACCCTAAAGGGACAGCACACCTTTAGTGGAAGTCGGGGAACAGGGCCCCGTGAATGAGGAATAGTCAGAGTTAAGATATTCCTGTCATAGCACTCTCTAGGAGAGGTGAGAAAGAGAGGGAAGAGAGAAAGGGCAGCTCAAGCCCCATCAAGGAGGATAGTAGGGAGTAGCTCTCCCCCAGGCTATACCTTGCCTGAAGTGAAGGGACCTCAGAGATAAGGGACTGTAGGAATAGTGTTTAACCCCTGAGTCGACCTTAACCTGCTGGTGGGATCCGGACCACATAGGTGTTGCTAACCTGGCTGGTGAAACTACAACTCCCATCCACATATCCTACCTGAGGGCATGATTTACGCTGTGCCTGTGCTATACCATTTCTGCTTTTATACTAATGTATGTGAGTATATGATACCCTGTGGTGCTACTTGTAAATAAACCTGTTCTACTTGTTTTCACAAAGAACCCCTGGCGTCCAACACCTGTTATTACACACTATTGCAGTATTGAGTTGTAGTTCAACTACCTCACACGGGATTTTCCACTTAGCGAAAGCCCTACCTGAGATCAAGGAGTCACGTGTAACCAATGCTCTACCCATGCTAGTTTGGTTTGGTTTAATATAGCCAAGAAAGGGTTACAGATACATTAATTTTCTTAACTTATGTTCATATATTTGAATGCATCAGCTGTATTGTAATGTATGGGAGGCGTTAGTAATGACAACATATACAATTATTTATTTTTTAGAATTTATTCAGCTCAAATTACAATTTGATATATTTTCCAGTTCTAGTGACTATGATATGCCTTCATATCTATAAAATTCAGGTATCTGCAAATCCTGCTGCAATTGCAGTTTCACGTGTAAAACTCAGTGCTTGAATTCTTCATCTGCTCTTTTATTCCAATCATGTTTTTATTTTATTTACAAAAATGAGGAAATGAAATCAGAACATATTTCTAAGACTTTCAGCTGTTAGCAGTAAGTGAATGTCATTTTTTTCCCTCAGACGTTTGTCCTTTCCTGCAGTCTGTAAAATATTGATATTCAGCTGTGCAGTCATGCTGTTCTGCGAGAGGTGCTCTTTGTTTTACCATTCCAATGACACCTGGATTAGCTGCGGCAGATGAAAAAGTCATGTCTTTTACAGCTGTGCCAGCACTGATTTACATGACTTACTGAGCCCAAGGGAACATAGCTCTAAATTACTTTTGGTGCCAACTTTCTTACTATACTTTCTTTGGTAATGGGAACTAGCATTTTGGATGTCCTACGATGCCCCTTGAATCTGGAATATCCAAGTTGTTTTTGTGCTTTATTCTGAATACTTTGCATTGTTACATTGGGAAAGTCTTAGGGATAATCCTGCATTCCTAAGTCAATATTAATGAAAATTTTGGCTACAAATGGCAACCCACTGGTTGAATATTCATGAAGAATTGGGTAAAGTAGTTCTTTTCATGTCAGTTATATCACCAAATTTAGTAAACATTTGTCAAATCTCAGGAAAATTGTTAAACATCAGAAAAAATATCTGTGGACATGGCAAAAAAAAAACATTTTTGTAAAATAGTAGATGTGAAATATTTTTAAATATTGTACTGGCAGGAAAAAAATTTAATATTTTAAGTCTGTTTAGTGATTGTATTATTAATTATAGCTGGAAAAACTGTTACAGGGCAGGAAGAAGAATATTCATGATTTGTTATTTTTCATTTAAAATGTTATTACCTGAGACACCATGCATCTCCTTGGTTATTTTTGTCTCTCAGATTTCCAGGGTAATCCACTCCAACATAGATGTTGGGCATCTATACTGTCCTCTCTTCCCCATGCTACTCTAGTAAAGTGGCCAGACATGTGGCTAGACATCCTTATTTTAGTGGTTTTAGAGGTTTTTGCAACAGCTAAACTCACATTCTCTAAAATCATGAATGTTTTGGAGTTTATTAAAACATACGGAAGGTACAAACTAAAATAAATTCTAAACGATGCACAAAAAAATTCTGAAAGAATATCTGAATTATTTAAAATCAGTCCAATAAGATCAGCACAGTTCCCTTTGACTACTATAGGACCTCATCAAATTGTACTTGCTGAAGTTTCGCATTAGAGGTTTTCATGATTTTTATACTTCACTTTTAAAAAACATAGGAAAACCATGAATTTTTCAAGATTTGTTGAAAAAAGCTCAATCCGATTGTTAGTAATTAGGCCCACAGACGTTTTACATGCTGATATAATTCAGTCAAAAACATTCATGGTTTAATCTGGAACCATTGCAGTAGATGAGTAGTTCAGGTAATCCTGTCTACCATACCTGTTTTTTCAACTTTTTTACATATTTAAATATCTTATTTGTAGACAAGTTCAGTCTTCTTTACAGTTTACTAAAACATAAAGGTTTAGATGATTCTGCACCGAGAAACCTATTTTTCTGCCTTTTTTAGTCTAAAAAGAACACATATTTGAAGTTTTCAAATACAAAAAAATGTGGAACAAATCTATATAAGGACATGAAAACCTTGAAGTCCTTGTCTTCCTAAGAATTTCAACATTATAAAAAAAAATCCAAAAATGCCATAGAGTTAAAAGCAAAAAAATTTTCTTTTTAAAAATACACCATTTTAGCTCCAAATCTTTGATTCAGGGAAATGAAACAAATGCGATTATTAGTAAATTGGCTCCCTTGTAAAAGGACATTTATGGACACAAGTGCAGTGAAGAAAGTGCAATATAGAAAGAATTTCTCCCTAATAATTGTAGCATAGTTGTAGCCATAATCCAAGTTGATTCTGCTGCAGTTGTGTCTGATGCATGAGACCGAGTTGTGCTTCTGTTTTCACACTAATCAAGTTTCAGTTCTGTTGTGTCTTTTCTGAAGGGCAGCCATTCTAAATGTCATGTGCATCCAGTTCACTGGGCTCAGATTTGATTGTTCTACTGACACATTCCATGTGGAAACACTATGTCAATAGATGGAGGCAGGTTGGAAACATTGCCAACCATGTAAAAGTGCAAGAGCTTGTTTGGACTTTTTGGGGAATTTAAAAACATCTGGAATTGTTTGTCTGCTTCACAATATTTTTTGCAATATATCAAGTGTCAGATTGATATAATCCATGAACACAAAAATACTCCACGTTAAAGCAGTTGAGGTCATGTAAAAATCAGTGGATGCTGTCTTTTTTTTTTTTGCAAAGATCTGATTTTTTTTTGTGTCTTTAGAGGTATCTTTATCTAACTTTCATGTAATTATTGGTTTAAAGGAGAAGGAAAGCTACCAAATCAGTTTATTGTCAATAGATTAGCCACAATAGTGCAAGCTCTAACACTATATCTATAATGAAGAATGCTTTACCATACCTGAGTAAACTGCTATATAAGCTCTCTGTTTAGGATAACAGCTGCCATATTAGCTTGGTGTGATATAACTTCTTGTCTGAGCCTTTCCCTGCTCACTCATAGCTTACAGTAGAAAGGGGGAAAATGGAGGCGGAGAGGAAGAGAGGAGCACACTGAGCATGCTCAAGCCCTAGTCCTGGAGGTTTAAGCTGAAAACAGGAAGTCTGATACATAAACCCATGTGTACACAATAGATGGAAAAAAATGTGGTGTTTCTTTTGACAGAGGACTCAGAGCAGCATTACTTTGAGGGTTTACTGGTGTATTTATACCTTTCTGATAAAGCTTACTTAGTTTTAACCATTCCTTCTCCTTTAAGAGTTCAATCATGGTTTCAAAAATCCTAATAACATGAAAAGTTTAAAATACATCCATCTTTGAATCACAATGCAAATTAACCTTATGGTTGTGTTGACTTTACCCCAGAACTCTAATGAAACTCTGCCAATCACACTAGGAGAATGTTTTCATAATAGCCAAGGAGTTATTATTGTTATGGTTAGCAAAAAAAGGCTTATAAAACATAAGTTGCTTAGCAAATCCATTAATGGTCAATGCTATGTCCCTTTAATAGAAGTATCAATCAATGGTGATTCAGAGTGTATAACTGAAATGGAGATGCTGTGAGTATAACACAGTTTTATTATCTTCTCTTTGAAATAATGGTATATTATTAATGTTCCTATCAGCTACCTTCCATATTTCAGCTCGATGCATCCTGTTAGCAATTCTTGTAAAGTGAATTTCACTCAGATCCTTCAACAAGGCTGTGTTACAGTTTCATTAAGCAGCCCATGTAATCATGAGCGGACAATAAGGAAAAGTGTCAGGAACAAAAGATTAGAGATTAGGACAGGAGATTGGTTAAACCTTGAGTTAATGTAAAGATCTTACAGGCTGCTTTGTGACTGGCATAATGATAGATGATCAATTAATTCTAAAAGCATTGTTTTAGGACTTAGAGGTTAGAGCAATTTTATTAAATTTTACAGCGTTTTCATCAGTCCTGTTAAAGGGGATTAGTGAGGTGATAGTTTATTGACAGTTAACATACACAAAGGACAGGGGTAAATTGCCTTATCCAAAGAATACAAACCACAGACACTGTAATTACTAGTTTTTGTAAATAACTGTGTATGGCAAGTCCACACCTACATACAGCCACAACATGCAAGGTATAAGGCAGCTCTTTTTCCCCTAGTTCCAGCATAATTGCTTCTGATGCTTTAAAACAAGCAAAATTGCATTTGCACATTTGGATACAATTTGGATTGAATCATTTCTAGTTCTCGACATTAAAAAGACATCTTTAACTTTAGTAGGAACCCTAAAATGACCACAACATTCAGGGTGATGGTAGCCCTAAGGTTAGCTGAACTTTGTCTCTACTAAATCCCTAAGATTGTTCATTAATATGTAGGGCAATGTATTTAACAGCAATTCTATTCTATAACAGATAAGGGAAGTATGCCGTCACTGTATTGACTTCTCTATTTATTAGGTATGTTTAAAATAAAGAGTTAAACCCAGTTCTTGTAAAAATGTTCAAATGACTCTCAGAGTGGTGAATTGTATTAATCAATAAGAACAACAGGAATATGACATCTACAATTTGATTAATCAATGTTCCCTTCTAGTAGTAGCAGCTCCCTTAGCTAAGTGATTTCTTGCCAGTTTTCCTGTAACAAGAAATATCTGAAAGAAAATGTGTCCCAAGGAAAAAAGAAGTCCAGTTATAGTAAACATGAAGAATGAAAGGGATGGACATCAATAGAGGCACAAGTATAAATGAAATGAGGATGGACAGAGAGTAAGGAGAAACTAGAAAGGGAAGAAACAAGGGGAACATGCTAAAGTAGAAAAAAAGAATACATTTAAAAACACACAACAAGGTACCATTACAATTCTGGGTAAAGTGTTGGAATGAAGGGTGAAAATTAGCATAAGAGAGGTGCGTAATAAAGTAGAAATAATCGAGATTACTGAAAGATGGATTAAAGGAGGTGAGAGGAAAAAGGAAACTTGTGTCTAGTGATGGGCGAAACGGGCGCGTTTCGCTTCGCCGAAAAATTCGCGAATTTCCAGAGAAATTCGCGAATTTTTCGCCGATTCGCAAAACGAGTCGCGTCATTTTCGGCGCGCGTCGCGTCGTTTTCGGCGCGTCGCGTCAAAAACGACGCGCGACTCGTTTTTACGCGGCAAATTTTTTTTGGCGAAATTTTTTGCCAGTTTCGCGAATTTATTCGCCAGCGGCGAATCGCGGGAGTTCGCCGCGAATTCGCCCCTGGCGAATAAATTTGCCCATCACTACTTGTGTCAACTGGAAAGACCTACTGGTAAATAAAGCATTAGAGAGATTATTATATGACTAGACATTAAGCCCGTTAAATTAACGGGCGCTAGAACATATGTAGTCAAACACCTAGAGTGCTTCTCAGTAATAGTAATACTACTGCTTCCTAAAGAGTTTGGGCAATGTTTGTTTATGGTATAGATCACACCAGTGTTTTTTTTCCACAAAAAAAGTTTGACCTACAGAATTTCAGAGGCGACTCTGCCTCAATGTTACTTTTAGAAAAAGAGCCGCCTGACTTGTCAGCTCAGCATCCCTGTTGCCGTAGCAACGTCAGGGACATGCGCTCAGTGAGCGGGTCTCGCTTCTTACAACGCGAGATTAAAGATAGGAACAGTTGGCTCCGCCTCTTGATCATTCGCGCTTCACGTGCGCATGCCCATTTTCCACCAATCATATTTTTTCCTTGGCGTCCTGTAGGCGGAGTTGAGTGAGTCAGAGAGCGGGAGGTACTTTCACAGCTATGGGAGGCCAGACAGTAGCTGCTCCTCTGTCACCCGCCGGCCAGCAACGCTCTATCCCTCTGCCATTAGGCAGCACAACAAAGAGGGGCGGGGCAGCACACTGGGATTGGCTGCGGCTCTCCCATGTGGGCGGGGCTTTTAGGCAATAAATAAAGAGGCAAGACGCTCTGTGAGGAGCTGGTGGAAGTCTCTCTCTACCCCGTCCCCCCATTTACCTTTACTGACTGCGCCGCGGACTCCCCGGGTCACACATCCCACAGCTGGAGCTGCTCCTCTGTCACATGGTGCTTAGGCATGTGTACAGCTGGCAGTGTAGCGGTGAGGAGCGGCACACCGTTATGTAGCGCCGGTCTTTCCATAGATTGAAGGCAGCAGAATATAAACCACTAACGGAAGTCTCTGCGCTCCAAGTGGGACATTCACTAAGATCCGAAAAATCACTAGCGCAGGCTTCGCGAGCGTTCGCCGCACTTCACCAGGCGAATTTTCGCCTGTGCTACGCAAATTCACTAAAGTGCAAATTTACGCTCTGTTCGGCGAATGGTAACGTATTTTCGCTAGGCATAACGCAATTTCGCTACTGAAGCCTAATTTGCATACGGCGCGAATCCTATATAATAAAGTGTCTCTGCGTCCAGTCCCTGTGTCCGTGGGATTGCGCTACTGCGCATGTGCCCCACGGACAGCCAGCACGAAGCGTCTAACGCTAGTGCAAATTCGCCAGTGTGACGTCAAATCGTAATTGCAAATTCACGGACAACGACTCTGGCGAATTTACGCTAGCGAAGTAGATAGACTTGCGCAACTTCGCACCCTTACGCTAGGCGAAGTTGCGCACTGGCGAAGGATCGTAATTACGCAAATTCACTAAGATCAACTTTTTGCTGTTCGTTAGCACTTACGCTAGAGCAATACAATAGATAGGAGGTTGAAAAAAAAAATAGAAAATTTTTCCAAGTCCCAAAAAATGCTGTGGCGTGTTTTACCATTGTGGGTGATAGTCTGAAAGACATCGTTTTTTTGGGGGGGTGTTACCCTCCTTCCCCCCTGCATTTCCTGACATATGGCAACACTACTATATAGGGGGCACATGTAGGGCAATAGGACAACTTTATTTTTTTTGATCAAAGATGTCCTGGGCATGTGTAGTGGCTGTAAAATACACTTCTTTTTCAGACTATCACCCACAATGGTAAAACACGCCACAGCGTTTTTTGGGACTTTTCAACCTCCTATCTATTGTATTCTATCTACTTCGCTAGCGTAAATTCGCCAGAGTCGGCGTTCGTGAATTTGCGATTACGATTTGACGTCATGCTGGCGAATTTGCACTAGCATTAGACGCTTCGCGCTGGCTGTCCGTGGGGCACATGCGCAGTAGCGCAATCCCACGGACACAGAGACTGGATGCAGAGACACTTGAACTTTATTAGATAGGATCCCCTCATATATTTATGCATAGTTATCATATCACCTCTTAAGCGCCTTTTCTCCAGCGTGAACATCATCAATTTGGCCAATCTTTCCTCATAGTTAAGATTTTCCATACATTTTACCAGCTTAGTAGACCTTTCTGGACCCTCTCTAATTCAACAATGTCCTGTTTGAGCACTGGAGACCAAAACTGTATGACATATGCTAGATAGGGTCTTACCAGTACTCTATAAAGGGGAAGAATAACCCCCTCCTCCCGTGAATGTATGCCCCTTTTAATACTACTCGAGATCTTATTTGCCATTGATGCTGCTGACTAGCATTGCTTGCATGACTTTACATTTTAAGCTTTTTTTGTGTACTTCAACAAGGGAATAGTCCAACTTCGATTTGAATTTGCAAAAAAAATTGAATACCAAAATTTATTATGTATTGTCTCTTTTAAAAATTCATAAAACTTGTCAAATTACTGTTTTAGCCTATGGGGGACCTCCTAGACCCTATTTGGAGTCTTTTGGTGAACTATGAAAAATCTAAATTTTGGGGAGCAAATCATTCAATTCTAATTTGATTGAATGTGTTGAAAATTCAAATTTTTCAAATTTCTATTGGATCTCTTTTTAATCAAATTTCGAAGTTATGGGAGTTAAAAAACTCCCATTACTTCTGAATTCAACCCTTGATAAATATGCCCATAATTATAGTGTTTTTATTCATTAAATGCATTGTCCCCACAGTTTTTAAATGCCTTCCTCTTCTTTCTTATTAACTTGTTTACTTCAATATTAAGCCACATAGGGGGAATCTTAGTTCTGCTACATTTACTTATTATGGGAATTGAGAACAGTAATTACTTAATATCATTTTAAATGACAACCATTCATGTTTTGTGTTTCTAGCCAAAAACATAATGCCCCGATGAATGCAGCCCCTTCAGAGCAAAATGAGCTTTTCTGAAATTCATGATTTTTGTTGCCCCAGTGTATATTTTTTTTGCACCAGACATTAAATGATATCACATTATGGTCACTATTACCCAAGGGTTCAATGATTTGCACTTCTGGGTCATTAAAGATCACTGGATCCAGTTTATAAACATGTTCCCATTAACTGATCTTGCAGTTCTGTTGCCCCATTATCAAACCAGCAGTCTTTTCTATTTGCATCAGGGGCTTAGCCTTCTCCTCACTTAAATATGGGGGGCTTTGCAAGTGAAGGTCCATCCTCTTGGTTTGCAGCAGTTCATCTGGGTGGATGTCCATTGAGCCTGGGATCAAGGCGGCCCCAGAAGTGTTAGGCCCTAAAGGGACAAACACTTTAGAGTAGTCAGGGAAACATGGACCCAGGAACAAGGTTAATTAGTGTACAGGATATAGAACACTCTAGAGAGAGTGAGTCAGTAAGCAATACTTATAAAGAGCAGCTTTGAGTGCCACCAAGGAGAATAGACAGGAGTAGCTCTCCCCCAGACTCTGCTTGCCTCTAGTGACGGGACCACAGTACTGACAAGGGAAACAGACAGTTTCATGTCTACTGTTGGGAATTTGGACCATGTAAAGTACTGATCTGCTGAAAGGTGAATACTCCCCCCAACTACAGTATTCCTTCAGTGGTGCCACTCTGTACTGGATCTGGGGTTGTACATACCTGACCTTTATTCATCTACCTCCTGTGCTGTGAGTATTCTCAACCCTGTGGCAGTTTATTAAAGCTTTGAGTTATTTGTTTGCAAAGAACCCCTGGTGTCCTTTTTCTATAATTCGACAGTTTATGCAGTTTTGAGGTGTTGTTCAACAAAACTCTCACATGTCCTCTTCATCATAACTAAGGCAAATACTGAAGTAAGAAAGTCCTATGTAACCCATGCTCTACTCATCTCGATTTCTCTTTTCAAGCCAAAATAGGGTTCCATAAGAATAATTTGGAAGCAGCCCCTACAACTCCCAGCACAACATGTTAAATAAATGTAGCCACTCACTGCAGCATTTCAGATTCGCTCTGTGATTCATATACACTTATTTGCTGCTCTCAACTTGAGCACAGATGTTCTTGATCTTACAACTGTTTGCAACAGTATTTTCACAGGTGTTTTATTCTTAGCACACATGACACATTGATTTCCAAAAATGTAAAACTGGTATAAAATTCCCTAGGTATCTATAGGTAGGGAAACAATTTCCCTTGCTCCCATCCACAGCAAATAGTTTCAAATCTGAATAAATGGCAAAGATACCTTTAGGTGCAAAGGTTCTGCTGCAAGATGTTCCCAGCAACATCTTTTGAGCTATACAAGCTCTTTTATTAGTGAACACTTGGTTTATTTAGAATGTATTCAGATGAAAATGGTTATTCAGATCAAAGAATAAGGTAATTAAAGTTCACAGCAAAGAATATCTAAGCAAATATTTGCTATTAATTATTGTTTGTACATGTAAGGATAACCTGGTAGGAGAATGATGTGAGGAGGATCTCATGCACCACACCACTAACACAACAGTGCCAGAAAGTTGGACATAGTTAAGTGCAGTAAGGGGAAGCAGAAGAGTGTAATCGAAAGGGGCCAAGGTCTGGGGCAGGCAGAGTTCAGTCAGGTTAAGAAAACAGGCCGAGGCCTGCAGGATCAGTAATCAGGTAGAGCTTGGATATAGCCAGAGTTCAAGCAGAGTCAATAATCAGGCTGAGGTCAGAGGCAGGCGGAGTTCAAATAAGATCAATAATTAACTAGAGGTCATAAACAGTAGATATTACCAAGGAATGCACAAGGAAATTTACACAGCTAGGTTTATAACCAAGCACTTAGGGAATCTTTAAGCTTCCTTTAAAAGGGTTTTTTTGCACCAAACAAACACATTCATGCAGTGTCGGAGAGGGGTTCCTTGGGCCCACCAGGAAACCTTAACTCAATGGCCCATACCCACCCACCAGCGGCCCATCAGAACAATGGGAAGGAACCCTGTTAGAACACCACTCAATGGTAAAGGAGGGAGGCAGTGGGCTCACTGCTAATCACCAGTGCCTTCCAGTGCGATTCTGATTTTAGTGACTCTGAGGCCCACACAACACCTGCATATGTGTTCCAACACCCGCCGCACAGCATGATACATAATACATTATTTTATTACACTGTTGCATTTAGTAAAGGGCCTAGGCTAGGGGACCACCGGGTTTTATGCCAGGGCCCAGGCAGGCCAGTCCGACCTTGAGTGCATGCTGCCACCAGGTGCACTGACACTGGGGAGCGCTGACTGATGTTGACAGGTGAACAGGTGCATGCCTGACTTCATGGATGGGTATGCTGTCTGGTGCCCATGCAGCCACCTATTGCCCCCATCAGCCAGGACCCTGGAGGTAATAAGATATTGTAATCCTCTATGCTAAATTCGAAAATCCAAAATCTTTTCAACTTCAAACTCTTCACCTCCTTGCCATGAAATTGGTGGATTACAAAGTCATGTTATGACTTCAGTAGCAAAGTATGAAAAACTAAATGGATCTTCAAAGACCATGGCAAGCTCAATTCAATTCAAAAGTAACTAGATAAATAATCATTTTGATAGGGAAAAGATCCACAAATTTTGGAAAATGTTTTTAGAAGGATTTGCAAGATGGAGATTGGAGGTGGTTAACCAGTCCATTCCCTCACTTGAGATCAGCATAATTCCTGGAATTTTGTTGTGCTTGTAAAATGGATGTAAGGAATTATCCCTCTGCTAGGTTTGAAACTGGGACCTTTTTATTGTAGCTGGTTCCCTTACATCTCTAGTATTCTGGCAGGTTAGAGTTTTGGGTTTATTCTGTATTGAGGTCCCTATGGTTAGCCCTGGTGCTGCTAATTAATTCAGCTTCTTTGCACTAACTGGCAGGTGCAGTCTACTTCCCAATTAGCTCCCAGCATCCCTTATTTAAGGCATGAGCCGACTTTCCCCCCTGCCAGTTCATAGGTCTCCAAACTTGCTGGACACCCATTCCATGTTCCTGCTTGTCTATGTTCCTATGATCCAGCCTGACACTGTTTCAGGACTCTCCTGCATGCTCATGATTATGATTCTTGTTTTCCTGTTTGGCTAAAGTTTGTTCATGGACTTCTGTTTTACTTTGATCTCCTGAGCCTGTAAGCTATCATTTTATTTTTGTTGCTAATAAATTCTCTGTCTGCAAGCATACCTGCCAGTTTACTCCCTCCTAGTTACCTTAAAGATTAACCCAGTGGCCCTTCTGATCATTCCTGTATCGGGTTTGGGCCACTGACCGTGACAATGGGTTGTTGAAGCATCTTTGAATCCTCTTTTAGAAATATCCATCACTAAGGCAAACAGCAGAGGTGACAGCGGGCATCCCTGTCTAGTACCCCAACCTAATGGGAAAAAACTGGAAAGTTTGAAGTTAGTTTGGACCTTGACAATAGGAAGGGAATACAAAGCTTGGATCCAGGCTATACTATACATGTTTGGCGTATTCCCATCTTTCTTAGGATAACCCACAAGTATTCCCATTCTATGGAATCAAAGGCTTTTTCATTGTCTACTGCCATAGTTATCATGTTTGATGGTTATATTCGTGAAAAGCTTCCTAGTACTTGTATCAGTTGATATACCAGGCATAAAACCATTTTGATCAGGGGGTATTCCGTCAATCTCATAGTGAGTACTTTTGCTAAAATTTTAGCATCAACATTAATGAGCGAGATTGGCCTGTAGGAGGCACATTTTAGTGGATCCTTTCCTGGTTTGGGTATAAAAACTATTAGAGTTTCCCTCATGGACATTGGGAAGGGGTTCCCTTTGGTAATTCCATTATATAATCTGGCTAGAATGGGTGCTATTGTTTCGATGTGTTGTTTATACCATTTCGCCAGTATGCCGTCTAGGCCTGGGGTTTTCCCTGCTGGGAGAGCCGACATGGCCAGTTCGATATCTGATGGGGTGACGTCTTGTGCTAACTGCTGAGAGGCTTTTTCTGGGAATGCAGGGACTTTTATGGGTTCTAAATAATGTTGGAGATCCTCTGGGGAAGGTTGGAGTTTTCATGTGTATAAGTCTGAATATAAATTCTTAAAGGCCTGGTTTATTTCCTCTGTAGAGGAGACAAGTTCCCCATTAGATTAGTTTAATGGCTGGAATAAAATTTGTTGCCAGCTTGTCTCTAGAAAGGATTGCCAAGGGTTTGCCCATTTTCTCTCTGTGTTCAAAAACATTCACTTTCTGTAGGAAAATATGAGAAATATAAATTGTTCTTGAACAGATGGAAGATAAACTTCTGGGTAAATGCCAGGGAACATGACAGGATGAAAGCCAAAATTAGCAAAGAATTGTGTTTGAGCTGTAGTGGAGTAGACTGAATTATTGTAGGAGAACTCAGCAAATTGAAGAATTGAGGCTCAGTTGTCTTGCAAATGAGAAGAGATTGTACAAATTTATTGTTCCAGAGTTTGATTTGTCTGCCCATTGGTCTATGGGTGATAAGCTGATGATTTGGCTAAAGAAATGCCAAGGGATTTACAAAGGGTAGACTAGACCAGAGTTTATTTCCTTCATCAATCCATGAAGTCTTAAAACTACCCTGATGAATATGTCTGCCGTAACTGAAGCAGAGTGGCATGGCAGAGTGACAGAGTTGGATGAAAGGAGCCATGTTGGTGAGTCAATCAACCACCACAAATATTTTATTAAACCCATTAGAGGATGTGAGTTTTACAATGAAATCCTTAGAAATGGATCTCCATTGTCTTTCAGGGTGGTGGTAGGGTATGTAAAAGTCCAAGTCTCTAAATGGAGAGAGGGAGGTATTACTGTTCCATAATGAAAAGAAGATTATCCCATAGTTGTAAGGATTCCTGATTAGGATAGTCTTGGACAGATGAGTCTTTCTGACAGTGTCAATAAAGGCAAACTGTAACAGAAGAAAGTTTCCACAGTGTAGGATTGTATCAGGAATCATTACAGTTTAATTTTCCTGATATAGCCGAGATAGAGTATCTGCCATGACAACTTTTGAGCCGGATCTATACGTAACATGAATGAAACCAAAAAAAGAAGAGCACCCACCTAGCTTGCTGAGGATTAAGGCATTTCGCTGAACAAAAGTACTCCAAGTTTTCATGATATGTTAAAATTAGTATATGATGGGAAGCTCCTAATAGATGTTTCCATTCTTCAACAACACTCTTGATAGCAAGGAGTTCCCAATCACCCATGTCATAATTCCTTTTGGTGGGAATGGACCAGACCTTTCAGAGAAGATGGTTACTATTGCCTTTTTGGAGGCATCAACCTCTAAGATAAAAGGTTTAAAGGAGTTGGGATTAACTAGAATAGGAGCTGAGTAAACAGAATCTTGAGTCTTTCAAAAGACTTTTTCTTGCTCATTAAGTCTGTAATTGATTGGATAATAGCAGAAACATTTTTGATACATCTCCTAGAAAAAATAGCAAAATGAATAAATCTTTGTACTTCTTTTCAGTAGGAGGCCATTTAAGAATTGTTTCAACCTTCTCTGAGTCCATTTAAAAACCTTCAGCAGATACTATGGTGCAAATTTCCTAAATGGCGAAAATTCCTCCAGGGAAGACTTCACCACACTTCACATACTGTACCAGCTGTTAATTTGCTTGTTGTGTCTCAGCAGCTGAATGCTGGAAAAGTTTCACTAGCGTAAATATGTTAGCATTTCATAGCAACATTTCTCTATGGTTCATTTCTGCCTAGCAAAACTTTGTTAGTACAAATATGCTTAGGTCAATTTGTCTTTATTAGAGATGTTGGTGCAAAGTGGCCACTTATTGTTAAAAATGTTCAAGAAAGCAAAAAAAAGGCAAAAGAGATCCTCTAGTGTCCTAGTTTCCTAGACATGACCATCAATTAGTTAAAAAAAATATAAAAATTTGTAACAGTTACAACTTTTAAATACAATCCCATTTTAAAATACGAAAAAATGACTGCGTTTTTTATAATATTTATAACCTTTTGTCATACAGGATATCACTGATGCATGGTTGCTAGGGTAATTTGTACCCTAGAAACCAAATTGCTGACACTGCAAACTAGAGAGCTGCTGAATAAAAAGCCAAATAACTATAAAACCACAAACAATAAAAAATTGTCTCAGAATATCATATATATATACATATATATATATACACACACACACACACACACACAGATTTTTCAAGGGTTGAATAGTAAATTCAAACTCGAGTTAGAATTTTTGACTTTCAAAGTTCACACATTCAAATTTTAATCCCCCCTATTTGAATGTAAAAAAAAAAACTGCCAAGTTCATGCACAAGTCAATGGCAGAGGAACGTTGAGCCATCTGGAGATGTTAATTGCCTTCCTGATATTCAAGGGTTTTTTTCAGAGAAAATCTCAATTTGTGAGAATCTAATACAAATCAAATATGAGTTGAATTTTCGGTTTGGAACTCTTTGATTGAATATTAGACATTCAATTTTTTTTCATAAGTAGCCTCCCAGTCTAATTCTTAGGGGCAAATTTACTATTATTCCCGGAAATTAACTCGACCAAATTCGCAATTCGATAAGCATTTGACCATCGAATGCTTATCGAATTGTTTTAGGCTATCATTTTGCTTGCAATACGATGTCTCGATGAATTCGTATGATCGGATACCGATCATTCGATTTCACGAAAAAATTGTGAAATTTAATTCGAGCTTCCGAAAAATCGAACGCTTCCCATAGGCTTCTATTAAAATTCGGTAGGTTCAATCTGGCAAAGTAGGCAGTCGAATATTCTTAAAATTTTGATTCCTTCAATCATCGAATGATCGAATTATCAAATATCCGATCATTCGATCTATTCAATCTATTCGCTCTATTCGTTATGATCGAAGAGTCCAAATTTGCATATCTGATTTCAAAAAAAATTCAAACGATCGGTATTCGATCGAATTCGATCGAACTTCGATCATTTCATGTGAATTTCGTGAAAAAAATTCACATGAATTCAAAATTCGACCTTTGATTAATGGGCATTTTCTACCGCAGTGTTGCGATTCCCTTTGCTTCCCTATGCTGTGACATAATGAGCGACTAGTCGTCGCTACTTGCTATTGCAAAACGCGGTCGACTTGTCGCCTGCAAATATTCTCGTCTGGACTAAGCCTAAAGTGGCAACTGGCTCACAGATGCAGCAGAGGTAAGCAGTTTGGAACTTTTGTTCCCAATCTGCATACATATGGCAGACTGTGCACTGGGTCAGACTTTCAATCTTGCTAGCGCTCATTATCTCAGTTACAGGTCAAAAACATGTATAAATTAGGGTGTAGAACAAACTATTCACCTAGTTTTGAACCTCCTTACACCACTTACAGAGGTCCCACAGAGAATCCACTTAAGAGCAGCTATCCACTGGAGTCTCAGGGGTTCTACTTATACTATCTGCTCAGGTGCACTAATCGAACCCCACCCACCTCAAACTCAGGGTTAACTAACTGCAAAGTAAGGGCTCTTACACACGAGCATTTTTACAGCAGTTTACAACAGTTTGTGGCAAATTTTCTGTACAATAGCATGTCAAACTTTCTATTGAGCACCCAAACAGAAAAAAACATTAACAATTAAACCATAGTACTTTAATTTAAAACCCTTACTTTGAAATAACAGTTAAATATTTATCTGTATGTGTTGATTTATTTGATTTAGTTTGTTTCACCAGTCAGCAGCCTGTTAATCAGATTTACACCAAATGAATTTTAACTACAATTCACAAGGAATGTAAAATTGTTCCAATAAAAGTTGTCTTCAGAAAAGGAGGTCAGACAAGAGCAAACGCTAAAAAACAGAGCCATATACTTTTGTGTTCTGATAAAAGTAGGCCTTATGACACAATGGAACATTTATTCTAAAACTTGAAAATGTATTTCAAACTGACAACAACCTTTTTGACACATAAACACATTTTCCAGCCAGAGAATGAAGAAGCATTATGATGTATTGTCAGAACTTGCAGAGAAGAGAACAGTTAGGACAGATATTGTTGACAGAAAGAAAAACAGATACATATCACAGCACAGAATAGAATATTAAAATTAATAACCTCTATACCATTTGCAGTATATTCTTAGTGTAAAACTGAAGATTATAAGGAAACATTTGCTTTTGCATTTTGCTGTGACAAAACAACATAGAAAAATATTTAGTTATAATTCACTGCATCCATATAAAGACATGAGACCTGTTATCCAGAATGCTCAGGACCTGGGGTTTCTCGGATAATGGATGTTGGATAGTGATGGGTAGTGATGGGCGAATCTATCCAGTTTCGCCAAAAAATTTGTGAATTTCCATATATATATATGGAATATATATCTATATATATATATATATATATATATATATATATATATATAT
>CM044432.1:5330300-5372679 GCA_024363595.1 Xenopus borealis | reverse complement strand
TCTACATTTATAACCCAACACCTTTATGATAGAATGCCAGAGCCTCTGTTCACTCCTAATATATAGTACATTACAGTATGTTATTTTAGAGGAAGTGTGAAGTTTTCTGTAAGTGTCCCAGGTTCTGATAACCAATGCTGGGTAATTTTCTAGAGCAGTCGAGTTTGAAACATAATATGAAGGCTACAGCATAGAACATTCCATTTTCTTGAATTAAAGCATTACTTTTATACATAAATGCTGACATTTTTCTTGATTTAGGCACTTAATCTATGTTTAATTCCCAGAAGTGTGCAAATTAATAAAAACTTTGCTTGAGGAAGAAACTTATTTCACAAAGATCTAATTAGTGCTCCGTACTTCATAACAATGAAGCAAAAGCCTGTGACATCTCTCAAATTAAGCTTAACAGTTTCCAGATGAGAAAATCTTGCTGGTAATGGAGAGCCTCAAGGAAAGCAAGAATAGCTGCTGACCAGTGACATGTTATGAGAACTCAAGCTATGAACTAAGGTTGCTATTGTATTAATGAGCATTTATTGTGTGTTGCTATTACCAACAAAACACATCAGTAAAAATACTCAAGCGGTGCAGTCAGGCAGAATGTGAAGGCTAACATTATTTGCATATTGCCAGAAATGGAAGTATAAAATTTTACTAATTTATTGCATCTCGTGCTGTTACTTACATCCTAAATTATCACTGGAAATTGTCAACCCTGTTTTGTCCAAACTCTGAAGAACAGTAGCCATGCTTGTCCCTTGAATCTCAGAAGTGTTTAGGCTGAATGAGCAATACATGTTAAGACAAGCACTCTGTGTCTCCAGTAAACTTAAAGAAGAACTAAGCTGAACTGCATATATAGGGCACCATTATAACTTTCTTTAAAAATGGACATTGGTTTGGGCAGTCTTTCTTTCTCAAAAGCTGCATAAGTAGGTGGTGGGGAGGATAGAGCTCACAGATTGAAACCAAGCTTCGGAGACATTTACTCCAAGTAATTCTATTAAGCATAGAGGTACAGTATATGACCTTTTATATATGACCAGAGCTAAACAAGTTAGGGACCACCGTGTGGGGTTTACCTTGACGTGGTATGGTGACTTATCAACTTTATGATCATAACTTTGTAACAAAAAACCCTGTTCTTTTCTTTCTTTAATACATGTGCTTGCATATTCATTGAATTACTTAGACAGGGGACTAAGGAATGTGCATTGATTAATTAGCACTTCCATTGTAATTAAATATATTTGAATTTAGCTTTAGCAGTGCACCCACAACCTTCCTTTTTTTTTACCTCTTCCAATACCCCCTTGTCTCTATTAGGAACCTACCAAACACTGTTTCTATAGGGACATGAAACCAAAGCAGGCAGTAACCCTTCCATATATTTGATACCTACAGTATCTAGTGCTACCAATCTCTAGTATTTCAGAGATCATAAAACCAGAGACAATAAAAATCTTTTCTAGAACCCTAATCTTCTTATGAGCTAACCAAAGACTGGAGTTCGTACTGGAGCTTTAGCTTTAAAAAAAAAGTCTGATAACTGCAAATTAAAAAATATAATTATTATTTGTATATATTTTGAAAATTATTATTTATAAAAATCATTACTTACCATGTAAAAAATACCCACATTCTGGTTATTATTTTTTCTAATGTTTTATGGAATATTCCACACACATAAAAATGGTAGGATAAAGACAAATCTAGCAAGTATACAGTGCCCTTTATAGAGGGGAAAACATTGTGAGGCTACAGAAAAAGCTAAAAAGAATCACGAGACCTTTAAGTTTAGCTATAAAAATCAAAGCTTTATGGGATGCATACAAATACAGAATCAAACATTTGCATCTGGCAGGGGAAAACATTATTATATATAATTTTAGCATCCTCTTTGTACAGTAATAATATGGTATACATTTAAATCATGTAAAGAACATGTTAAGTTGAGACAGTCCAATTTGAGCCAATCTTAAAGTGTTGAGAAATGAAGAAAGTGAACAAGCAAAGTATTTTATTATGGAGGCATGTGAAATACAAGCTTTAAATGAAGAACAGACTGTACACCTTACCAAATGCATCAGTGAAGAGAGAAGTAAAGGGACTTGCTTCTTGATACAGCAGTACAGCTTAGGCCACTTTCCACTTTTGTAAGTATATAAGTATGAAAATAAGAATAGAATAGGACTTCAGATATTAAGTAATATCTATGATAAACCATGTTCTAGTAGAAGTAGTTCACAGTAACATTTTCTGGAGCAAAGGTAAGCAGTAGTTTAATGTGCCCCGCTGCTGATCAGAAATGCACTATTGGAGTGCATACATTACGCACGATACAATTACAGGCATGTGATCTGTTATCCGGAAACCCGTTGTCCAGAAAGCTCCAAATTACAGAAAGGCTGTCTCCCATAGACTCCATTACAATCAAATACTCCAAGGGGCAGATTTACTAAATTCGTGTGAAGGATTCGAATATTTGCGCGAATAGTCTCGAATAGTCTCAGTTTGATTGTGTGACTATTCAAATATGCAAATTAAATATTTTCGACCATCGAATATAGAATATTTGGGTGCATCGCATAGATCGAATAAATATATATTCGAGCGCTCGACTATTCGCCAGTCAAAGAACTTGCCCTTTAGATTTTTATTCAACTGCCTACTTCTCCAGATTGAACCTACCGAATTACTATAGAAGCCTATGGGAAGCCGAATTTCAATCGTATGATCGAACACTTCGAATATTTTATTCGATTTTGGCGAATAGTTATTCGCCAAATATTCGCCAGTCGAATTCGAGGCCTAAAAACCCTCAATAAGTCGACCCTTAGTAAATCTGCCCCCAAATGTTTAAAAATGATTTCCTTTTTCTCTGTAATAATGAAACAGTAGCCTGTTCTTGATCCCAACTAAGACATAATTCATCCATATTGGAAGCCTATTTGGTTTATTTAATGTTTACATAATTTTCTAGTAGACATAAGGTATGAAGATCCAAATTACCAGATACCCTAGTTCCTGAGCATTCTGTATAACAGGCTCCATACTTGTATATTATTATAACTAGTGATGAGTGAATCTGTCCCGTTTCAGCAAAAAATTTGTAAAACTGCAAAAATATGAAATATGAAGTGAATATAAGCTGTGAAAAGTTCATGAAACACATTGAACAATAGGCAACAATTTTTTAAACACATGTAATAATTTATCTCACTCCAAATGCATTAGAGTGCATTGCATTATTGGGAGTTTTCTCTTGTGGTGTAATTTTATCTTAACTTCTTGCATTTCTTTGCACATGATTTTTTTTGTAAATTAAGGACATTTGTGGTTGGGAGTTTAGTCAAATTGTTTAAAATAAAAATGAGAAAAAAACAAGTTTTAATAGATACACCTCTTAATGCTTGAATTATGGTTCAATATTTTTATTAAAACAAATTTAACCTAACTCCCAACCACAATCTGGCTTACTTTGCTAACAATTTGGATTACAAATTGTCCATGTGGGAAAATACCATTAGAATCATGCTGCTTTTTCAAACTGTTGTACAGAAAACTCAAATTATCGAATGAAAATCAGCCACAAACAGCCCTGAAATTGTTGAGAATCACGATGGCAAAAAAAATCTTCCTGTTGTTAAAAGAGCCAATATGCCATTTTCTTTTACATGATTTCAACAGGTTTTGGTTTGAGTATTTTCGGATTCAGAGCAAATTAAATCTTGAAAAATTCTATTTTTTTCTTAAAATATTTGGATTATTTCCTTTTAAAACTCAATTAGAAAATATTTAGCATTAATAATAGGTCACAATATTAGTAGTACTAATCATCATAAATTCATTTCAATATTTAATTGAAAAGTATTTTTCTGAAATGTGCCAGTCAGAATTTGCTATAATAAACAGACAGATTTGCTATAATCAAAAGCAAAAAAAAATGAATAATTTGCAGGAGTGAAACGCTATTGTAGTCAATAGGGAAGGCTTGTTCTTTGTTTCGAGAGGACATCTGCTTGGAGTCATATACAGTGCATTCCTTGGTTCACCCCTACTGTGAGGTTTCCTCTTTAGCAATTACAGCTTTTGCAATTGTGATCAACACTAAGCTTGTGTTGTCTCCCATGATATTTGCTTTTTTTTTTTTTTTGAGCTTGCTGGCAAATAACTTAATTATCTCTCCCTGTGCACTATATGGGGTGATGAATGGAATAACGTAGTTACATTTTTAACTGCAATTTCATTAATTAAGCCAATCGAGCTTGGGTTAATTTATTTAGAAGTTCTGTGCACATTCACAGGGCAGAAGTTTGACAGCGGGTATCTCGAGATCTTTTATTATTAGTTTAGATAACAGGTGCTAAATATATAGAGATCATATGCATGCAATCAAGGACTACATAATTAGTTGCTCTCAAATGCTGAAGTTTGAAAATATTCAGTGAAGATGATTCTGTGCAAAATTCGATAACTTTAAAATAGTAGATAATGGAAAGATGGGACTAGACTACAGGAAAAAGGATGTTGGTCAACAACTGTTCTAGGAATAACATAACGGTTCATTAGATGAAAAAGCAGTAAACTGTTGGCCAGCTTGCCGTCTCTTTGATACTAAAAGGTGTATGACTCTTTTGTGACTCTGTGGGACTGCTTTCTGTTTCTATAGCAGCTCATGACTTGTGACTTATGGCTTTTTCTGTGGCAGTTAAAGCTGTATGTCTACACCCTTGCTATGGCAACTGAAAGTATTTTACTGCTCTTTATCTCTGCTTTCTCTTTATTGAGAAGTCAATTAAGTCAATTAGTCAACAGATTTCTGTATCTTGTAGAAAGATGATCAAGAACAATTTTTTTCTATATCTTAGAAAACTGACATGTCCCAAAGCATTGATTCTCTCATATATTTGTGGGTTTTTTTTAAAGGAGAAGCACTTGGGGGTGCTAAAAATTAGTCACACCCAAGTGATTGCATTTACTTACCTGACACCCTGAGGCCGGTGCTCCTATCAGCTGAAAACTGCATGGGCCCAGGGCTCTTCCAGCAAGTAACACAGAGCAATCTTTTCCCTACTTCCTCTTTCAGCTGTTTATTCTCAGTGGAGCAAAAAGCCGAACTTTAACGAAAAAGCTGTATATTTTATTCTAGTAAACTGCTTAAAAATCCATTGTAGATTGCATTTATGATGTCAATATTCATAGCTCACAGTGAGTATTTAAGGTTTACCTGCAGCATTCAAAAGACATATTGCTTGTCACACATACAGCTTCATGTACAATGTTCAAGAGGTGTATACTGGATACCTTTATCTTGGTACCTTGGACTCAAACCAACTTATTTATTCATTCTGCTCCACAGTAAAAAAAATTTGCAGGACAAAGTGCATATCATCCTTTCTCAAGGTCCCCATGTAGGACCGAAAACGTCAGATAAAAAAAAAAAAAAATTTATATATATATAAAAAAAGTATTATCTTTGGGGGGAGAAAGTCTTTGGAAGAGATCATGCTAAATAAAGAGAAAAGCAGGTATGGTCTTTCTCCCTTCAAAGATAATACTTTTTTCACTTAGGATAGGACTGACGCATGGACACGGCCTTGACGGGGCGCGTCAGCTTATGCATATTTTGTACAAACTTTGTAACTAAAAGTATCTTTTTGTTAGTTGCAGTTCAGTTGTGAAAATTCTCACTTAGGGGTTAAAGGTTGGAGTGCTGGGGAATTTTCTTGTTTTTTGTATATCAAGCCAGCCCACGTGCACCCAATTGCTAAGGGATTGAGCTGCATTACCTTGTTTAAGTATTACTATATATATATATATATATATATATATATATATATATATATATAATACATATTTAAGGACATTGAAACATTTTGTGCTTTAAGCTACTAAAAATGTCTCCCCCCCAATATGAACAGTCCTACACTCAACTTTCATCTGATTAATTAAGAATTCTATTGCTTCATTATACATTTTACACAGGGACAATGTTTTACCTGCAACTTACTCGCTGCTTTCAAAGTAAAACTCCCAAATTTGATTGACCTTTTATTATCCACCTGTGGGATCACCTGACTATAGCTGGAAGAGGTGGGAGCTGGTCACTGCTACTATATGAACTATAACAAACAAGGGAAAGTTATGCTCACCACTAATTTCTGAAAACATTAAGTGGGGGTGCAATGAGGTTATGACCACAAAATTCACATCGACAAATACAAGAGATCCTCTGCACTCAAGCCATTATCAATATATTAAGGACATTGAAACATTTTGTGCCTTAAGCTATTAAAAATGTCAGCTAAAATAAAAGGGCAACCAAATTAGGAAGTTTTACTTTGAAAGCAGCGAGTAAGTTACAGGTAAAACGTTTATCCCTCTTGAAAAATAGGGATAAAAATTCTAAGAAGTGTGTTTTTGATGGGAATTATGGGAATAGACCTTCTAAGCAGGAGAACAATTAAAGGGGTGGTTCACCTTCAATTTAACTTTTAGTATATTGTAGAATTGCCAATTCTAAGAAACTTTTCAATTGGTCTTCATTATTTATTTTTCATAGTTTTGTAATGATTTGCAATTTTCTTCTGTTTCTTTGCAGCTTTCAAATAGGTGTCACTGACCATCTAAAATGCTCTGTACGGCTACAAATGTATTGTTATTGTCACTTTTTATTACTTATCATTCTACTCAGTCCATCTCCTATTCATATTCCAGTCTCTTATTCAAAACAATGCAAAGTTGCTAGGTTAATCTGTACCATAGAAACCAAATTGCTGACACTGCAAAATAGAGAGCTGCTGAATAAAAAGCTAAATAACTATAAAACCACAAATAATAAAAAATGAAAACCAAATGCAAATTGTCTCAGAATATCACTCTCTACATTATACTAAAAGTTAACTCAAAGGTGAACAACCCCTTTAACAGGATTGGTACAGAAGAGCAACCTGCTTGCAACTGTATATGAAAACATCTTAATTATTTAATGGAGAACTAAATCATAATTAAGAAGTAACTAGAAATGATGTGCATTATGTTTTGGCCAGGGAACGATGCCCCAGTAGCTCCCCATCTACTTTTCTACTGATTCACTGCACATACTCTGTGAGTTTAGGGACCCACACACAATATACAGTACAGATAGAAAATAAATCTCACAAAAGAAGGCTGATTAGTAATTAATACAGATTTATACTATTGCAGAGCTAAAAATGTTTTTAAAGCTAAACCTGTCAAAATCATGAAAAAGTCAGTGGCAGATAGTCCCGTTAACCTTTGGAACATATTTTATTACTTCATGGTTCCAGAAAGTTTTGGGAACTGTTTTTAATTATTTGAGTTTTTTGGGTGAGAACTCGATAAAAAGTTTTTGGAGCGACAAATCCAAAAAGTCACACCTTCAAACTGAAGCTCAATTTTGTCTCTCAAATAATTCAGTTTTTTCCCTATAAAAAATGGATTAGAAAAATATTGACTCTTAGTAAATAACCCCCCAACTGTTGTTGGCTCCAATTGATGACTCTGGTTGTAGCCATAAAGCAAGAGGTAACAGTAGTTCAGGTTGGAATTAAAAATGTTTTCTTGTTGAGGTAATCGTAGATAGGGATGGCGCGAACCGCGGAAAAAAAGTTCGCGAACATGTTCTTGTAAAGGGAAAAAAGTCACTCAGGTGGTGGTTGTGGACACTGTAATATTATTGATATTTAGACAGACTGTGAACAAGCTCACACAGCTAGATGGCAGTTGTTTGAAGAACACACTGGGCAAAAAATGCCTACAGGGCAAATAATGGCTACAAGGTCAACGTATACACTACTACAGCGGTGGGTACGGATTACGTAAAATATATTATGGCTGCTTGAAAAAAGTCACTCAGGTGCTTTTTCTGGAGAGGGTAATATTATGGATATTTAGACAGAATGTGAACAAGCTCACACAGCTAGATGGCAGTTGTTTGAAGTACAGTAGATTACTAGCCAGCAAACTTACTATCCACTGTCCCTGAAATCACTAACCGCTCTCTCCCTACACTATCTCTTCCAAGCACACACAGGCAGAATGAAAAAACGCTGCAGGGCTTCGGTTTTTATAGGGAAGGGGAGTGGTCCAGGGGGTGTGGGGGTGGTCCAGGAGGGAGAGCTTACTGATTGGCTGCCATGTATCTGCTGGTCTGGGGGAGAAATGGCAAAAAAAAAGCGCCAACTAAGGCGAACCCAAATTGGCGAACGTCGCCGGCGAACAGTTCGCGTCATCCCTAACCGTAGATATAAGCGGAGTCTTACAGATACTTGCAAAACTGGTCTATTAATGAGATATGTACATGCTCTGGCTTATAGAAAGATATGGTGGCACCAAAACACACAACTGCTAATCAAGAATTTGGATAACAAACATCTAACAAGAAATATAACAAATTCAGCCTGGTTATTCTTCTGCCTGTGCCTACATCTCCCACAACCAGTATTTAATGGATAGTTTGGGGCTACAGTCAGCTTTTAAAAGTATGCAAGCATTTATTTAAATGGAACTGAATTGAAAACAATATCTTTCCTATGGACTAACAGATACGGCATCTTTGCTACCTCCATTCGCTGAAGAGCATAAGATCTATCTAAATCTAAGCCTAAAAACAGGACAACATTTTTATAATTGTTGTACAGATTTAAAAACAGCTGTTTCAAAATTTGTTTTTGTTGAAAATAGAATTCGTAATTCATGCAGAAAGGTCACTGAAAAAATTATTATGCATTTTGAACAATGCTGCTGTATAATTCCGAGGATCGTACATGCCAAAACTATTGGTAACCTACCAGGATAAAGCAATTTTCTTCATCCGGTGCTTCTGTTTATAATTATGGCGTTCTTTCCATAGTTACATTGTATGAATTTTTAAATTATAATATTGTCTGTAACTATAGCCTAGTGCCTGATTTGCATAAGACACTTTGATATTAATTCATGCAGCGCTTTTGATCTGAAATCTAAAATTCCAGTTATTCAAGGTTTTGAATCTTTGAAAACAATGAAACTTTCAACAAATATATTTTCAGTCATATCATTTAATTCGAAACAAATATCTTTTCAGTCATATAATTTAATATTCAATTTTTCTTGTAGCCATGGCTCTAAATAAAATGAGTTCTTCCCAATATACTTTGAAATGTATGTCTGGTTCCTAGTAACTTTTTTCAGGAGGTGCCATAGTGTTTGGTTTTTGGTGCTCTGCCTGATGGCCTGAGTGCTGAACTAGGCCTCACTTTCTGAATGAAGGCAGAATGTCAGGATCTGTGAATAAGGAATTTTTATTGATGGTCAGACTTGGTCATAGTACATCTCAGGGGTGCAAGGTATACAGGGTTAGTGAGTAAGGCCAGCTCAGTGCTCCAACTTAGGAAAATGACTGGGTTTAGAATTCCCCAGGTAATACTAGTCAGAAATAGGGATCACAGTGGAAAGAGACAAAGGATACATTTTTACACTTGGATGGCATTCAGTGAGTGTCTCTGCATCTACCTCGGTTTACTGTAATTAGTACCACTATCCTTATTTTGTATTGAATAATGTTCCTGGTATTAAGCAGCTCTGGCATACAGTGTTCCCTCTGAACTGTGCACTCCTGTGGTCTCATACAAATTTTGAGACCAACTCACACAAAGAAATGTGGGGCACACAAAGAAATCTTGTATTCACTCTTCATTCTGAGCACTTCATTTCTAAAAATGAGCAAGTGCCTTGTAGTTAGGTACCACCTGTAGTTAAAAAAAAAGATTTAAAAAAAAATGATGTGTTAAACAGGGTTATTATACATTTGCTACCACAGACATAAAATAAAGTTGGTTCCCTTTTAAGGACTATAGCTGTTTGTGAGTAAATGTGTGAAATGTGCTAACTGTACATTATCTACACTACATTTCCAGGATGTATCTTATCCTGGAACTCTGAGAAAAAGTGTCACCAGATTCTTAAAATAATCCACCTTTTTACTTTGGATCATACCAGGTCTTGCTCCTGTTTCCTTCTATGAGACAGAAACGAAAAACATTTCTGTACTTACATTGTCTCTACCAGGCCATATGTCAAATCCAGGATGTCAGTCAGCTCTTCTGAAGTACCAGCTGGGTCACTTGCTAAATTATCTTTAATAATGGACATTACAGAACAACAAAGTCTCTTCAGAATGCTCATTTTGGAAACAGTCATATTTATTATAGACATGAGTGTTGAAATTTTAGCAATCATGGAATTTTTTTAAATGGTATACAAAAAATTATTTAATTTAAGCTGAAGTTTCTATTCACTGGATCTTTGTTTTGGATCCATATGTATACATAATGACCTAATTTTAAAAGTATTTCTTAAGTACTTTTTAAGTAATTCTTATTTCTAATTAAAAGTTGAGGGTTCTGTTTCTCAGGGTGTTCTACTTGTTACTTGTGGGGGCAGATTTATGAAAGGTTGAAATTCAAAGTTATGTGTTATGTGATGTACTCACAACTTAAATGGGAAGTTATTTAAGAAAAAACTTGAAAGTCTAAAATTCAGTCAAATATGAATGACCTGAAAATTTAAATTCGAAACAAGTTTTCCTCCAAAAAAAATGTCAGGAAGGCAATTCACATCTTCAAATGGTTCAAATGGTGCCATTGACTTCTACATGAACTCTGTAGGTTTTAGTTGGCAAAAATTCTAATTAGAACTGTTTCCATGGCCAATAAATCTCACATTCAAATTCATTTCCAGTTGGTTGGAATTTGTGAGTTTTGAACAAAAAAAAATTGAAAATTTGAATTTCAAATTTACCAATCGAACCTTCATAAATCTGCCCAGTGGTTTAATTGTAGCATGATCATTTTTTCTTCAGGACAAGTGAACTCTTTTCATGGGTTCTGAGATTAGAGTTCAACTAGAGGTCCAGGGGCTTCCTCAAGTTTGACACAATGTCCACACTATCAAAAATCCCATTCCCAAGACTCCAAAATTGAATCACTGAAGAAGCCATAGAAATAAAAATCCACTTAGATTGCATGGCTATAAAGATATTCATTCATCGTGTCAAGGTGTATCTATATATACTTAGATTGCATGGATTCCTTAGGGCTCCTACACACGGGCGTTTTTGACCTGCGCTCCCCTGCGTTGCGTTTGGCTGCGTTCAGCCGCAGGGGAGCGCAGGTCTAGACGCACCTCATTTTGTTCAATGAGGTTGTACCCACGAGACACGTGTAAGCGCCGAACGCAGATTCAGACGCAACATGCTGCATTTTTCCTGCGTTCGGCGCTCACATGCGTTCATGTGAGTACAGCCCCATTGAAAATAATTGAGTGCGTCTATACCTGCGCTCCCCTGCGTTTGAACGCAGCAAAACGCAACGCAGGGGAGCGCAGGTAAAAACGCCTGTGTGTAGGAGCCCTTAGCTTATGGTCTTGGGGCTACAATGAGTTTCCTTGGTGTGGTCACTACCCATGCATCTACTATACACATGACTGCACAAATACACAGTAACAAAATCCCATGAGGAAACTGCTTATATACTTGCTTACATTTCTGATTTAATGCAGACTTAATATTGTATGTTTTCTGTGAAAGATTTCAGACATAACCATCTGAAATATTTATGAGAAATCTGAGTATAAAAATAGCCTGCCCTTGGTAGTTTGACATTTAAAGGCATTTGGTTCAAGCCAATTAACTTAATTCAATAAGAATTTAATGTTCTTTTGAAGCTCTTTGGAAGTTAATGGCTGTAGTTTTAGCAGGTTAGACAAAATCTTTTACTGAGCAATGTATGCAAGTTTATTTTTTCTGACTTGGTACTTTGTGTTCACTCTGTTGAATATTTTAAATAGAAAATAATTTTTAGGTCTGTGGGCAGGGAAATAACATAATTTCAGATAGGCACTATTCCAAAACAAAAAGCAGCATTGATTTCTTAATTAAATGGAACATAAAAGCTGTTCATATTTGTCTGCTGTGCCCTACTGAGTAGCAATAATAAAAATACTTTACATTCATTTTGCTGTTATTAATATTTTTATGTTTTTGTGTTAGGGCATCTTAATCCTCCTCATAATTCCTGATGCAGTTAGTTCATGTCAAGTGCCCAGGAAATGACTGCACAGATATGGGACCTGTTATCCAGAATGCAAAGGACCTGGGGCTTTCTGGATAATAAACCTTTCTGTAATTTGGATTATTATAGGTTAAGACTACTAGAAAATTATGTAAACATTAAATAAACCCAGTAGACAGGTTCTGCTTCCAATACGGATTAATTATATTTTAGTTCAGAGCATGTCCAAGCTACTGTTTTTTTTATTACATAACAAAAGGAAATCCTTTTAAAAAATTTGGATTATTTGGATAAAAAGGAGTCTAATGGAGATGACCTTTCCATAATTTGGAGCTTTCTGCACAACTGGTTTCCGCATAATGGATCCCATACTTGTATTAGAATCTTGTCTGCCTTGTGTGCTGCCTGACCCCCAACATTTGACAACAGAACTGTAAGAAAACACCATCCTTTTAGCATCATGCACTCAAGCTGTAAGGGCTTACCCTGGCGGTCTAGTGGGGACTAGGGGCCGGCGGGTATGCCCGCAGCCTATGTCTTTCCTCTTCTGCACCAATTCACCTGGTTTTACACGTTGGTGCATCACAATGTTATCGCATTTTGGTGCAATCTTTGAATTATTATAGGGGCCTTGGGCTAAAAATTATTTCCCGTTGTTAGGTCTATTTGATTAGTTCCTGGGTATGTTTTTTCCCACCTATATTATAAGTAACTTAACCACATTTGTGGATGGCAGTTATGTTGAATTTGTTTTAGTGAAAAAGTGATAAGTTAAATTTGAATAAATACCCCCCTAAAAGTTGATGGCAAGTGCTAATTTCTCCATTATGTACTTTTTAATACCACTACTGATGAGCAAAATTGGTGTGTTTCTCTTCACTAAAAAATGTACATAACCAGAGAAAAATTAACAGGAAGGAATTAATAGAATGAAATTACAATACAATTTAGCCATTTTTAGCTTTTCAATAGTATATACATTGCCTTATCTTGCAATAGAATTTTCGTTTCTCCATGCTATATCTTCAGTAGAAAAAAACGCTCCCATGCTGCCAGTTCATGGACAGCTCCTTAGGGTAAGGCCTAGATTCGGGGTGATTTAGTTGCCTGGTTCTTCTTTGAGGCAACAATCTCCCAAACTCCTTTCTTTGCATGAGGGGCTTCATTTTCCATAGTCACCCGAAATTCCCTCTGGAGAAAACTTTAGGCGACGTCAGAAAACAAAGCTCCCCGATCTGCCTGTGTGCCCTTACCCTTAGATAGACAGGGGGATGGCTAAGTGGGCACTCTGATCCCTTTGTTTGATGTGGAAGGCAAGGTTCAGTTAACATTGTCTTTGTTTTTTTCCAAAATGAAAACAGGATGCATAGTTAAATTCACAAAAGTTTGTAGCACCAGTGAAATTAGCACTCTGAAACTACACATTTAAGGAAATAGGCTTTAATACTTAAAGGCCTATGCTTGGATGGGGGTGAAATGAGGCAGGTACTTTCAGAAATGTACTATAACCTTTAATTTGGTTCTCTTTTGCTTTTTTAATAAAAAAATAATCATTTTTTATTACCCTGTATTATCTTCTGCCTCTTTAAGTCTTTTCCCCATGACTTGGGCTTTTTTTCTCCCCAATAAATATGCCCTAATTAAAAGTTTAGTGTATTTTCTTTTTAAGACCAAGCTAACATAATTTTAAACAGCACAAAATAAAATGTTCCAGAATCATAACATTAGCTGTGTATTTAAATCTCTCAATGCTTCACATAACCATAAGAAATTTAATTAATAAATAAAATTTAATTTTTTTTCTGGCTTTGCCTCCTTTATTCATCAAAACTCTTTCTTAAGAATTTAATTACCAGACTGATTAGATGAAAGGAATTCTTGTTTAAATGGATGTGGAAAGCACTTATTTAAGTTCTTCCTTCTAAGCTTTAAATGGCAGACGGTCTCTTAGAGATGTCAATTTTGCTCTTGTTAAGTAATTAAAGTAACAGAAAACTATAATATAAAATGAATATATTAATGCCAATTTTTTAAGTTCTAAGTATATGTGTGTGTGCGTGAACAAATATAGTATCCTCTACAACATAGAACAACATATGACAGGTATGGGATCCATTAGCCAAAAACCTGTTAACCTGAAAGCTTCAAATTATGGGAAGGCCATCTTCTATAGACTCCATTTTAATAAAATTGGGTCAAAGATGAGTCCAAAAGTATTAAAGTGGAAAAAAATATTCAAAATCATATTTTATCACATTAGTCAAGCAAAATGAACATCAATTACACTATATCAATTATTTTAATCTTGTTTTCTTCAGTCTGGGAATTCATAATTCTAGCAAGTGGGCAGGAGCCATTTTGTGGACACTTTTATTAAGGCAAGCCTTGTATCATCTCAGAATCTTGTTTGTGAACCAGAATGGGGGACCCAATGTCTATCCCCATGTCCTGGCTACACAATTAAATGGTTAAGAGAACTGGGGGAATATGTGGGAAGCAGTGGCATCTAGGAAGTGCTGAATGGAAAGTGAAAGTAATTATCTGCCCGCTTCTATGCCTAAGGCATAGAGGAGTGACAGACAATATTTAATTGACAGCTGAGATTTTTAAATGAGCTTAAAAACAGCTATGGATGCTATAATACAAATTTGAAATTGGATTTCATGTTTAATTTGAAAAGGACTTTTATTATACAGATTTTTGTCTGGGTGACGGGTCCACTTTAAACAGCAACCAGGAACGCTTAGCAAATGGAACTTATACTTGGGCATTGAACCGGCTTCCAGAGCATCCTTTTATTTGAATTTGGTGCTGATTCGTGGCATCACCACGATGGTGTTTCTATGCTACTCACGTGTAGGGTATGAGTGCTGCCATCTTGGATTCTCAACAGCAACCACGGGGCAGGCCTGACAGATACGTTGTATCATTCTTACTAAGATATAATTCATTTTTATTCTAGAGAAAACAATCATATTGGGTTTATTAAATGTTTATTAAATGTTTATTAAATAGTTTTTTAGGAGACTTGGGGTATGGAAATTCAAATTATGTAAATATCCTTTATCAGGTCCTGGGCATTCTGGATAACAACTCCCAATCCGAAAATCCATTTTTAGAAAGAGCAGATTTTTTTAATTTTTTAATATTTTATTTTGAATTTTGACATGGAGCTAGACGTGTCATTTTGCCAGGTGTCCTCAGCCATGTGATTTGTACTCTGATAATTTTCAGTCTCTCTTTACTGCTGCATTGCAAGTTGAAGTGATATCACCCCCTCAGCAGAACAATGGGAAGGTCCCCACTGCAACTCCCCCAATTACTGTGAGAAAAATAAATTGCTGGCTGCTTCTGAAAGCTCAGGATCAGGCAAAATGACTTGAGATGGCTGCCTAAACATCAGTATTATAGCTAAAAAAACAAACACTTGTCGGTTCATAATTTTTGTGCTTAGATCAGAGATTTCAAAACTACAGAGATGGCTTCCCTCAATGCAGGTAATGGGGCACTCACCTTTTGGGGAAGCCTTTTGGGGAGAAAGACTGTTCTAGATATTTCAGCATAATTATGGCTAATAATTAGTGATGGGCGAATCTGTGGCTTTTGGCTTCACAGAATAATTGGAAAATCGTGAAACGGCAAAAGATTCACAAAATGAGACACGCAAATGCATATCTGTGTTTTGACGTGCAACCCATCTTCTATGGGTGGCTTGTTTGTTACCTTTTTTCAGCTTTGGGGCTACCAATAAAACATTTTCCCTTACTTTCAAGCTTTGTAGACTGATGATATAGGTTGAGGAGACTTCCTCATACAGACTCCAAGAGAATCCCATTTACATGGGTTTATCCTATAGGCTAAAGCTCACCCACTGGGTTTTCAAGCAAAAGCCAGGATAATAGCAAAACCATACGGTAGCTTTACCTAAGCTGATCAGATAACCCTGCACTACACTGATGAGCCTCAAGAAAGGCGAAACCGGTCTGTAGTTGGGAATCAGCTATTATCCTGGCTTCTGCTTGAAAACCTAGTTTGTCATATTGTCATATCCCCCCCTGTGCAGGAATCTGATGAAGTTTGCCATCTGCTCATCATTCATCAGGACTGGACCTACCATCCCCCAAGAGAAAAAGTTTTCCACTCCTACAAAAAGGCAGGGCCATTTTTGACGTGCGTACGATGCACACATAACGTGACTCATGCACATGCATGAATGCATCGAGTTTGGCGCACAGCGATGAATTTCTATGCAACATCGCTGAATTTTGACGCAACAAAGCCGAATCTAAGTGCAAAGGACGCAACAAAGCCGAATCTAAGCGCAAAGGCACCGAAATTAATGAATTGACTGTAACACTCAAACACATTGATTTTTTTTTTAATTTTAATTTCAATCTCAATATATTTGCTAACCATGCAGCACTATTAGAAGTAGCATTATTAGAATATTATTGGAAGCCACATAATATTTAGGAGCCTTGCCAGACCCCAACCAGAAGAAATTGGACAACCTTATGCCAACAGAAGCAACAGCAGTAGTTTTTTTTAATCAACTATATTAGAATAGAAGAATTAAATTAGGCAGGCCTTAAAACAGAAGTAATTTGCCAAATGATGAGGCAATAGTAGGAACAGCAGCAGCGTACTACTGAAAGCAACTATATTAGGACCAGTAGAATTAAATAAGGCAGGCTTCAAACAGAAGACATTTGCCAAATAATGAGGCAATAGTAGCCACAGCAGTAGTTTTTGAATCAACTATATTAGAACAGAAGAATTAAATTAGGCAGGACTTAAAACAGAAGTAATTTGCCAAATGATGAGGCAATAGTAGCAACAGCAGCAGCATAAGTATTGGAAGCAACTATATTAGGACCAGAAGAATTAAATGAGGCAGGCCTCAAACATATGACATTTGCCAAATGACGAGGCAATATTAGCAGTAATATTTGAAGCAACTATATTAGGACCAGAAGAATTAAACGAGACAGGCCTCAAACATAAGACATTTGCCAAATGATGAGGCAGTAGTAGCAACAGCAGCAGCATTAGTATTGGAATCAATTATATTAGAACAGAAGAATTAAATGAGGCAGGCCTCAAACAGAAGACATCTGCCAAATGAAGAGGCAATATTAGAAGTAACATTTTTAGAAGCCATGTTAGGCTTCAACCAGAAGAATTTTTTTTTGCTGACAATGCAGTAGTAGTATCTGCAACATTTTTAGAATATTAGAAGCAACATTTATAGAAGCCATGTTAGACCTCAACTAAAAAAGTTTTTTGCTGACAATGCAGTAGTAGTATCTGCAGTAGCAGCAGGAGCTTTGATAGACCCCCACCAGAAAAATTATTTGCAGAGAATGCAGCAGTAGTATCCGTGACAGCAGTAGGAGCCTTGATAGGCCCCCACCAGAAATAAAATTTGCCGACAATGCAGCACAGCAGCAGTCCTACTAGGGCTAGTAGCAGGCTGCAGCAGCTGCAGCAAGGACAGCAGGTGCAGACAGATGGGGAATAGGCAATACAACTGAGGAGGGGTGGTGGACAATGTGTCCATGTCGCTGGATCATGCTGTCTGGCGCCCTGATGATTATTTTGCCAGGAAGGCCATCCCTGCCCTCCACCAGCGGTGGTGGAGAATGTGTTCCTGACACTGGATCATGCTGTTTGTCACCCTGATGATGACCCCATGCAGTTTTGGGTATCGAGGCTTGACCGGTGGCCATAACTGGCACAGTACGCTCTGGAGTCACTGGCTTGCCCCCCTGCCAGTGTCCTGTCAGAGCGTGTCTTCAGTGCCGCAGGTGGGGTGGTAACTGAGAAGCGGATATGGATATCCACTGGCAGCGTGGATATGCTGGCATTCATAAAAATGAAAGAGGCCTGGATAAGTGGGGATATCCAAGTGCCCATTGCAGACAGCAGAGACTAGCCTCCTCTCCTCCTCCTCTTCACAGATGTAGCCTCCTCTCTACATTGCTGCCCATGCTCTCCAACCTGCTGGTGGAGGGCAAGGATGGCCTTCCTGGCAAATTAAGGGCAACTGGGGATCTGCCAGATAGGGGCAGCGCAAGCCATCAGCTGTTGGAAGGGGGCTGCTTTGACTAGCTGATAGGGCAGTAGCTGCACTGCCAGAAGTTTTGCCAGGGAGGCTTTGAGCCTCTGCACTTGGGGGTGGCTGGGGGAGAGAGAGGTGTCTTGTGGGTGAGGAACTGGGGGAGGGAAACCTGGCGGGACAGGGGTCGAATTGAGGAGGAGGCTGCAGAAGAGGCTGAGCTCCACAGTGGCAGACTCTGACTGTGAGCCTCAGAATCCTCTTCCCTTGCTGCAGGAACTGGGAAGCTAGCACCTCTTCCCTGAGGAATGGGAGGAGGTGGACAGAAAGCATCACTGCCCCTAGGTGCCTTGCCACTTTGATGCTGCTCCCACTTCATCCTGTGATGACATTTCATAAAGCTGAAGCCACCTTCGAACCTTCTGCCAGCAGATCTGGCACACTACTACCGCCTGGTCCTCTGCCTGGCACATGAAAAATGCCCACACTGCTGAAGTGTGGCCACTGCTTTGCCTGCTGTGGAGGGCTGGGGATGGTCCCCACCCATACGCCCATAGGCTTTGGACCGAGGTGCAGTGCTGCCCTGTTGCTTGCTCCACCTAGCAGTGGTTGGTGGAACCAGCTCTTCATCCTCATCATCATCAACAACACACAGTTCCCCCCCTGAACTGCTGCTGTTATCTTCCTAAGCTCCCAGGGTCTGTCCCTGTCATCGTCCTCCAGACCAGACCCTGCCTCATACATGGCATCCATTCCCACACCAGCAGCCTGCTGCACTGCCATTAGGGGACCCTGCCCAATATCCCCTACTGATGTGGGTTGTGCCATGACCTCCTCCTCCTCATCAGACATGAATGCCCACCAATTCCTGCCTGATCATCAAAAAGATCCTGGGTGTCTTGGCCCAAGTCAACCTCAGGATCAAATAATAGGAGGGATGGAGTGTCCCCCAGCTCTGAGCTAACAGGTGATGCCACCTCCTGCCACTCACTAGTGCCCGCTGCAGATGAGGTAGCCTGGGTCAGCCAGTCTACCATCGCCTCTGCCTGCTGTGAGTGTATGGGTCACGAAGCAGTCTCAAAAAAATCTGGCACAGTCCTACGTGTGTCAGTTGCCCCACTGCAGCCCAGAGCCACCTGCTGCTGTGGCACTTGCTGCTGCTGCACCTTTAAAATTAATGAATGTAAAATGGATGAGGGTCTAATTCTAAGCACTTTTACAATGTACATTCATTATTTCTTTATTTTTTATTCCAATATACAGATGCATTTGACACAGAATAACTTAACTCATCTATCCCATTTAACGCACTTTACACAGAATATTGTGTAACAGCATCCCATCCAATTATAGAGTTCACCATTGAAAACAATGGTGCTTGGAGTTATTTCATGATTTTGCATAAGGCCTTTAGGTGTGGATAGTATGAGACAACAAGGAGGAGTGGTCTTAATTTGTAGTTTGCATTATCCCTGGATATGGTGATTACTCTTTTGATTTGGTTATCTGTTATTCTGGGGTTGTATTCTTGTCTGATGAAGTTACTCCTAAGTTTTATTCAGTGTTTGTCCCTGCTCAAAGTATCTGACAAATAAGATTATATGATATTGACTAGCTGTTTATGATTGACCGTCGATATGTTTGTGGTGGAAACTGGAATTTTTGAGGTATGTGCATCACCTTTTATTTCAGTGGTGTACAGAAAATTCATTTTTTCTTGAGTGACTTAATGTAAGCTTTTTGTGGGATGGAAAGTGTTTGTAATGATTGTGAAAGGAAAGGAGGTCCTATCAATTAAGCAAAGGTAAACCATTGGTTTAATGGTACAGAATGACAAAAATCCTAATCTTATCTAGTCATAAATAGATTTGTGTATAGCAACACAAAGCAGCAACCCATGGCACAGCCCATTGCTGTAAGTAGATCTCCTGTCCAAATGAAAATCAATATGTGTCAGGGTGAAGTGTATCATTTGTAGGATTGGTTCAACAGGTAAGTACAATTAGCAGGACTGCAAACTATCAGAATGCGGGATGTCACTGTAAAGAGCCTTTATGGCCATTGTGGCTAAGATCAATCTATTAGGTACAGGACCTAAGGCCGCAGATTTGTTGAGGAGTAGTGATGGGCGAATCTCCCGAGTTTCGCTTCGCTGAAAAATTGGCGAAAAATTTGCAAAACGAGTCGCAGCACACTTTTGACGCGCGCCGCGTCGTTTTTTTCTGCAAAATTTCACTGGCGTTTCGCGAATTCACCGCGAATTTGCCCCTGGCGAATAAATTCGCCCATCACTATTGAGGAGGTCTGCAGCTAGCAAGTATGTGTTCTGTGCATGCTGTTTTGGAAGGCATACCAGAAATGGTTACACATATATGTATGTTTTTCCCTAATAAAAATAGCAATGTTGAATTGTATGTCTTATAATAGGTGCTTTGTTAAGATTATCTTAGAATACTTTATATTGTATTCAAGTTCTTTCATTTCATTTGCAGCTTTCATGGTTTTCAGCAACTATTATGCGAGTGCTTAGTCTGAAGTGACATGACTACTAAAGCAATTCTTCCAACAGTCAAATAAACAGCCACAAGGCTAGAAATGTTTTAATCACATGTCAAACATTAGACAATGAATAACTGCAGGCCAGTAATATACCTGAGGTTAATGAATATATTAAGTTGTTTTTAGTGGAAAATCTTTAATAACACACTTCAGGGCTAAATAATTTTGAGAGCTTCTTTCGCGTGAACACTACATAACCTTTTTTGAAAAGGGATTAATACCATATTATATGTGTTTGACAATATGTTGAGGTATAGGGTACTGCAAACACAAAGGTAAAGAAATCATTGCATACATTATTCATGGCATTTCCATTTGAGTAGCAATGAGCAACATTTTTTGCCATGTTTCACCTCAAAAAAGACACCCATAGATTCCAATTGATGACAAAAAACAGATCAGATTCACCCATCACTACATGGTTCCCCAAACTAAGAAAATCCTGTTATAAAAATGGAGACTAACATTCATTATAACATTTTATGTGTACAACAAGAAATATATACAGTATTTCTCTGCCGTTCTTGCTAAATAAGTTTGAACTGGGTCATAGCATTTAGAAAGGCAGAAAGATTAAAGAACACAGCTGATACGATACAATGAAAATATTTCCAGGCCCTCAAAATTCGATTAAGGGCATTGTGCAGACTCTTATAAAGTATTAAAAATATTTATATATGTGTGTATATTATTGTAGGGACCCATAAGTAGCATGGCCCTTATGGCTTCTTCCCTTGCCCTTACATTAGCTGCCTTCTATTGGACTAAGGTCCAGGTGGCTATAATGTAGCACATTACTGGATACAGGTTGTGACCCACCACTGCAGTGCTGTAATAAAGGTGCTTGCAGGGAGGGGCACTTCCTCTTTGGCCTGCAGCAGAGGAGAGGAGCAGTGCTTCATTGAGCCTGGAGTTAAGGCCCCAGTGATACTAAAGGTATTTTACCACTGTTAAGGAAGTCGGGGAACAGGGCCCCGTGAATGAGGAATAGTCAGAGATAGGATATTCCTGTAATAGCACTCTCTAGGAGAAGTGAGAAAGAGAGGGAAGCTAGAAAGGGCAGCTCAAGCCCCATCAAGGAGGATAGTAGGGAGTAGCTCTCCCCCAGGCTCTACCTTGCCTGAAGTGAAGGGACCTCAGTGTATAGGGACTGCAGGAAGAGTATTTAACCCCTGAACTGACCTTAACCTGCTGGTGAGATCCGGACCACATGAGGTATTGCTAACCTGGCTGGTGAAACTACAACTCCCATCCACACATCCTACCTGAGGGCATTCTTTATTGCTGTACTTATGCCATGCAATTGCTGTTACCATCTATTGGTTGTGAGTATGATGAATACCCTGTGTGCTCTCTGTAAATAAATACTGTTCTATTTGTTTCACAAAGAACCCCTGGCATCCAACACTTGTTCTTTTACACACTTTGCAGTATTGAGCTGTAGTTCAACTACCTCACACGTGATTTTCCATTTAGCGAAAGCCCTACCTGAGAATAAAAGAGTCGCGTGTAACCAATGCTCTGCTTATGCTAGTTGGTTTGGTTTAATATAACCAAGAAAGGGTTACATTATATTATCCAGAATGCTTTGGGATATAGTCTCTTTTTGGGATTGTTCTACAGCTGTTATTTCCTTTAGTAAAGTGCTAATCTCTTTGTCCTTCTCTTTTTTTTAGGTTGCTTACCATGGCAATCAATCTACCTCTCAAAACACACATGGTTGATCCGCTAGTTTTACTTTTATTATAACGTAGCACCCTTTCTTATTTGTTATAGTTTCTAAGTGTTTAAATGGGAAGTCTTTATGAATTAGGGTTAAAACTCCCAAAGATTTTTATGGGGTTATTGCTAAGAAAAATATGAGAGTATTGCTGTAGTTTTAACACTAGATTATGATTTACTTTAAAGTAAGTTTCCTGAATCATTACTATTTTTGCTTTGTATTTTAAACATTCATGAAATATCTTTCAGTTCTTTTAACTGGCTTGGTTAAACAATTGTACAATCCATATCTGGATCCTTAGTCATATTTACTTATTTGGGTATAGATCCTGTTCCAACATTTTAGATTACACTTGTTGTCAACTTGTGAGGTGGGGAAGAGGTGGTAAAGTATTTGGGGGTAACTTTCATGAGGTGAGTAAGAAATTAATGGGTAATTGTTGCCGCAGTAGACTTATTGGGGTTAGTGGTGGTGTGCTATCAGCTCGGGTGCTATGCACCCTAAGTATGAGGGTGGGTGGTTGAGTGGAGGGTTGGTAGTAGTACCTTTGTGAAATTCAGTTGACTGTATCCCCACTGACCTCAACCAGCCAGCCTAAATGTTATATTGTAACTTAAAGTGTGGGTATAATATTAGTGTTGGGAAATGAATAGTAACCATGGTTCCCTAGAACCTTTGGAAACTAACTAAAACCTTCCAGGTCCAGGTAGGTATTATGAGGTTTGTTAGTATTTGATGCTTTACCTCTAGGCTTCTTGACTAGGGATGGGCGAATTCATTCGCCAGCAGCGAATTTGCGGCAAATTCCCGCGATTCGCAGTCGGCGAATAAATTCGCTAAACAGCAGAAAAAATTTGCCTGGCTAAAAACAAAAAAAAAACTAGTTGCGCGCCGAAAATGACATGACGTGTCGAATACGAAGCGACGTGACGAAAACGACGCACATCAAAAACGAGACGAGCGTCATTTTTGTAAATTTTTCGCCAATTCGCGAATTTCTAGTGAAATTCGCAAATTGTCCGGCGAAGCGAATCTGCCTAGATTCGCCCATCACTATGACTGCATAGTTGTAGTGGTTCTCTAATTGAAGTACAACCCTTTACTTAACTCTTGAAGAATTGTGATAAGTCCTTTAATAGTTTGATGTTACTGTCTGCATATGACAGATGACTAACCTCTCTGGCTTTAGTGAGAATTTCTTCTTTTAGTGAGAAATTATGAATACAGCATAAGATGTCTTTGGAGCATTCAAGGGAGCTGCCTTTGGGTTCTGGACTTGAGCCCATCCTATTTTTAGTGCTGTGTGCATTTCTTCAGCCTGTATTGCCACTTACTCTTATATTATTTCTACTACTTCAGTTCTCCTGATCTATCTGTCTTTGGAGATCCTGAATAACATTATCTTGCTGTTGTATATGTTTGTATATAGTTTTCATCCTCATACCTCTTAGCAATATTGAGAGTTTTCTTGAAGCACAGCTTGCCCAGGTCGCTCCTTTACTGTGGCCCTCTTGAGTTTTCCTGCCTCCTTTTTCTCTCTGCATTCAGTAATTTAGATAATGTGTCAATCACTTTATTGGGATTTGATTTGTTCTGGCATTGTGCTCTATAAGGGTCTGCCTCTCAGGGGTAGGACCTAGCCTGTCTGACTTTGCAGGTGTGGGGTTGAGCATTTTGATAGCTACCTCAGAGGCTGACACATGGGTTTTGGCTAACTGAGTGACCAGTTCAATTAACATCTGCAACTGTTCCCTCACCTGGGTCATCGCTTGGCTTGATTCGATTGAACATACAGTTTTTATTGGCACCCACCATAGAACCTTTTGCATCTAGCAAGGCTTCTTCCTTTCTGATTTCTTTTATCAGCTGATTGTACACAAGTTTCCTCTCCTTTCTTCCTCAACTTCAGGGTGATTGGATCAATTTTTTGTTACTTAGCTTCATATTCTACACAGTATCTGCAGCTGCTCCTCTCAAGTTATCAAATATTCTTTGTTTCTTATTAGCTTCAGGGACATCCAATTCATCCAATACATGCATAGCCTGCTCCATCCAGGACTCATTATCATCCTCACCTGGGCTCCAGAGGAGAATCACAGCTTACAATAACCAGTCCCGGGGGGGCTGCACTTTGGAGCATTTCTCGGAAAGGTTGCCAAGAGCAGTAATATCCAAACCCGATAGCTGTAAGTGGCCCAGCTGCAGTAAATACCTGAGTCCTCCCTTCTGGCGACTCCAGCCCAGTGAGAAAAACTATTTGAGCATTGTGACCCTCCTTACTGAACTCTATGGTAGAAGGTGCATCCAGATTTATGACTCAACAGTTCCAATTCAGCAACACATTGTAGCAGTGACATAATCTCTTTTAATGCTTCTTATTAAACATTGACTCTGAAACATTGATTTTCTTTGGTATGCAGCAGTGCTAGACAATGGTCTGGGTTGGTGTTTAAGGCTTGGCACCACCTAGCAGCTTGAGGATTCATAATTGATCTCTCTACAGGGAATGTGGAGGTAGCTTCTGGATCCTGGACAAGACCCCAAATGTAGCCTACCCAAGGGTATTGTTACGGTACCTGGGGTAATCCATGGTGGTCCAGTGATGGTGCGTCTGTGATGCCTGCGACCTCCTTTCCCTGCGCACCATGAGTACTTCTTAGTTTTGATGTGGGTGATGTATGAAGACATTGCTTATAGGCGTGAAATTCAAAGATCCAGCTGACACTGTGTTTTGTCCAACTTAGGTCTACTTTGCTAGTTACTGGGTGTGATTCTTGTGTGTGAATTCCTGTTTTGACACTTTCCTATTCCTGATCTTGTCCTGCTCGCTGCTTGATGAGACCTTTGCTTGAAACTTGACCATTCTTTCAGATCCTGTTTCATTCTGCTATTGTGTACCAACCAGGCCTGTGACCTTGACTATGCTCCTGCCTCCTGACTTTATACTACACTTTCTGATTTGGTATTAACCCGGCCTGTCCCTGACATAGTGAAACAGGACCTTGGGGTTTGTGCTGGGTTTAGGATAACAATCGTGACTTGATATAGTAGTGATATGAATGTGGTAACACCTCAGAGATTCCCAGTATATACCAACATTAGCAGAAAGGGAACTCAGATTTATTTCACAAGAACTGGTCTGAAATTAATTGGTAGTTAAATGCATCTGACATGCACATACATATAATAGTTTACACAAAATAAACTATTTATAAACACATTTTCAGAGTATTTTTCATCTATGAATTTCTCTTAGTTTGGAGACTTATCATTTAATGAGCTTTCACAGTTTGTTTTTTCTTGTTGCGATGTTCATTTCCAAGCATTTATGGATTTCCCCAGTAGTTCACATTAACACCATTTCTGTTGCCAGGGTATTGGATAGTGAAGCAGCTATGTTGCTAATTGATTCAAATAAAGTGTTAGCAGGAAAATTAGCCTGAACTACTGCCAATCAATATGATTCACAGTATGAATCAGTCTGAATCCATTTGAATATTAAGAATCACAATGAGTCCTATCAAATCTAAATATTACCACAATGATTATTTCCTCCTGTGACATGCCACTGGCTTGCACATGTACTTTTTGGGAGAATTAGCATTTGGTAGGCAGGTAGCGTAGGATTTTGACTTTAGAGACAGGGACACCAAGGCTTAGGACAAAACACAGGTGTATTAAGCAATGGGCATTCCCAACAAAAGGCAACAGAAAATGTTCAGGGTACAGTTCAAAACTTCACTGCAAAACATTCAAATTTCCCCCCCTCTGGTCTCTCACCATCAAGGGAAACTCTCAACCTCTGGAACTTCCGAGCATTTGGGCTTCACACCCTGCTGGCTTCCCCTCCTGGGACTCAGACTCACTAGCCTCTGCCAGTCCTTTTCTCTTTCTTTCCCCACAAGGGATTTAAGCTCCAACCTCTGGAACTCTCTTGATGGCAGCAAAGCTCATTCTGCCCAGCACTGTCTCTCTCACAGCACCACACTTCCCTCCACTCTAGCAGGTATCTGGAGATCCCAACTAAGGGACCACAGTCCTTAAAGGGATCCTGTCATGGGAAAAACATTTTTTTTTCAAAATGCATCAGTTAATAGTGCTGTTCCAGAAGAATTCTGCATTGAAATCCATTTCTCAAAAGAGCAAATAGATTCTTTTATATTTCATTTTGAAATCTGACATGGGGCTAGACATATTGTCAATTTCCCAGCTGCCCCAAGTCATGAGACTTGTGCTCTGATAAACTTCAGTCACTCTTTACTGCTGTATTACAAGTTGGAGTGATATCAACCCCTCCCTTTCCTCCACCCAGCAGCCTAACAAAAGAACAACTAGAAGGTAACCAGATAACAGCTCACTAACACAAGATAACAGCTGCCTGGTAGATCTAAGAAATCTAAGGAATATTAACCTTACCTCTGCTAGGTATCCCTCAGTTTAAATGCATTCTTTTATATGCATTTTCCTTCAAGACAGTGGTGTTTCTCAAACACCCTGTCACACCCCTAAAAATAAGATTTTCGCATGCATAACTGTAAATTGGCAGATAACTAATGGTCCCAGAGGTGCAAAAGGCAAATGTACTGCTCATTCCAAAATGCAAATAAATGCACAAAAATTGGCCTCAACATTAGTAATGCTCTTCAAGCAACCAGCATGAATAATATTCTTTATAGTGCCAGTCACAAGCCAACACACTACTAAGCTCAGTAAAACCACATTTCTCACCTTTCTGGGATACTTCCTAACAACTTCTTGGAAATCTGCATTTACTGCACATATGCCCCAACTACACAGGGATGTATGAGAAAGCTCTTGAGAAGAACAGGTGAAAAATGTAGATCAGCATTGCTTGTGTTATTACTCTTCATTTGCACTGTTCCACATATCTATCTTTGCACACTACGGGGGAAATGTTAAAATTTGCAGAGAACAAATTTTTTCACAAATAAGAGTAAAAAATTGTTACAATATAATATTGTTCATTGGGCTTTTATTGTATTGCAAATCTTAATTGTGCATTGCAAACTTTTAAAAAGTGTTTGAAAGTATAAACTTTTGGAGCAACTGTAACAACTTTTTCATGAAAAGGTTTTATGACATACACTGTGCATTATCCTAAACTAGGCTAACCTACTGTTGCATGAGGGGCAAAGGATACACAAAATGAATAGTTCTCAATTAGAACATTTATTCCCATTGTGAATGAATTGCAAACAATTTTTCCGTTAGTGACCAATGTTACATTCCCCCATAAAGAGCTTATCGGCTTCATGCAAAAAACAACAAGCATCTTACAAACATTCCCTGTTGTTTTTTTTTAAGTATTTCAACTACACAGCTTCTCCTTCCTAATTTAAACTCTAAATTCATAGCTCTGAGTGAATTGATTGGGTTCCCTTTTTCCTTATAAATGTATAACTTCCTTGTACTTAATGATGCTCTGCTCATTTACAAAACAAATTTTCTTACTATAGAGAAAAAGTCTCAGATCAGATGTTTGGGCAACTTTTGTGTAAACTATGGTGTTGTAATGTATGGAGTCCCTAATCCAGAACAAGCTCCAACCATGGGTGCATCTCTGTTGAACCCCCACTGGACCACCAGGCAAGTTTCCCACAGGTGTGCCTAATAACCAGATGTGGGTATATTATGGTCAAAGAAGGCAGTTTAATTGGCCTTACTTTTTTACTGTGTAGGGTCATTATAAATATTTACGTAAGAAGAAACTATGCAGAAACTGTCTGTGCTCAACATAAACTCACTGAGGGATGAGATAGAAGAACTTGTATTCCCACTAATGTGGGAGCATGATAATTAAGTCAAATAGCTTGTTTTGTGAATGTTGAGGGTATAATCCCCTGGCTCCATGTTTTATTTCCAGACTGCTATAAATTACTGAGTTACATGTCCTGGTGCTTTTCACAGCACTGTGTTTCATGCAGAATGTCAAAGGCAATGTAGCTGTATTTGTATTTAAAAAAAGTTCCGAACTTATATAAACACAAGTAGTGGACATAAAAACCATAAATGTTATGCCACATTACCAGTTGTATCAATTTCCATCCTCAAGCCTTGCTTGAGAAAGTGTCTTGCATAGGCCCGAAACGTTGCCATTATTATGAGCTAATTAACAACTCACAACTGGCTGAACAGCATCAGAAGTGCCATTGGTGTTTTTGCTTGTGGACTCTACTATATTGGACCCTTGGCAGTTTGGGGTCATACACCTGGAGGCACTCACTTCACTCACCATCACTCATTGCAATAATTGAAAGAAACACATGCCACATCTATTAAAGGAGAAGGAAAGGTTGTTTGCACTTGGGGGTGCCAAATGTTAGGCACCCCCAAGTGGTTGTACTGACTTACCTGAAACCCTGGGCTGATGCTCCTATCATCAGAAAACTGCACTGGCCCAGGGTTATACCAGTGAGCACCACAGAGATCTCTTTCTCCTGCTTCTTGTTTCTCCATGCAGTTGCTCATGGCAGTACAACGAATAGCCAAACTTTAACTAAGAAGTTGACTATTTCTTTCTACTGTGTATGCTTTTTCACCGGGAAAATTTGAAGAAAGAAGAAGCCGGAAGTAGATCTCTCCGTGGTGCTCACTAGAAAAACCCTGGGCAGTGCAGTTTTCTGCCCATAGGAGCACCAGCTCAGGGTTTCAAATAAGTCAATACAATCACTTTGGGGTGTCTAAAATTTGGCACCCCCAAGTGCAAACAGCCTCTCCTTCTCCTTTAACATACCATGTTATGTCACACAGGTCCCTATTTTAGTGCTGAAACTTGAAGAATAGAGTTTGTGAATTGAAATGTGGCATGCCCTCCCACCACTAACTTCAGTTATTGTAGTTAGCTACCAGACTTTTCCTCCTCGTTGATATCAGAGGTCTGCAAAATGGTTGTGAATACAGTATGTTGTGTTGGGGATTGCTTGCAGCAGTGGGTAGGGGTCAGATAACTCAGTTCCACAGATGAGACAGGAGACTCAGATTAGCAGGCTCCAAACTGTGGTTTATTTTCAAAATAGACAAAATAAACAACAATTTCCATGCTGAATAAGAAACCAATAAGGCAAAGTCTCACCAGATTGATGTATTCAGCAAGCACAAAACAAAATCCATCACAAGTCTTTCTCACAGTCTTTCTCTGGAGTCCCAGTGGCAGAGTTTGTTACAAAATTCACACTTGTTACTTCAGGGCCCCAGCCTATCTTACCATGGAGATTTAAAGCCTAGGTTGTGCTTTGCATTGCAAGTAAACACAGTGCTACCTAGATCAAAAGAAAGCCCTCACCAATAGTTTTAGAGTGCAAGCACTACAGTGAGAACACTTTCATGTTAATTCTATTGATTCTACAAACTGTCATTTAAAGGGTTCAAATAAGGACAAAAAACAAGACGACACCTTTAGTGTTGTTTATCACAAAAAAAACAATGCTTGCTATGTTGGAAATGATTTTGCTTCATTGCCTTATTTTTCGTGTGAGAAAAAGATCCGTAAGTAGTTTAATATGATAGTAATCCTATGAAGCATTTTTACAGTGATTACTATAAATATCATATATGTGCATTTGAGCATAGTCAAAGGAAATTGAAGGGTAAAATAGCAATCTCTGTAGTCAAAGGCAAAACATTTGCCCACACTGTACAGAAAATTACAAATAATTCTTACACAGGTAGGAGATGTACAGTATGAGGGCTCGTAGGTAGCACATTATTAGACAGGAATACTGAAGTCCAATTATATGATATTATCATATAGATGTACAGACTCATAGGGGCAAATTCACTAACCTGTGTAGTTGCGCCAGCGACTGCTTCGCTGCACTTCGCCACACATTGCCAGGCAAATTTTTTGGCAGTCCAGCGCTAATTCACTAAATTGTGAAGTTTGCAAAGGGAGGTGAATGGTAGCGAATTTTACAGTGCCAACTTAAATGTATTATGGATGTATATGCTGCAGCAACTACAGGACGCTACACAAGCCCAGAAAAATGTAAATAAAGAAACTTGTCCTATTGCCCTACACATGTCCCCACTGTATGGTAGAGTTGGCATATGTTAGGAATTATTATTCCTATATTATTTGCTCTTTTTCAGCCTATCTCACTTCAAAATTGAAAAGTTGCCAGCGTTTTTTTGGGACTTAGAAATTTTTTTTAATTTTTTTAACCTCCTATTTAATGTATTGGACTTTTCCAGGTCTGACCTGGCAAAGTAAAGACTAGCACAAGAGGTAACGTTCAATAAAATGGGCATCTTAGTGAATTAGCATAGTTAAATCCCTTCGTCAGTGCGCAACTTCGCCTGGCGTAGGGGTGCAAAGTTGTGCTAGTCTATCTACAGCTAATGAATTTTCGCCAGGGACACTGTTAGTAAATCAGAGAAGTTGCAAAATGACGTCACGCTGGCTAATTAGTGCTAGGGTTAGACGATTTGCACTTTAGTGAATTTGCCCCCATAGGATTAACAGTCCTTGTGGCCACAAATCGCATACAAGTTGAAAATTGCTTAGCAGCTTGGGTACCATATCTAAGTTACTTATTGGGATAACTTTCGTATTGGTGTTAGAGAACACTTCCTGTTTACATTACATCCAAAATAGCCAGAACCCAAGTTGCTTTACATTGGTCTCTCAGAGACAAAAAAAGGGATCCACATGGGCCATGTTCTGTTAGTTTGCTTTTGATCCTTAGCATGCAGATCTGATTCAAAAACAAACTCTTATGACCCATATGGCCCTCCCTCAAGTCACTGATTGGTTGACTGGTAACCAATAAGAAGCTGTAAAGCAGGAAGTTCTGGCTATTATTTTAGGCATCCAGTCAATTCAATTTTTTTAGATTATATTTTTGCTAACTATATTAGAAACATTTTTCATTATCTGTTCAGCCAGTTTCCATTTAATACTGAGCAATTCCTTGAAACACACCTTAATATTTCAGTTCTCTTTTTAATGAACTATTAATTATCTTGTCTTATCAAGATGTCCCTGAACTAAACTTAAAGTGATGCAATTGATCACTGTTACTGAATAAACAATTATATGTAAATTATCAAAACTTGTTACATTAGGGACTTTATATGAAATATATATCAAAACGTAGGACATTAACGATTATTCTAAAAATAAATTCACCACACATCTGTTCTCTATTATCTTGCTGCAGTGAAATTATTTTAAAGTAATATTTTGCTAAATGGGTTTAAAAGAAACACTATTCAAGCAACGAAAAAATATTGTTCCTTATGCTGCAAATTTTTCTTTAACAACTGTTTGTTTTGGGGATTTGTCTCTGAGGATATTTTTTCCATGCTATTCAATTCATTAACTGTCATATGATATGCGTTTCACTCAGAAAACAACATATTTTTTGTGCCAAAGTGAACAGTATTTGCACATAAACTGAATTAAAAACAAGAATTAAACATAATGACACGGTACAGGAACTGTGGGAATAACTGTTATAGCAGCTCTAATGCGCTATTTCCATAAGTTAATGAAGCAGTTGTCTTCCCTTGTGTCATATGCTTTTCTCCAGATTTAAATCACTCATGTGCCTCTTGTAATTGAAACTGGCCAAATACAGTAATTGTCCTAAAGCTTTGAGTGGATTTGTTGGCTAATGGATTGCAACTGTTTAGGGGAACAAAGTTATGGAAATTAAGCATAAGTTCAAGAGGATAATAACATAACATAAATCAGAGCTTTAGACAATGTACCATTACTCTCTTTAAAACCATGTATCATTTCCTTGCTTTCATCAAGGCTTGATTAACACATGTCCTAAAATTATAAAAATATCCTGTTCTACCATTTAACTCTACATCTATGACTCATGGTTCTGATTATCATTGGTGGAATTAAAAGTAAGCTTCGATCCAAAATCGAGAGAAAGATTTTATATACTTTTTGGACTGCACTCCTGCTTTGTTTCCCAGATAAACTCATATTTGGGAAATCCCAAATAAGCACACATGGAAGGTCCCTACTACGCATTTAGAGGAATGATCATATTCAGAATGCTCAGGACCTGTGGTTTTCCAGATAAAAGGGATCTTTCCATCATTTGGCTCTCTATACCTTAAGGGGCAGGTGTATTAAGGTTCAAATGGTAAATTCAAATTTGATTTAAAATTTAAAATTTTTGTGTCAAAACTCAAAAAACTAATTTTACTTTAAAACCACCAACTTGAATGTAAATTTGAATGTGAGATGCATCACAACTCGACCCTGGAAAACAGTTCTAATTCAAATATTCACCACCTCATAAACATGAGTTCATGTACAAATCAATGGCAGAAGTCCATTGAACTATTTGAATATGTTAACGTCTTCCTGACATTCAAGGGATTTTTGGAGGAAAAAATTCAATTTTATTCAAATTTTCCAGTTGGAACTATTCAATCGAATTTTAGACATTCTAATTTTTTCATAAATAACATACCATTTGAATTTTGAATAAAATGTAATTAATAGAGTTAAAAAAAATCACATTAATCTAAAATTAGACCTTTGACAAATAACTCCCTCAGTTTAGTAAAAATAATTTCAACATTTATTAAACCCAATAGGATTGTTTTGCACCCAGTTAGGATACATGAAAGTAAAAAACATATTCCAGTTGTTAAAATGACCATCTGCCATTGAGGCCTACATGATTTTGACAGGAGTATTTGGATTTGTAGCAGCTTCAGAACATAATCAAAACTCAACCAAAAAAAAATAAGGTTTAATAAATAGTCCCCAAAGCCTTTGCTTTCAAAGCCTTTGCTTTCAAAGCCTTTGCTTTCAATTTTGAATGAAAGTAGACTAATTACTTGGGATGGGCAAATTTGCCCTGTTTTGTTTTGCCAAAAATTTGGCGCAAGCAAAATTTTACAGACGCCCATTTTTGACACTCAACGCCATTCAAGTCTATGAAGCAGATTTACTATTGGTTGAATTTGAGGGTTAAAAAACCCTTGAATTCGACCACGTGAATAGATGGGAATAGCCAGGGAAGTAAAATCCTTCAAATTCAAATATGGAATTCTAAGGATTTACCGCAATTCGATTGGTCGAATTATCAAATAGTAAAAATTCAATCGATAGAATTTTTTAATCGAACGATTCGAATGATTTTAACCATTCGATAAAAATATTCAATCAAAAATAATGAACCCCAATTCCGTAGCTTTGATCAGGCGAACTAGGCAGTCGAATAAAAATTTAAATGGGAAGTACTTCGACAGTTGGATAGTCGAATATTCGAAAAGGTTTTTTATTTGAATTATTCAATTCAATCACATTTTCAAAATTCAATGGTCAAAGTGGTCTTCAAAAACATTAGAAAATTCGAATTCGATTTTTTTTTTTTAAATTCGATCGAACTTCGAATCCTTCATGTGAATTTTGTAAATCTGCCCCTATGGGAATAATTGTCATGGCGGAACAAGGTGAAAAAAATAACAACTGATTCCTGATTAGTTGCATTGGGTAAATGCAGTCCTTGTGTAAATGAGCTTCCATTTGGTTAAGGATGAATAAATTATGCCTCTGTCAATAACCCATGCTATAATAATGCATATTTAGATTTTTTTTTATGACCTGGGTGAACTTTTTCTCTATCAAATGCTTTTATGCTTTCTAGAAATATTGACTCGGGCCAAACCTTTGACATTTTGATTTCAATTAATATTTTATAGCAAGCAATGATTTAAACAGTATTTTTAATATTAAATTTGTACATTCAAAATTAAAATTAGGTTATTCTAATAACCATAAAATGCAAATCTGATGTGTTATTCATTTTAAGGACTTGAAAAACGTATTTTCCATTTGATAAAAGCGTAATTAGCTGAGAGGTATACATTTGCAGACAACTGCAAAAGTTAACAAACAAGTCCATTACATTTGTTATTTTATTTATATAAATGTCTATTATTTTTTTTACCTAATGTAAATCATTAGCCTTGGTGTGAGAGCTATTCACCTAACAGACACATTTGATCTAAATTAATGCAAGGCCATGCAAATGCTTAAAGGATTCACAACACTTTAACAACTGCTGAAAAACATTTAAACAAAATAGAAAAATCTAACCTATTTAACATGCAGTGAGACGACCACGCAAAGTAAGACTACCAACTCATATTTATTGTTAATGATGAGTAAGAATAGACCTTAGAGATTCAATAATAGACTAAAGTGCATTTAATAAAATGTATTAGCTTCCTACAGGTTACAGCTATTTAAATAGATACTGAGAAATGAAGGGGGGTGCCCTCTTATTATTCCCTTTTAATGATTTTTATGATGTAGTTTTTAATTTTTAAATTACACTGTTTACACTGCAAATAATTCACTCTACTACATAAAATTACATTACAACAAGTATATGTTTTTTAGTTGTAAAATTCATCAGTCATAGTTACATAGTTACATAGTTAAATTGGGTTGAAAAAAGACAAAGACAAAGACCATCAAGTTCAACCCCCTTCAAGTGAAAACCCAGCATCCATACACACATTCATCATGTGCTTTTAGAAAAAGCCAGTGCTGCACTATGGAACTGCTTTCAGACAGTCTATTCTTTCTCCTACTCAATGTAACTGGAGGAGCCACAGTGTGATTTGGATCTTTACTATTGAGTGATATCCTTATATCTACCAGGGAACTGTTATCTGGTAAGCTTCCAATTGCTATATTATTAAAGCTGGGGGGGGGTAACATTGCTCCAATTTGAAGTACAGCAGTAAAGTGTCACTGAATCACTCTCGGGGTAACACACAAGAAGCCAAGCGTTATTGAGTAGCCTTGATTCACTCTGGTGCTGTCAGTTTTTTAACAGTTGACCAGTAAATGCTACCTGCTGATTAGTTGCTATGGGTTTCTGCACCTGGGCAAACCCCTTATGTCTAACTAACCAACACAACCCTTGAATATATTAGTCCCACAATTTAACTACAGACAAGATTAATAACTGCAAAGTTCTGTTTCTTGCAGTATGTCCCTTCCCAAGAGTTCTCTTACCTTAAATTGATCCCCTTGGAAAAGGCAGTTAAGAAAAAATCGTGGGTTTAATAAAAATGCAAAAAAAAAAAAAATCATCAGCAGCTGAAATCTAAAGAACATTTTTTACCCTCTTATTATATGTTGTTTTATCAGCTGTCATTTCTAAACAGAGTTGGTTGTAGTTGAACAGTGACACAGGTCAGACTTTTCAGCTCAGAAGACTATCTTTTTAAGACACAATGGGGCAAATTCACTAAGCGGCGAAAATGCGCTACTGTTGCCTTCGTTAACATTCGCCGCACTTCGCCATGCAAATTTTTGCCAGCGCTACGCTAATTCACTAAAGTGCTCAGTTACGCTCAGGGCGGCGAAGGGTAACATAGTTGCGCTAGTATTACTTTGCCAGGCAAAGCGCATTTACGCTGGCGATGCCTAATTTGCATACAGCGCGAATTTCAAAGTATAATAGAAGTATATGTTACAGTCACTACATTCCACTACACAAGCCCAGGAAACCTTTAATAAACAAAATAATGTTTTCCTATTGTCCTAAACATGTGCCCCCTGTATAGTTGTGTTGCCATATGTTAGGAAATGTAGGGGGGAAGGAGGGTAACCCCCAAAAAGTTCGCTATTTTTCAGACTATCACCCTACAAAAGGTAAAACTCCAATCTATTGTATTGAACTTCGCCAGGTCTGAACTGGTGAAGTAATGTCTAGCGTAAGAGGTAACGTTCCTTAGTGAATTAGCGTAGTTACTTCCCTTCGTCAGTGCGCAACTTCGCCTGGCGTAAGGGTGTGAAGTTGCACAAGTCTATCTATTTCGCTAGCGAATTTTCGCCAGGGACACTGTTAGTGAATCAGCGAAGTTACGAATTGAAGTTACGCTCGCGAATTAGCGCTAGCGTTAGACGCTTTCCGCTTTAATGAATTTCCCCCAATGTATTGGCTGATTGGCAGCCTTTGTTTGTAATGGGTATCTATCTATCTATGATCGCTACCTATCTCTCCATCTGTCAGTAATGGGTACCTATATCTCTGTCTGCCTGTTATGGGTACCTATCTGTTTGTCTGTAATGAGTACCTATCTGTCTGTCTGTAATGGGAACATATCAATCTGCCTGTAATGGATACCTATCCATTTGTCTGTCTGTGATGGGTACCTGTCTGGCTGTAATAGTTACCTATTTGTCCGTGTGACTGCGATGATACCTAGGGTGGTACAGTTGGGCTAAATAGCCATGATTCTGTGCATTGTTATACCCAGCAAATTAATGCAATAAGCATGTGCCCCGTCAACGTTCCCTGTGCATTCCCTGTGCTAAACTTGTTCAAGTTGATTATCCATTATTTATGAATATTTTCTGCTTCTTATAATGATTGTGCAGTGACGTTCCACCTGTGAAATCTCCACACTAAACATTACAACTGAGTTTCTACATTGTACATATTAGCACATATATTTTACTGGCACTTGTTTTGTGTATATGAATGCCTATTATTTTTGTAGAATTAATGCAGTGCCATACAAAAGGGCCCCTATTGTACAACATGTGAAATGCTGCCAATTAGCAATGAACTGTCTAAAAATCAAATAGATGTATTTGGTTGAACTGGAGAAGCTAGTGTGCATCGATCACATATCTCGCAGGAAAGGAGATATATTAACGAAAGCAAAGGGCTATTAATCAGTATGAATGAGGTAGCTACTTATCTCAAGTGTGGGTAATCATTGTAAAGACATTTTTCTAACTCATTTTTCTTCCAGTACTTTATCAACCAGCATGTTTCTTTCTTAACCCCCCTCCATTTTTGGTGGTTTTAGGAGATATCCTAGTTTGTATTACATGATTTATGAGGCCAGCCAAAAAAGGAAAATATATTATTGTATTTCTGCTTATACAGCAACAGCAGGAGTTACTGTAAATTTCCTAATTATTCAAGCGTTTTATCATGGAGCAGATTATTATTTTGAATCTTATTTCACTTTAATTGATGAAAAACTCACAGTTATAGCACACAATGATAAATAGCTCTAGCATTCACATATTAGGCATGCTGCCTTAGTGGGATATTTAAGCTTGACGGAGTGATAAATTGCACTGTGATACTCTAGGTCAGAAAAAAAAAGTCTAGGCATCCCTTTTTCTTCTGGAATGCTGCTCACAGCACCGTTCTCGGAGCAGACAAGTAATGAAAGGTCAACTAGGGGGGTGATTTATCAAGGTTTGAATGTGAATTTTTGCCAGGATTCAAATTATTTTGCATTAAAACTCAGAAATTTGAATTATATTATCAAAAATTTGTATATACCAGATACAAGATTAATTTATTTGTCAATACAGACTATATAGAAAAATATTCATATCTGGTATTTATTAAGCAAACCTTTTTTTTCTTTTGATTTTACACTTTGCATAAATGGGACCTATTATGAGAAGGAATGCTACTGAAACAGTTCATTGTCAATAGATTAGCCACAATAGTGCAAGCTATAACACTATATATATTCTGTGGAATGCTGTACCATACCTGAGTAAAAGGCTATAGAAGCTCTCTCAGTTTATTTAGGATAGGAAGTCTGATACAGAAGCCCATGTGACACAATAGAAGGAAAGAAATGCTGTGTTTCTTTTGACAGAGGACTCAGAGGAGCATTACTTTGAGGGTTTACTTGTGTATTTATATAGATCTTTCTGCTAAAGCTTACTTCATTTTAGCCTTTCCTTCTCCTTTAAACAAATTCCCATACCACCTACTGAACTGACCCCCTTTAGATGTTATTACCCTTATAACGTTTTTGTAATAAAAAATCGTCTTTACAGGGACCATGCTGAGCCTCCTCTAAAATTGGGATTTTTCTGATTAACAATGCTGAAAATAATAATGATAATCATATGGTGTGAACATAACCTTCCTTCCATTGTTTCTTTACAATATTCTTGGTTTGGTAGTTCCTCTATGATTCACATGTTCCTCTCACATTATGTGAATTTACACCTTGATACTGCACAATATAAATTCTTCTTATCACATTGCAAGTGCCAAGCACTGGACTGTTTAAAATGAATGGGAAATAACTTAAAAAAGAAATTTGGAAAAAACACAAACTCATGTGTTTGCTGTCTCTAGAGTAGAAATTCATGTCAACATTCAAGTGCTAAACTGGTGGAAATGAATCTCAGAATTCTTACAACTTTTAGCAATTTTAAACAGAAATCACTTTAGAAAATAGGCATCAACGAGTGATGTTGCAGGAATACAATCAAATAAATTAAATATTTGAAAGAAAAACCAATACCTCTTGCATCTGGTAATAGCTGCAATTGTGTATTTCATCTCTGAATACATAACGTCTTCAATTGAAGAAAATGATAGACGTTTAGACATTAATGGTTTTCTTTATATTCATGAGATTTTTAAAAAAAATTTTATCCATGCCCAAATGTACCAATCATTAGTATGTATAAATCAAGTGCAAAAAAACTGCATACTACATTTTCCCTCCTTCAATGTTTTGCAGAGTAGCTCTGAATGTACTTCTGGGAATGACTTAAATCCCAAAACAGTATGTAAAAACCGATTACGACAGTGGAGATCATGTTGTATTTCCCATAATAAAGGCAGAATAAATACCCATATGGCCAGGGACCACCAATGGGCTAATAACTCTTGAAAAGGAATTATTATAATTGCGCTGAAGAGTATAATTCCCCTAACTGTAAAACTGTGCATCCCAATTTGTAAAACCTATATAGACATTTAGGGACCTTTAGGGGAAGCATGTGTTGCTGTTTAATAGTATAAGGATGTTTCTGGTCTCGCATGAGAAATGTATTCTGTTAATGTTCATTACAAAAGTCTGAAAAAGCACAATGTAAGTGTTGCAACAAACAGAATAGGCCAACAATATGTTATTGTTAATAAAGCTAATGGCTGGACCTACGGAAAGCTTGGAATCTGATGTGATAGGCAAACCAGCAAAATTGATAAAAAATACTGTAGTAAGTATGTAATCAATTCTATCCCTTCACCCTTCACTGCTTTAATTAGCTGAAAGTACCAGGCTCCAGTGAAACAGAGCGAGAGATATGCAACACAATTCTCAGGTCTGCAAATTCTATCAACAGCCAGCTAAGCAAATATAACAAAATAAGTAGAGTCATGTCCAAAGTATATTCACCCACTGACATGTACTCTATATGCCACCTCCCAATATTCCAGAACCATTAAATTATATACATTTCATAAAATAAGGATGAATGATGGATTCAAGCTTTGGAAAATAGACTTACATAAGCTATGTTATTTCAGTACTGTGTGGAAATAGAATCCTTGAACTTTTGCCACCATCAACCAGCAAGCACAAAAGAACATCTAGGAATAGAAATATTAACATATTAACATAAACATGTATATATAGAAATTAAACTAGCTACTATAGCTAAACCTCATTCACGAGGTTGTCTGGTCCCCGAATTTACTGGACCCATGACCAGGCTCAGAGCACCCATCCACCCTGCTCCTCTGGTGGAAGCCAAAGAGGAAGCTGCCACTCCTTTCCCAGCACTATACCAAGTTGAGGCAGGATGTGGTCACAGTGCCATCTGGCCAATAGCAGGGGTTATGCAAATAAGGAGAAAGAAAAATGGAAGGGCCTTAAAGTCATATGGGCAGATCAACCCCTGTGGGTCCCTACATAAATATAGCTTTACAGCAGAACTCCAGGTGCAGGGTAAACAAAATAGATAATGTAAAAAGGACCAGAAAACCCAAGTTTCTTGCTGGATTATTCAGAAGTTTATTGAAATCACATGTAAAGCCGACATGATGTTTCGTCCACCCAGGGACCTTTCACGAGAAAGGTCCCTGAGTGGACCGAAACGTCTCATGAGCTTTATACGTGATTTCAATACACTTCTGAACAATCCACCAAGAAACCCGGTATTGCTGGTCATTTTTCATTATATATATATGGTCCATGCCTGGGTGCACAAAGCCAAAACAGGTAGAGGTAAAGCAAAGGATCATGCTTGTACTCACAGGTTTTAAAGTGTTTTTCAAGTGTTTATTAGAACAAAAACGAAATGAAAGCACATATATATATATACAACCAAGGGATTAGCCCCGTGAAACATAAAATAAGTCTAATACCAGCTACTGTAGACTTATTTTATATTTCACGGGGCTAATCCCTTGGTTGTATATATATGTTCTTTCTTGTAAATCTTTAGCTTATTTTGATTAACTATGCTAATTTGCTTTGCCAATATGTCACTATGACTATGAAAAAGGCTAGATTGCTAGCCAAAACGTCAGTTCGTTCTTGTTCTAATAAACACTTTAATACCTGTGAATGCAAGCCTGATCCTTTGCTTTATATTTATGTATATATATAATTCGATATGAATGAAGCAGCACTCGATTCTTGCAAAAGTGTATATTAAAAATCTAAAGATATATATATATATATATATATATATATATTGTATAAATAATCTTCCTTTTGCATCACCATTATTTCAGTGTTTATCTTTTCCGAACAGAGTTATGTTATCTCCATTAGCGTGAAAATAGTGAATTCTGCTATGAATAAATCGTATTCATAGTATCCTAAAATTGCTGAGAAGGTGATATCACACAATCTGTAGGTCACAACAGGTTTCTGCACTATGTTAGAAAATGTGTAAATACTATATAAATTGAACAAAGTGATTGTACAATAGTATCTAATGTTTTCTGCAGCTACAAACAGAACATTGAAACAGAGTGTGTACAATTGTTATATGACTCAGAATGCTGTAACAGTTGTAAAAGAAATGGTTCTAGACATGTCACATGTCTATATCACAATTGCAGAAGTAAGGATGACTATACTATCTCTGTTTTTAAGCCAGTATATTCACTTTTCAACCAGAATGAACAGTGCTTGTGCTAGACATACTGTATGTTTTGCCTATTGTTTTAATTTTAAAAAATCTATAGTTTTTGCTACGTATTTCTTGAGCTGAATGGGGGCTCCTTTAATTCCTAGTCCTTGCATGATAAATGGATTACCAGCACAGATAATACCCCTGGATAATGGACTCCTGATATGTTGGTAACTAATGATTTACCTGGTAAGGACCAAACTTGGAGCAGTTTCAGATACTCTGACTTGCTCAGTTGAAGAAGTAACTGAAACCATATATGTTTTCATGAATAAAATCATGGAAAGTATCTAATTTAGCATGACTCCTTTTACCCCACCTCAAATTATACAGTACTTATTACACTGTAGTTCATTTAACTAGAAATTAAGAAATTGTTTTGGATGGACAACAAATAGCTCAAAAAGGGGATATATATAAAATGAAAAGTTTTAAGGAAGATTCACTTATATTTTTTGCATACATTTTTACTTAGCAGACTCACTTGTCCATTTATAAACATATTCATAAAGGAGAATACCTTTAGTCAGACAAGTTTATTGACAAACCTTCCTTCCTTCCTTTGCTGAGGAATTATCAGTTAATTTAAAATGTTGCCTTAAGTAATATATTAAAATATATAATTATAAAACAATCTTTATTTGATCCACTGTACCAATTGATATCTTGCTAATATAATTGAGATTATATTTCTGTTTTTGTGTTTTACGCTAACTGTCTTTGAATAATGTAAAAATTATGCAACAATTCTAAGGGGTGCTCATTGTGCACCTTTGTGCTCTTGCACTTTCATCCAGGGGCATTTAGAACAAGCCCTAATGATTTGGATCTAAAAATGAAACATTTTAATTTATGAAATAACTGGAATTAAAAAACTTGATTGAATTAATACATGAAAAAAATTGAATGCAACAAATTTGTGTTTTTTATCATTTTCAGTGGGTCTACCAACTTGAATTGACATTGCTTACATTTTTCCTGAGGCAACTCCCATTGACTGCTACATGAATTCACCAGCTTTA